>JARQOC010000005.1:391716001-391815292 GCA_033576535.1 Allobates femoralis
TGCTTTCTGCACCACTACAGCAACAGTCAAAAACGCTGACGTCAGCACAGCTATTTGAAAATCCCATTCACTTTGCTGCTGATGTTTCGATTAATTTGTTTTTGGTGCAGTTTAAATAAAAAATGCAGCACCAAAAACGGATCAGAAACGTCCAGTGGGAACGTGGCTTTACTGAACAGAATGTTTCTTCAGGTAACAGCCTACCATTTAATTTGAGCTTTATTTATTTTCTATTTTTGATCATCTTTATTTAATAGCAATCTATCAGTAATACCATTTCCAAAACACACACATAGTATGTGGATCTTTGAAATCTAAATCCACTGACTCCCTTATTAACTTCTATTTTTGCTGCATTTCAGAAAAAAATGCTTTATTTGCCTTTAAATGAACACAGTGGTTCGGACAGGTCAGAGCTCTTCCCGAGCCTCTGCTGGACGAGGTTGTTTTCTTGAATGGCACCAGCCTTTCTCATCCTGAAGTCACACAGATAGTGAGCTATCAATCAAGTTGTAGAGGCGGGTGCTGAGCAGGGACGCTATCTCAGGAGGAAGTGGCTGAGGAAGTTCTCTGCCACATTCAGAGCCCTTAATGCTTTATTATGTTACAGGGAATTAGATCAGTGACTGGCACATAGGCAAGAGACGTGTCAGGTCCTGTTCAAGGCAGAAGCTCACCGGCTAACGTACCTGGGTGACCCTGCGGCCATTATTTACCTGGGGTCACCATGGATACTATTCACATATTGCGATTGCAATCATGTTGTGCCAAACAGAGGAAAGGGGGAACAAGAACCCTCTTACTCTGGTAAATAGCTTAATGCAGCTCTTCCCATCAGTGAGAGAGATCCGGCCTGACCAGACAAAAGGAGGAGCTGTTGCTGGTTTCGGAGCATGCTCAGTACTGCACAATGGACACAAGCGGACAGAAATGGATCCGTCTCCATAGACCCCCATGTTATTTAAAGCGGACCGCTACAGATCGGTTTCTTTCCGATTATGTCTGCTTTTTTGAAGGCAGCCCAAAATCAGAGCAATCCATGATTCTGGGGACCAGAAAGCAGCCACAAACTGATTCCTTACAAAAAGGACTCAAACATAAGGCCATTAAGGACCAATCCATGCCCATCCTTTCCTGTAGGAATACATGGGAGCCCAAAACAGATCTATGGCTATCCGTTTCAAAATGGATACACATGAATCCACAAAAACGTGATGTAAAGGGGCCTTATATGGCTGTTTTAAATCATGTGCTGTTTTATTTTTTTCGGCTTAGGGGCCATATGGTCTCCCCTCTTAATGACTGGAAGTCTTGCAGGGACAATGACCATTAGTAGCCATTTTTGCTCCATTTGTGTCACCTATAAAAAGCTCCTCACTGCTAGACTGCTGCTCTAAGCGCTCCCCTTATATTCATTTTTTCTTCGTGATCAATCATTCCTGAGACTCGACTCGTGATCTGACATCAGTATGTTTCTGACTGTGGAAGCCTTTGTGAGCCAACTATGTCTATGTGCAAAGAACGCAGCCAGAGCGAGTAGCTCACAAGATCCCCTGCAATGTCTATGAACATACTGTACGTGTGCTGGGTGCCATTAGTATTTGATGGGAGATCTAGATCTAGGAATGTACTGAAAGGGTGGAGAAGGAGAACAGGAATGTACATGAAACACCTAGGACATGGCATTTATGTAGACGGTGTAATAGTGTATTGTCTATATACACCGCCGATTATTCGGCGTCACCTGAATGCCTCTTTCACCAAAAAGGGACCATTCAGAGAACTTTAATGGGTGGTTAAACAATAGCAGATGATGAACATATGTAAAAAATTCTATAAAGCAGTTATTATTTTTACTTCTAACATCCTTTGCTTCGTAGGGTTTTGTGTTTTGCTATGACTTTCCATTACTATTTATGACTATACGATACATTGAACCCAATTCATTATTGTTTGCCGTTTTTTTCATCCAGTCTTTATTCTTTTGTGTCTTTTTTTGTTGCATACTCATCTCTCCGTTTGTGTTTTATAAGTGCACGCTGTGGTTTTGGTGCAGATTTGTGCAATATTTTTCTTACTACAGTCCATAGCTGGAATTGCTACAAAATGCAGCAATAAATGCAATATCTTGACCACAGTCTGCACCTAAACTGAAGGAAAAATAAGCACCCTGGGCACAACACTTCAGAACTCTCATAGACTTTGCTGGGGGAAGGATAGGCATGCAGTTTAGAAACAAACAGAGACACAGAAACTCTGCAAACATGCCTTAGAAAAAGCAGTGTGTGCACCAGGCCTTCTAGTCTATTTTATGCATTCACTTCTGTTTGTTTTTTTTTATTAATTTATATTCACCTATTTGTAGGCAGTTTAGAGTTTAGGTATTTCAGTCCTATTTTATATATGCCTGTCTTCTTATTACGATATTATTTTGGGGGATATTCAACTTTTTGAGCTAAAAAGTGGCAAAAGAGGGTTAAAAGACAAAAAAATGTTTATACTTGGTGCAAAATTTGTGGACTCCGATCACTGGTTTGAAGGATTAGTATAAGATTAAAAAAGAAAAGTAACATAAACAAATGAAAATGATATAATAATGTATAGCTATATTATCACTGCCCAAGTTGTTATTATTATTATTATTATTATTATTATTATTAACCTCTTCAAATTCTCATTATCCTTCTTTTCGGTTTGGCCCCTGCCCCCCCCGAGCTGTGAAGCATCATATTTTCACCAGGCTGGCTGTCTGCCCTGGATGAATAATCGTCGTGGCACCCTGTGCATTCAAGCAGGCCTGTGCACTGGAATAGTCATACCTAGTTATGTCAGCACACCTGATGTTTTATTAACAACTATTGATTTTTTCACCCCGGGGACTTTCCTTTTTTTCTTGCTAAGGAAAAAAGGGCAACCTTGCAGGAGAGAGGCAATGTAAGGTATGAATTGGTAATGAGCTGCTTGCTCACATCTTTTCTTATTATTGCAATTATTATCGTAATGAGACCAATAATAATAATTATAATGATGAGGATAATAAGAAAACAATCCACCTTTTTCAGTGTTTTTTACTGTGTCTGGTTTATATAGCAAATTATTGGAAAGATGTTTTTTACTGATATTTTTTTTAGCGTTATGGTATATTGTATGCTGTGAATGTACAATATTATACCATTAGAATATTGTATATTAATTCTATATACTAGATAAAATATTGTATACTTAGTGATTAAAATATATATATACACACCTTAATATACTGTATTTATATAGTTGTGTAAAATACTTTTTAAGTTGAAGGTGATGTCCCCCTTCTTGGCAAAGACTTGGATGTTTCTTTAGGATTTTGTGTTATTCCTGTTGGAAATATATGAATAAGGCTGCTTTCACATCGGCGGTAATCGCTGATCGTGGCAGTTGCAGTGAAAAAACCGCAACTGCCGCGATTACCGCATAATGGCCGCACTTGCGGTTCACTTGCGGCGAGCCCCATGCAATGTCTATGGGGCTTGCGGCAAGTGTGGTACAGTTGCGGTTTCGGCACTTGTGGCAGATGCGGCCGCAAAGAAAACGCGGTCAGCCGCGGTTTTTTCGCGGCCGCAAGTGCCAAAACCGCACTTGCCGCACACTTACCACAAGCCCCATAGACATTGCATGGGGCTTGCCGCAAGTGAACCGCAAGTGCGGCCGTTATGTGGTAATCACGGCAGTTGCGTTTTTTTCACCGCAACTGCTGCGATCAGCGATTACCGCTGATGTGAAAGGGGCCTAACTTGGCTATTACCAGCTGGAGCTGTGTACCTGTGTCCATGGCCGAACTGAAACAAACAGCCGCCTCCCTGCTGGGAACAATTGAAGCTGGCACTGTGTGAGCTACTAAATTCTCTGACACTCACTGGTCCAACATGATGATGTTTGGCGGTCGAAAACTCACTCTCCCAACTCAGAACTACAGGTCCCAGCAATGCTCCCTTATAGCTAACTCCAGCATACGTCTCCAGAAAAAGAACTACAAGCCCAGCAGTAGCAACTCCTTTTAGCAGCAGATCTTTGTTCTCCCAGAGTTCCATATTGGAGCTTCGGGGTCCAGTTGTTTGGAAAGAATAGGAACAACAGGCAAAATCCTTCTTTAAGTGGGAGACCCAGAGGAGGGAGGCAGCTCCTATCAACAGTTTATCCTGTCGCATCAGTCTCTCCTGACACATAGTGGCATCTTCAATTTTCAACATAGGCTTATCAGTCTTCGAAGATGGCTGAATTCCTTCACACACTCCAGTACAAACCACTTCCCCCTTCTCATTCAGCTTGGTCAGCAAACAAGTTCTGTCCTCTGCTCCTCCTCTCCCAGGTTTCTATGAGGAGCGTTGCCTCTTGGGAATTGTAGTTTCAGTCAGTGCAGCAAAAGAATAATTAATACCCACAGAAATGAATATCTGTGGCACTCTATACATCGCTTCCTCAGCAGATGCTACATTTTACATCAGTATTTACAAGCCAAACCCAGGAGTGGAACAATCAGAGGAAAAATATAATAGAAAGACGTCATCCACTCCTGGTTTTGCCTTACAAAAACTGATGTGAAAAATTGAACAAACGCTGAACATGTAACCGTAAGCTCTAAAGAATGTGTTGAAACTTACTTCTTCTACGAGGGCAATTGTAATATCTAGTTGTCAATTTATTCTTCCATTTCTAGAAAGAATAATAAAAGAACAGTGTAACCCACAGTTTTAGGAAAAGCTGCTTCAGAATTCTTATTTTAGAAAAATACAACTTTTACTAGCACAGGCAATTTGGGAAAACAGACTAATCATCTTAAGGGGCCATGAATGGAGCCAGTAGCTTAAAGTATTACTGCCATTTTAATTTTTATTTAGTAATAATGAAGAGCAAGTGATTATAATTAACTTTTAAATATACTTCATAAGTGAATTATGGAAAAAAAACTTTAAAAAATGTTCCAAAAGATGTCCCCACTAGACTGTTTCTAAAACTGACATATGCTGATTGTTAGGGAGATCCATCTTCAGCTCCACACATAAAAACTGCGATATATGGGGGGGAGCCTAAACAGCGTTCACAATAAAGCTGATCAGGCTCTCATGTTCTGTCAGGCACAGTGCTGAGCTCAGGCTGTCAGTACACAGCTCCTGTGAGATCTTCTCTGACTCCTCTAAGCTCAGCACGGTGCCCTGAAAGTGTGATCAGTTGTATTCTGGCACGCTGTTTAGGCCCCGCTGCCTCTGTGTAAACTACAGACTGATCTCCCTAACATCCAGCATATGTCAGGTTTAGAAACAGCCTAGTGAGGACATTTTCTATAAAGGTTATTGAAAGGTTTTCTTCCAGACTTCACTTATGAAGTATACTTGAAAGTTTATTACAATCACTTTCTCTTCCTTATTATTAAATAAAAATGTAAACAGTGGTTACACTTTAAGAACAATTTGTGGGATCGGACATAGGTAATGCCTACATGATTAGGAACTGCCTGCATTGCAGCTAAGTTAATTTATACAGTGGGGGACATGGCCCAGCTAGTGAATTTTAGGTGGTGTCTTCTATAGAAGAGAGAAAGGGTAGTGAAGGTCCTCAAAAAGCCACTTCATAAGAGTGTAGTCTGCAAAGGTGGGAAAACTTTCCAACCCTCTCAAGTTTTTTTTCTTGTCAGTTTTATACATTAAAAAAACAATCTGTCTTTGTCAATATTTTTTGATTATTGCGGAATTGTTTCTGCCAATGAAATTACTGTTGTTCAGTTTGATATTTGATATGTATTTTAAATATTTTTGCTGGTCCATTATACTTAACTACCGTATTTTTCCTTTTATAAGACGCACTTTTTTTCCTCCAAGTTTTGGAGGAAAGTGGGGGTGCGTCTTATAAAAGGAGTATAACATTCATTCATCCTCAGTTGCTTGGGAGGGCCTGACAGCAGTGAATTGGGGACAGAAGTGGCAGGGAATGGTCCCTGCTGAAGAATCAGGCTGCAGGAGCACCACGTGTCCCCGGCTCATCAAGTAATTAAATATTCACTTCACTTGCTCCCAGTCTCCACCCACCTCTCTGCACTGAAGACAGCGAGGAGAGGTGAGAGCACAGGGAGCAGGAGAAGCTGCTTAGCCGGCACACATGGTCTCTCTCCAGCTTCCTGCAGTGGCTGGGGAGACTGTGTGCTGGAGATAGTGAGAATGGAGGAGCGGGGCACAGCTGCTGTAAGTGAATCAGCACTGAGCTTTGTGCTGATTCACTGCCATGTAGTCAGGGGCAGAGCAGGGAGATCGGTACCTTGTCACAGTGTGGTGCCTCCCTCCCTCTGCTCTCTGTAATGTGTCTGCTGAGCCCTGCACAGTGCAGAAATGCAGGAATGCTGTCTGCATTTCAGGAGCTTCAGTGTAGGGAGAGCAGGGCTGGAGCCTGCATAACACCAGTGTACAGCTCCTGTATCTACATCCTGCATCTACAGGTCAAGCTCTGCTGTGGTGACTTGTAATTAGGAGACAGGGCTGGAGCATTATATTTCAGCACAGTGTATAGACCCCCTCCCTGGCCCTCCCTCATACAGTACATCACATCAGAACTTGATCTGCAGACTATCACCACTTCCTTGATTTCAGCAGGGTGATGGCAAAGCTGGATACATTAAAGTGAGTGCACATGTATATGTAGCATAACCACTAATAAAGTTAACACTGCCAATACTGTGCTTAACTAGAACTTCAAGCATGCTATAGGATCTACAGTACATGCTGGGAGTTATAGTTCTTAAAGGGGTTGCCACTACATGAACAAATCCCATCTCATTCACCTTTTTGGCCCATGTATAATTAAGGCTGCCTTCACACTTGTGTCCCCCTCTGTGGCGTCCTGCGGAGGGGGACCGCAAGCTGAGCGTAGGCACTGCAAGTCCCTATGTTTAACATGGGGACGTGGGTGCCTGCGCTCGGGTGCAGATTGGCGTGCGCACCCATTCACTGCAATGTATGATTTGTACGCGGGCGGATGCATGCGCACAAATCATACAGTCTCGTCCGCACTAGGAACACATGTCACATTCAGGGTGTGGACGAGAGTGTGTGATTTGTGCGCAAGTATACGCATGCGTACAAATCATACATGGCGGTGAATGGGTGCCATGCCAATCTGCACCTGAGCGCAGGCACCCGCATCCCCATGTTAAACATAGGGACTTGCGGTGCCTGCACTCAGCTTGCGGTCCCCCTCCACAGGAAGCAGCGGAGGGGAACGCTAGTGTGAAGCCAGCCTAAAAAAGACCATACTTACCCTCGATGCTGCAGCGGTTCCAACATTGTCAGAAGTTGCATAGTCATCTCCCATGTGACATTGATATGAGACTCAGCCCTCTGACCAGTCAGTGCTGGCGTCTGTCTCCCCGCCATCAGACACTGGAGCAGAAGTCATTGGTGTTGCTCACATGCTGCTCCTGCATCCGAAGGAGACAGATGCCAGCGCTGACTGGTCGCAGGGCCTGACTGTCATATGAAAGTCATTTTTTGCTTCAAATATTTTTTTCCCTATTTTCCACCTCCAAAATCTGGGTGCGTCTTATAATCCGGTGCGTCTTATAAAGCGAAAAATACGGTATATTCTTTGCCACTACATTAATTATCTGATTTAGCCCATATCGCTTGAGTTGTATGCTATTTATGATGTTAAATGGATATTTAATGTTATCAATACTGCAGTACTTTTTTTTTTTTTTTTTTTAAATTTTCATTTTTATTAAAATTTTTAACAAGCTTTAAACAGAACATCAATATAATGTTACATAGGTCACTTTCAAAAGTGAGCTAACAAAGAACACTAGTTGTGTATTGGCAATCTATGTGTACGTTCAAATTACAACGAGATTCAATCGCTATTTAGGTACATCAGACCAATTATAGCAATAAACTTTCCACACTTTCCAATTCTGTTTTTCCAACTCTGACCATCTTCCATTTAAGATATTATAAGAAAAATCATAGTAAAAGAATAAAGAAAACCTGCAAATGTCCGCCCTATCACCTAATCATTACACTTTAAGTTACCTAGACTACCTCCCAAATCCTCCAGTGCATACCATTCTGTTTGTTTGTAGGGTATCATGAACCTTGCTATTTCAGTAATCGAGAAAGTTTTCAAAATATATGGTCTCCATTTATTAAATAATTTTTTTGTCATCTTTGAAGGGTTCCTAAGTGTTTCAATGGATTCGAGGCCTAATGTTTTTCTGAGGGTGTTATGCATCATTTCCATTGAAGGTACGAAGTCTTTAATCCAATGCTGTAATAGTAGTCTCTTTGCTATTAGGGAGATTGTATGAAACAACACATGTAACCGTTTATCACCACTCGCCCCGTTTGGGTAATGAAACAACCACATCAATGGATCCTTTTTGTTTTCCTCGGGAAAAAGTCCCGATGCTAAGTCTCCCACTTCCTTCCAGAAGTCTTGCGTTTTTGTACAGGACCAGATCCCATGTTCTAGATCAGTCATGGAGGTCTTACATTTAGGATAATGGGTCCAACGTTCTCTATTGGTCGGTGATGGGGGAATGTTAAATCCCTTAATAGTGCCGTGTAACAATCTATATTGGGAATCTCTCCATTTTTCGTTTATGATTGATTTCCTGACTGATCCCCACCCTTCTAATAGCTTTGGGATTAGGTCTGGGTCATCTATGTGTTTTCTCCATAGGGAAAATAATTTATGGGTAATAAGTGGTCTAAGGGAATTTTGGAGTTTACTGTTTATGGAAGATATAGATATATCCGTCAGAGGTAATTTTACCAGGTCATCCAATTCCTTCCCGTCTATTTCACCCGAAACATCCTGTAATCGCGACATAAGATGATGTTTAATTTGCAAATATTGCAACCAGTGAGAGACAGGGAGATTACATTTATTTAGGATTTCCGTTCCAGTCAGCCATCTCCTTTCCCCGGTGTGTATGAGATCTACTGCAGTACTTTTAGGCTGGCTTCACATTAGCGTTTGTGTCTGCATGCTGATGGCATGCAGACACAAACGCTGTCAAAAGCAGGGACACTTTGATGTGTCTGCAGCGGATAATGTCCGCCTGCGGACACATCACTAGGGAGCCCGGCAGCCAATCGGCGCTGTCCGGGGCGGGCCGGGGGCGGAGATCAGCGCCGGAGATCTCCGCCCCCCCCGGCCGCCGGTAAGCTCCGGGACATGTCGGCGGGGAGAACAGCTGATGTGAGAGCTGTTTGAATCTTCCCGCGCCGACACTGAGAGGAGATGTCGGCGCGGGAAGATTCAAACAGCTTTCAGATCAGCTGTTCTCCCCGCCGACATCGCTAGGAGATTACAGGCGGCGGGGAGAAGGAGGACAGCAGAGCCTCAGCTGATCTCCCGGTGGCCGTCGGTGAGCTCCTGTGACATCACCGGCGGCCACCGGGAGATTTTTCAATGGGTCCGCAGCGTTCTCCTGCGGTGTCATGCAGAGGACACTGCGGACCCATTGAAGACAATGCATTTTTTGTACGCTTGGGGACGCTTGCTGATTGTCCAAGGTCCCCAAACGCACAAAAAAACCCAACTGGCTGCGTCCCGGGTGCGGATGCTGGACACCGGAAGCAGCAGATATCGTCCGCATCCGCACCCGAACGCAGCAAACGCAGGCACCATGCGTTCCTATGTTAAACATAGGAACGCAGTGCGCATGCGTTTGACTGCGTATGGGAACGCAGCAATACGCTGCCTTCCCATACGCAAATGTGAAGCCAGCCTTACACAGGTCACTAATTAGCTGACCGAAAGTATGTGAAAGTGCTTGTTCCAGTTCTTTGGCCCGAGTAAACTATTTATTTGTTAACCACATCTTTTATACAAGCCTATAAATGATTGTCCTGGTATCACTTCTTGCTATATATACAGGAGATTCTGTGTGTACATACAATTTACTTGGCTCTTCTGTCAATATGCAAACTGTATGGGGGTGGAGCAATCATATTAACTGTTGTTCACTCCTATATTTTTTGTATCAGCCAATGTAAAACAGCCTTTAACAAAGCCCAAATGTACTGGATATATCATTATATCAGCACTTGCTCAAGCCTATATAAATGGTGCGGTTACTCACCTTGAATTGGGATTATTTTGAAAGCTTTGCTTTCTAAATGATTATTATAGCTTTTGAATACTATTATGTCACATACTATGACTTCCCAGCCTAAAAATGTTCTGCTAAGCAACATGTTTAAACAATAGAGGAGATCTATAGAATTCAACTGCGCTGCTGTGCTATCAACCATACACCAAAGAAATTGGTGAATGCAAGTGGCTTTATTCAAGGTGTATTTCTCATGCCTTCGTCAGCACAACCACCAATGAAACATGTTTGACTTTGCCTACAGAAATGTCTTGGCAGTTGAATACTTGATTGCCCTCTGTCCATCCTGAATGATACATTGTACTTCTGATTTGTTTCCAGGACTCTCCTTTCACATTGAGTTGGCAAAAAAGTGACCACTCACTATTGGTCTGCTGGGGAGGGTGCACTCATCTAGCTCAGGGGTCCCCAACCACCGGTCCGCGGAGCTTGAGAGGGCCGTGGTGGTCTCTGTGCCGGTATGCGCCACCGCAGACCAGCACTACACAGAAAGTGTGCTCTGCGGTGGCTCAGAGCGGTGGATGCTGCCCGCTTCCCTGCCCCAGTGATGCGTCCCCGCCCACCGTGACTTGCACCTGCAGCTTCGCCTTTCTGAGCTGATGTCTGCCTCAGCTGCGTGCGTAGATGTACAAGCTGAGCCGACAGCCAATCACAGTGCAGCAGCCAGCGGCTGCTGTGCGGTTACTGCCCAACGGCTCCACCCATACATATACACAACTAAGGCAGAGAGCAGAACTGTGCCAACTGCAGCGGTGGACCGGTGAGCAAAGTGTATGTGTCTGTGTGTCTGGCTGTGTCTTTGTATCTGACGGTGTGTGTGTGTGTGTGTGTCTTTGTTTCTGGCCATGTGTCTGTGTGTCTGGCCATGTGTCTGTGTGTCTGGCCATGTGTCTGTGTGTCTGGCTATGTGGCTGTGTGTCTGTGGCTGTGTGTGTCTGTGTGTGTGTGTCAATGGTGGCTGCAAGGGGATGATGGGGATAATATGGGCTGCTGCAAAGCGATGATCGGGATATTGTGAGATGCAAGGGGATGATGGTGATAATATGGCCTGCTGCAAGGTATGATGGGGATATTGTGAGATACAAGGGGATGATAGGGGTTGCAGGGGGATGATGGGAATATTGTGGGATGATGGGGATATTGTGGGCTGCATAGGGATGATGGGGATACCATATTAGGGGCTGCAAGGGGATGGAAAAATAAGACATCCCCTGAAAATTGAATGTACCTCCTCTTCTCCATAGCCATGCCCCATATGATAAAAGCCCCACCCCTGTACAACCCCGCCCTGCCGGGCCCCAGAGAAATGGTCTTGCATGAAGCCTATCCCCGGTGCAAAAAAGGTTGGGGACCACTGATCTAGCTAACCAATTATTTTACTTCAATGATAATTTTGTTTTGTTAATGGCGTTCTGGTAACTTATAATATTGGTTTTGTCTTTCAGTTTTTGGCCTTGGGCACTCACAGCGGGAAGGTCTATTTACTTGACATTCAAGGGAACATGACACAGAGGTTTGATATTGTAAGTATGGCTCCTACATTTAAGATTCAATAAAAGCAATGTATTTTTATACTTCTGTGTACAAACAAGTATAATTCGGTTCTACTTTAGGTCACAGATCGGTTTAATTAGTGACAACAATTAATAAAAAAGATTTGCCATTTCCTTGCCCACTATATACATAGGGTAGTCCGGTACGGGTATCTAATCACTACCTTTGTACACTAACTTTGTATAATCTCAAGTACAGTACTCACTAAATATTCTATGAACTGCAAATACAATGACCCAGACCATGAGTGGCATATCTTTCTGTAGACGCTACACGTAGAGATGAAGCATTGGAAATTCATGTTAATTAGATATTCTTTTATAAAGCGTGTGGAATCCACACTTAAAACTGCAATAAGGCTGGTTTCAGACTTGCGTTCAGGCAGTGTCAGGATGAAAAGCCATCAGACCACATTCAGATTTGTTTGCCTATTCTGCCTCATGGATCAGGCAGCATACTGGTGTGGTTGCATACGGTTGTATCCATTTTTTGCCTAATCAATCTGAAATTTGAAATGCCCAATGGGCATGTCCTATGAAAAATGTATATGTACACTGTTTTTGGTGACATCCAGACACTTTCTTATTAAAATCAAGCAGGAAAATGGATGTATCAGTGGAAATGGAGCTTTACTTTTTGTCCTTGGATTTCTCTTTAAAAGTGGCAAAGTTGATAGCTGTGGCATGGGAAAACGAACGGAGAAGATTGAGACGGAGATAACATCGTCGATATTGATTGCACCCCATTAATTTGCGATGAGAGAAACTTGGTGCTTTCTCTTGCTTATACACGGAGCTATAGCGGAAAGACCCAGAAAACGTTTTTGACTATGCATGGATGATGGCTGAAACCTTCGATGACTTGGTGCGACATGTCAGAGGCTTCATTACCAGGCAGGATACAAATTACCGCAGGTATGATTTTCCTGGGGTACAATAATTTTATTGGAACACCTGTTTTATTAAAATGGTAGTACTATTGGGAACATCAACTTACATTTTCTTTAATTCTGTTCTGCAGATTCCTGGCTAATAGACGTTATCGTCCTTACATTTCCAATTCATGTTGGGAATTTCTACCATCTCCAGAACTATCCAAGACACCTGCCGGGCTTTGTGGAAAGTCTTACATGAGGAATTCATACCCCATCCCACAACAGAAAACTGGCTTGAAATTGCAGAGAAAGTTCGGGAAATCTGTCAATCTCCAAACTGACTGGCTGTAGATGGAAAGCATATTCAGAATATTAAACCTGGAGAAACTAAATCCAAGTATTACAGCCATAAGAAGTTCTTCTCCATTGTTTTGATGGCTATTGCAGATGCAGAATACCGTTTTATAGCCATGGACATTGACGAATATGGTCGCTCAAATGTCTCTGAGGTTTTCAAACGTTTTGCAATGGGACGTGATTTATATGGAAATTATTTTAATTACCGCTAACACCGTTTCCAAACACAGAAGGACCACCAATGCCGTTTGTTCTCCTTGGGGATGAAGTATTCCAATTGTGTGGCAACCTGCTCAAGCCGTACTCCAGTTGTGGATTGACTACCACAAAAAGGATCTTAAACTATATACTGACAAGAGCCAGAAGAACAGCTGAGTGTGCCTTTGGCCTTTTGACATCAAAAAGGAGAATTTTGGACACAGCCATTAATCTGAAAATTGAGACTGTGGATGAAGTAGTGAAAGCGTGTTTCATTCTCAACAATTATTTATTGGCGAAGGAGCGACGCCACTTGGAGTCGGACGAACTTATGGATAGCACATTGGACGATTATCATCATATGACTGTGAACAGTGTTAGCAATTGCAGAAATGAGGGATCAATTTGCTGATTATTTTGTGTCAGACAAAGGGCAAGTGCCATGGCAGGAACAAATGATGTAATCCTTGTTTGGTTCCATCAGTAAAGTTGAAGCTGTGTCACTTACTCTCCCTCTACCCTTCATGTAACCTCAGGTATGCAAATGTAAAATATTAATTTTCATTAATAATGTTGCATCCCCCCATTTCCTATTGAGTGCATCATTCAATAAAGCTTCGGGCCTGTAATTTCACTTCCTCTTCCCTTTACAATGTTTGCATTGGAATGTTGTACAAAACTGTTTATTTCTTAGGAATGTTAATGTTGCATTGTCCCCCTTTACCATTGTGTCCTATATATGTAGTTGACCTGGAGTTTTTTTCTGTTTGCAGTTAGAAACACATTTTTTACCCCAATGTGAAAAATTGGCTTCTACTTCATTGTTTTTTTTTTTTTTTTTCCTTCATCTGGATGAACGCTATAGGATGCACAGGTACATGTGAATACTTTTCAATAAAATACTTAACTTTCAGTAACCTATTTTGTTATTATTTTATTTATATACTTAAAAGAAAGGTATATAATACTCATTGTAATTTGTAGTAGGTGTAACGAGATTACAGTTTTCCTGGAACATCCATTCATCTTCTTGCAGGGCATTGCAGTAGGTACAGCCACTCAAATAACTATGTACACCAGGAATTTCAAAGACAGAATGTTTTCTGGATTTATCTGGAGTTGTAATAGTCACCTATGCAGGTGATTCAATTATCACCTGTGCAATAATTGTAAGGAAATCTAGAAAATATCCACTGTTTGTGGCCCAAAATGAAGCAATAACTCTGGAATGCTTCAACTGATCCCAGTGATTCTGAGAATGTATTTTCATGACAAATTGGACTTCAAGTAGTTAGTCGTAAATTTTGGATGATAATTTCTGCGTTTATTTGTGAAAAAGTTTGCAATTTTCAAAATTTGAATTTTTATAGTGTTAAACTAGAGAGTTATGCCACAAAAAAAAAAATTCTTACATGTCTACTGTACATCAGCACAATTTTGCAAACCACATTTTTTTGTTAGAAGTTAGAAGGTTCAAAGATCATCAGCAATTTTCTCATTTTCCAACAAAATTTTTAAAAGCCACTTTTTTTTTTTAGAGACCACATCCCATTTGAAGTGACTTTGAAGGGCCTACATGAAAAGCCCCAAAAGTGTCACCATTCCAAATACTGCACCCATCAAGCTACTGAAAACCACATTCAAGAAGATTATTAACTCCTCAGATGCTTTACAGGAACTAAAGCAATGTGGAAGGAAAAAATAAAAATGATTCTTTTTCTACAAAAATGTTCCTTTAGCCTCAAATATTGCATTTTCAAATAGGTAACAGCCACAATTGGACCCTAAAATGTGTTATACATTTTCTCCCGAGTACGCCAATATACCATATGTGGTCAAAACCCACTGTTTGGGCGCATGGTAGGGCTCGGAATGAAGGGAGCCTCATTCAACTTTTTGAATGTAAAATTAGCTGGAGTGCTTAGCTGACACCATATTACGTTTGGAGAGCCCCTGATGTGCTTAAATAGCAGAAACCCCCCAGACATGACCTCATTTTGGAACCTAGACCCACTAAGGAATTTATCTAGATGCTTAGTAAGCACTTTGAACCCTCATGTGCTTCATACATTGATCTGAGAAAATGAAAAAGTGCCTTTTTTATACAAAAATGTTCTTCTAGCCTCAATTTTTAAATTTTCACAGGAAAAGAGGATGCAATTGATGCCAAAATATATTGGCCATTTTGTATGGAGTATGCTGATACCTCTTAGGTGCTGGAAAACCATTGTTTGGGCACATGACATGGCTCAGAAGGGATGGAGCAACATTTAACACTTCAAGCAGAAAATTAGCTGGAATCGTCAGCTGGACGAATCGTCAACTTGGAGAGAGCCCCTAATGTACCTAAACAGTAGCAACCCCCCACAATTGATCTGATTTTGGAAACTACACACTCCCCATGGGAATTTTATCTGGTGCATGGTGAGCACTGTGAACCCTCAGGTGCTTCATACATTGTCCTTTAAAATGAAAAAAGAAAAAGTACTTTTGCTTTCCCAAAAATGTTCTTTTAGCCTCAATTTTTTCATTTTCACAAGGGCAACAGAATAAAATGGATCTCAAAATGTATTGAGCAATTTCTCATGAGTTCGCTCATACCCCATATGTGGCAGAAAACCACTGTTTGGGCGCACGGCAGGACTTAGAAAGGAAGGAGCAACGTGTTGGAATTTAGATTTAGATGGAATGGTCTGCGGGTGTTATGTTGTGTTTGACGACGGACAAAGTACCTTAAGTCTGCGCTGCTGCTAGGAGGATATAGAAACACCAATTCACAGATGTCTGGTACGGTGATAGTTGTTTATTTTCCGACGCGTTTCAGAGCCACATACCGAGCTCCTTCCTCAGGAGCAGCGCGACTTTAAGTACTTTGTCCGAAGATTTGTCTGAAAACCGCAGTAACCAGTGGAAGTACAGTCCCACAGCAGCTGCAAACTCTGACGATCAAGCTGGTTGTGTGCTACACAAACCATACCAGGTGAGCAATTCTGAAATTGTTAATCTGAATCTTGTCTAAGTGATAAGACCCTATTGCGCATTCTCAACCCTCTAGATATAACTTAGCAGCGGTCAGTCCTCCACTGGGAGATCGCTGATCTTTATTGAACGGCCTGGACCGTTTTTCGATTGGCAATCTCCTGCTGGCCAGGCTGCATCGCTGTGTGTGACAGGGGCAGCGACCAGCGATCCCCCGTGTGCGCCCGAGACCCTGAACGATCCCAACGACCGTCGAGTGTTGGCACATCGCTGGGTCATCGCTGATAAGTCCGCCTGTCTGGCATCTCACCAGTGACCACGTAGCGACGCACCAACGATCCTGGCCAGGTCGGATCGTGTTTGGGATCGCTGATGCGTCCATACGTGTAAACCAGCCTTAAGATTTAAAAAAAAAAAATTAAATTAAATATTGGATTTTTTTTAATCTAATGTAATTTTTTTGATGGTACTCCTTGTTAGCAAACATGTTCTAAACCTAAAACATTTATGCTAAAAATGTTTGATTGTGTCTTATCTTGTAACGACGCCAAAAAAGTTATAAATGGAATTAGTTCTGTCATATCATGTCAAATCTGAACAGTTCCACATTTTTTCAGTTGTGTGAAATTGTTTTCTCAATTTTTTTCTTTTAGAAAATATAATATTTGTCTATCTTGAAGCTTCTGCATTCTGATTGCCCTTAAAATGTCATCCATCCTAGGAAAACTGTCCTTAAAATGTTACAAATTCCAGAAAATCACTGGAAACTCTTATTGTTGACGCAGCATATTATTATTATAGAATTTTTTTCTTCTTTCTGCTTATTTCTTACTGACCTATGCATGTCAATAGGAAACATGCAATAAATCTGATCTCTGCCATTTTCTGCAACTATTCCATAAACAGTCAGAAAATGTATTTTCATGATACAAATAACCCTTTGTTTTAGTTATACCATATGTCCTGCTCTGTTATAGGCCATAGACAACAAACAAAAATACAGTTATTTTTGGTCCTCAGAGCTTATTTCAGCAGGAAAGGAACTCCTGACCGTCATCTGAGTGCCAGCATAGAAATGTTCAGTTCATGTACTGTTCTTTCTTTTGCAATTACTACACCCTCTGCTGCAGCAGAGCAGTGTTTACTGCCTGGTTCTGGAATTTGGGCTGCTTGTGATGAGCTCCTTAAGGCCAGCTAATTAGCAAATAAGTTGCAGGCCTACTTTTGTTTATGTCCCATCCTATAATTAAGTTTGTTACATCCTAATTTATATTTCGGCCAGTGATTTACCTTTGTTTCTTGTTGACCTTGATTTTCTTTTGACTTGATCTCCTAATATCTCCATATTTCAACAAGGCCCATTTCTAGTCTCTATTCATGGTATAGGTAGATTACAGCTCCATTATAATGTCTGTTCCTGGTGTTTCCTGGTTCTGTCTGTGGCCTGTTCCTTTTCGCTCTTCTTGTGTTTTCCTAGTTAGGTTTAATGCTTTCTCCTGGTCTCTGTTCCTGATATTTCCTTTTCCATCTCTGGCCTGCTCCTTGGTATCTAGTAGTTCTGACACGAACTAGCTCCTCTTAGTATTATCTTTCTCTGACCTTGTTTAGCCTCTTTACTATGGTACTTGTTCCTGGTCTGTTGCTAGTTCTATCTCCTAGTTAGTTCCCCATACCCTTGTCCTGTTACTATGATCCTGTTCTTTTAGCACCAGTTCCTGGTCTGTTGCTAGTTCCATCTCCTAGTTAGTTCCCCATACCCTTGTCCTGTTACTATGATCCTGTTCTTTTAGCACCAGTTCCTGGTCTGTTGCTAGTTCCATCTCCTAGTTAGTTCCCCATACCCTTGTCCTGTTACTATGATCCTGTTCTTTTAGCACCAGTTCCTGGTCTGTTGCTAGTTCCATCTCCTAGTTAGTTCCCCATACCCTTGTCCTGTTACTATGATCCTGTTCTTTTAGCACCAGTTCCTGGTCTGTTGCTAGTTCCATCTCCTAGTTAGTTCCCCATACCCTTGTCCTGTTACTATGATTCTGTTCTTTTAGCACCAGTTCCTGGTCTGTTGCTAGTTCCAGCTTCTAGACAGTTCTCCACACTCCTGTCGTGTGACCATGATGCATAGAATTCAAATAGAATATGCGGTTCGAAGGTAGAGCGCAGGTATGAAACGGGATACTTTAATCTTTATCTCCGTAATTTTATTCATAAAAAGCTCCAGACCACAACGCGTTTCGACGTACAGACGTCTTCCTCCGCTTGAGGAAGACGTCTGTACGTCGAAACGCGTTGTGGTCTGGAGCTTTTTATGAATAAAGTTACGGAGATAAAGATTAAAGTATCCCGTTTCATACCTGCGCTCTACCTTCGAACCGCATATTCTATTTGAATTCTATTAATCTAATTCCATTGGGGAAAGCGGTGACAGAGCTGCAGGAGGGATAGGGTTAATGGATCAACCTGGTGTTTCTTGACCCAACCCTGGAGAGAGAACGTGGACAGCACGAGGCCAGGAGCAGAGGTGATTGAGGATACAGGAGCACTACAGATCCAAGGCTGGCAGCCTGAGCCACAAAACTACGCTCACAATCTGGTTGTGTGGATCGGGCACAACCTTTAAAGGTTAGTTTACTTATAATACGACCGCTTTAAAGGCAGGAGAGGTCCACAGGTGGCGCAACACTATTTTTTCTTTTTATATGTGTGACCATGATGTGACCTGCAGCATTCAGTGTAATCGCAGAGACTGCAGCGAGAGGACGCTTGTTTTCTCGCTGCAATCTCTTGATGCAGCAGAGCTGAGTATGCTTTGTGGGACCATCATTGTGGATTGTTGTTGGAGGGTATATTGGGGTAATAAATTAGAAAATGAGGGTTGTCATTAGTAACACATTGTGTGGTCTCTTTTGTCATTCTATCCCTTGTAAAATTAAAATAATCTGGGCTAAAGCAACATTTTTTAGGAGAAATTACAATCTTTTTTTTTTTCTTTCATTTGCATTATTTCCTGTATAGCACCTGAAGGGTAATAAATTTGATGACAGCACTTTTGAAGTATTTCAGGGGTACATTGTTTAACATGGTATAACCTTTGGGCATTTTCCAACATATAAGCCCTTCAGTTTATTTAAATATGGATAGGTCTGTAAAGAAACAGTTTTTTAAGAATTTCTGGAAATAATGACTAATTACTGCTAAGATCCTAACATAATAAAAAGACGTTTGGAAAATGTTATTTATCAGTTATTTTTTTCTCTATGACTTCCGTAACTAACTGGTTTAAGGATCAAAAATTTTACAGTTTAAAAATTCTAATTTTCACAAATAAATACAAAAAATTAAAAATTGGCCTAAATTTACCACTAATATAAAGTACAATGTGCATGAAAAAAATGCTTTAGAATCACTGGAATCCTTTAAAACATTTCAGAGTTATTACCTCACAAGGTAACACTGGCCAAAATTAAAGCGTAACCATCGTTTAAATTTTTTATTTAATAGTAATGTAGAGCAAGTGAATATAATCAACTTTCCATATACAGTGCCTACAAGTAGTATTCAACCCCCCGCAGATTTAGGTGGTTTGATAAGATGCAAATAAGTTAGAGCCTTCAAACTGCAAACGAGAGTAGGATTTATTATCAGAAGCATAAATCTTACAAATCAAAAAGTTATGTTGCTCAGTTGAATTTTAATAAATTTTAAACATAAAAGTGTGGGTCAATTATTATTCAACCCCTAGGTTTAATATTTTGTGGAATAACCCTTGTTTGCAATTACAGCTAATCGTCTTTTATAAGACCTGATCAGGCCGGCACAGGTCTCTGGAGTTATCTTGGCCCACCCCTCCATGCAGATCTTCTCCAAGTTATCTAGGTTCTTTGGGTGTCTCATGTGGACTTTAATCTTGAGCTCCTTCCACAAGTTTTCAATTGGGTTAAGGTCAGGAGACTGACTAGGCCACTCCATCACCTTGATTTTTTCCCTCTTGAACCAGGCCTTGGTTTTCTTGGCTGTGTGCTTTGGGTCGTTGTCTTGTTGGAAGATGAAATTACGATCCATCTTAAGATCCTTGATGGAGGAGCGGAGGTTCTTGGCCAAAATCTCCAGGTAGGCCGTGCTATCCATCTTCCCATGCATGCGGACCAGATGGCCAGGCCCCTTGGCTGAGAAACAGCCCCACAGCATGATGCTGCCACCACCATGCTTGACTGTAGGGATGGTATTCTTGGGGTCGTATGCAGTGCCATCCAGTCTCCAAACGTCACGTGTGTGGTTGGCACCAAAGATCTCGATCTTGGTCTCATCAGACCATAGAACCTTAAACCAGTCTGTCTCAGAGTCCTCCAAGTGATCATGAGCAAACTGTAGACGAGCCTTGACATGACGCTTTGAAAGTAAAGGTACCTTACGGGCTTGTCTGGAACAGAGACCATTGCGGTGGAGTACGTTACTTATGGTATTGACTGAAACCAATGTCCCCACTGCCATGAGATCTTCCCAGAGCTCCTTCCTTGTTGTCCTTGGGTTAGCCTTGACTCTTCGGACAAGCCTGGCCTCGGCACGGGAGGAAACTTTCAAAGGCTGTCCAGGCCGTGGGAGGCTAACAGTAGTTCGATAAGCCTTCCACTTCCGGATGATGCTCCCAACAGTGGAGACAGGTAGGCCCAACTCCTTGAAAAGGGTTTTGTACCCCTTGCCAGCCTTGTGACCCTCCACGATCTTGTCTCTGATGGCCTTGGAATGCTCCTTTGTCTTTCCCATGTTGACCATGTATGAGTGCTGTTCACAAGTTTGGGAGGGTTTTAAATAGTCAGAAAAGAGATAATTAATCCACACATGTGAAGCTCATTGTTCTTTGTGCCTGAACTACTTCTTAATACTTTAGGGGGACCAAACAGAATGCTGGTGGTTTGAGGGGTTGAATAATAAATGACCCTCTGAATTAACTTTTAACGCTTTAAAAAAAGAAAATAAAAAAATAAAAAAATCTTTTTGGCTGCAGTGCATTTCCCACTTCCAGGCTGATCTACAGTCCATATGTCACAATGCCAAGTTAATTCCGCATGTGTCAACCAGCTAAATCTGCAGGGGGTTGAATACTACTTGAAGGCACTGTACTTCATTAATGAATTCAGAAGGGAAACCACTAAAAACCTTCCACAAACTGTCCTCAGCAGCTCTGTGTAAAGCTAATTTCCCTCACCTCTGTCTTTAGGGGGTGTAATATAATATGTATTCATTTATATAGCGCTATTAATTCCATAGCACTTTACATACATCAGTAATGCGGTCTCTCTTGGAGCTCACAATCTAAATATCCTATCAATATGTCTTTGCAATGTGGGAGGAAACCGGAGTGGCCGGAGGAAACCCACGCAAACACGGGGAGAACATACAAACTCCTTGCAGATGTTGTCCTTGGTGGGAATTGAACCCAGGCCCTCGGGACCTCAGCGCTGCAAAGGCTGCAGTGCTAACCACTTGAGCCACCGTGCTGCCTGGTGTGGCCTAAATTGTTAAATTACCTCATGCCGGCACCTCCATTCACATCGTTTAGCTCAGTGTTATCACAGAGCAGAGTCCATGTGAATGAGGAGTCAGATAAGATCTCACAGGAACTGTTTGAGCTTAGCAGGGTGTCAGCTTGAGGTGTGAGAGTCTTATCCCTATTGTGAACAGAGTTTAGGCCACGCCTTTGAAGACGAAGGTGAGGAGAATTAGCTTCACACACAGCTTAAGGTCAAATTTGACTCAGTGTCTAAGGGGTTAAACATTCTTTTTTTTTAGCAAAAATAAGACACACTGACTTAGTGTTTTTATCACAAAGTTAATTTTAATGTTGATTTTATTCAATAAATATTGGAATAATAATAAGCTCCACAATTGGATGTGTTTACAAAAAATGTTCCTGTGCTGAGATATTCTTATATGATTGTCTCAGCACAGGAACATATTTTTTAAACACATCCAATGGCTGTGTATCCTCCCTTTGATGCGAGCTCACACGTAGAGCTTGCATCATCCCCCACACGTCAGCAGATCTAATCAGCTGACGTGTAGTTAACAGCACCAATTGGATCAGAAATCTGATCGGCACTTAATCCTGTAGATTGCGCTGTCAATCACTGGCATCGGCGTCCCCATGATAAGGTCACGAGGCCTCAATGCGTTGCCATGACAGTGCGGGGTCAGCTGATGACCCTGGATGCCGTCATAACTCACTTCCTTTCAGCCATGTCCGAGTGATATCGCCGACAGAAAGTGATCATTTGTGCTAAACAGAGGGATGCTGAAGCATCTCTCTGCTTAACACAAGTGATCGCACACTGCAGAGCTTAGGTACTCTAAAGGACCATATAAATTAAGGGAAAAGTTAAAAAAAAAAGTTTTTAACAAATATAAAAAAAATGTTCACATCACCACCCCTTTTGCCTAATTGAAAATAAAACTATATAAAATAAATACTTACCGTATATACTCGTGTATAAGCCGACCCGTGTATAAGCCGACCCCCTTACTTTTGCCCCCAAAACCTGGGAAAATCTATTGACTCGCGTATAAGCCGAGGGTGGACCCCAGCACAGGTATACAGCCCCCAGCAGTGGTATACAGGCCCCAGCAGTATGATATACAGCAGCCCCCAGTGGTATATACAGCAGCCCCAGTGGTATTGCAGCCCCTATATACAGCAGCCCCAGTGGTATTGCAGCCCCAGTGGTGTATACAGCAGCCCCTATATACAGCAGCCCCAGTGGTATTGCAGCCCCAGTGGTATTGCAGCCCCTATATACAGCAGCCCCAGTGGTATTGCAGCCCCTATATACAGCAGCCCCAGTGGTATTGCAGCCCCAGTGGTGTATACAGCAGCCCCTATATACAGCAGCCCCAGTGGTATGTCGTGGTATGACGTCATCTCCTGCGCCCGGTCACATGACACCGGCACATCAAGGAAGAAGAAGCCGGCGAGCGGAGGGCAGAGGACCGGAGGAGCGGAGAGCTGCGCCGGAAGGTGATGTATACAGTGTTTGTTATTTTCACAGCTGCCGCAGCCTGGGGGGGACGTGATAAGGAGGGGGGGCTGTTTATTTCTACTGGGGGACCCATATTAAGGAGGGGGGCTGTGTAGTGCAATATGCACGGCATCCCCCCGCCGCTGATGGACGGGGGGATGCCGTGCATATTCATTGCACTAATGAGGCGGCTCCACGTGACCGCCTGCGGTCACCGCGGCCCCCTTCTGCCTCCTCCAGCCCCCGGTCACAGCCCCCCCCCCCCCCACAGCATACCGTATGACCCGTGTATAAGCCGAGGGGGGGACTTTTCAGCCCAATTTTTGGGCTGAAAAACTCGGCTTATACACGAGTATATACGGTAATTGGTGTCGCCACTTTCAAAAATGCCTAAGGCTACTTTCACACTGGGGATTTTTCAAAAATGCAGCAGTTACGGTAAAAAAAACGCATCTGCCACATAACGGCCACACTTGCGGCACACTTGCGGCAAGCCCCATGCATTGTCTATGGGGCTTGCGGTAAGTGTGCGGCAGCCGTGGCAATTGCGGTTTCGGCAGATGCGGCCGCAAAAAAAAAAAAAACGCTGTCAGTGGCGTTTTTTTTGCGGACGCATCTGCCGCCACCGCCGAAACCGCACTTACCATAAGCCCCTTAAACAATGCATGGGCTTTGCCGCAACTTCGGCCGTTATGCGGCAGATGCTGTTTTTTTTACTGTAATTGCAGCATTTTTTTTAAAAAAACCCAGTGTGAAAGCAGCCTTAGCTATCAAAATATAAACTCAATCAGATCTGTAAACGACGTAACAGAAAAGAAAGTCCAGAAGCCAAAATTTTTTTTTTAGTCAACATTTCAATAAAGTGCAATAACAGGCTATCAACACATGGCACCTACCCAAAAATGGTATGATTAGAAACGACAGTTCGAGACATAAAACATAAGCAGTCACACAGCCCCAGATCCCGAAATATGAGAATGTGTCTGTTCATTGAAAATGGCGCCTAAAGTGCAATTCTTTTTCTATAAAATCTTCAGCTTTTTTTTCACCACTTGGATAAAAGTAACATGTTTGATATCTACAAACTTATACTGACCCGGTGCATCATACTGACACGGCAGTGTTACCATTTCATGAACATGATAAATAAAACACCCCAAGATAATTGTGTAATTTCACTTTTTTTTGCCATTTCACCGCACTTGGAATTTTTTTCCTGTTTTCCAGTTAGTGGTATAATAACTTACCGTATGTCATTCAAAAGTACAACTTGTCCAGCAACATACAAGCCCTCATATTCTCTGTATTGACAGAAAAATAAGGAAGTTATGGCTCTTGGAAGAAGGAAAGGGAAAAACGGAAAATCACCCAGAGGTGAAGGGGTTAAGCAAGAGTATTAACTACAATATACTGAACAATAGTATAAATGCAACACTTTTGTTTTGTTTTCCAATTTTTCATGAGCTGAGCTGAAAGAGCTAGATTGTTTCTTTGTACACAAAAGGCCTTTTGTCTCTCCAATATTGTTTACAAACTTGTCTAAACCTATGTTGAGCACTTCTCCTATGCTGAGATAATCTGTGGCATATCAAGATGTTGATTAGACAGCATGATGATTGCACAGGTGTGCCTTAGGACACTCTAAAATGTGCAGTTTTAGAGTACTGGGTGGGTCCAGGTGGGGCAGAATTTTCCAGTCTGCCATCTGCCCTATTCGGTGAAAACCAGCATTCAGCTATGAAGAGAACACCCCTCAACGTGCCAGATGCCATGTGAGCATTGGCCCACCCAAGCCTGTTACGACAAGACGACAAACTGCAGTCAGCTGGAGACCCTGAAGACGGCGATAAGCATGCAAATGAGCTTCCCTGAGACCGTTTCTGACAGTTTGTGCAGAAATTCTTTGATTATTCAAACCGATTATTACAGCAGCTGTTCAGGTGGCTGGTGATGATGCTGGATGTGCAGGGCCTGGGCTGGTGTGGTTACACGTGGTCTGCGACAGAGGTTGTACTGCCATATTCTCTGTAACACCTTTGGAGACGGCTTATGGTAGATAAATGAAGATTCAATTCATGGGTAAAAAGCTCTTTTGGACAGTCTTATAGTCAGCATGACAACTGCATGGTGCCTCAATACTTGCGACACCTGTGTCATTGTGCTGTGTGATAAAATTGCAAATTTTAGAGAGGCCATTATTGTGACCAGCCTAAGGTACACCTAAAAAATGTTAGATCTTTGAGTTTATCCCATAAAACATGGGAGTAAAAATAAGTGTCGCGTTTACATTTTTGTTTAGTTTATATTTAAAACAATAAATAAAGTAAATGGGAAATCATACAAGTAAGATTGACATTTTTTATGTTTGCTCACGCTGGTACATATTTGTTTACAGCAGGACATGGGTAACTTTATCCCTCTTTCAGTTAGTGTCATGTATATGTAGTACAGAGACACATTGTCTATCATATAAGGCAGTGTTCCCCAACTCTGTACCCGTAGCACCAGCAGTGCAGGTTTTCAGGGTTTCGTTCATATCTATTGCACAGGTGGTGCAGTTAGCACCTGTGCATGTAATTACATTATTTGTCCTGAAAACATGCACTCTTTGTGGCTCTTAAAGACTGTAGTTGGGGAACATGGATATAAGATAACCTTTTGCAGTCATGGGTGTTAGTGTTCCCTGTAAGTCACTCTCCTCCCACGCTGAAGCTGTTAATAAAGGTGACCTAACCAGTTCCGGGCTGGAGTTTGGGTAACTTGGACAGTCATAGTGCAGGAACGTGCAGTGCTGTGCTCCGGTACGCCCAGTGCAAGCTGCTTACATTGTGATGATTCGCTCTGGGGGGAATCTGAGTTTTCTGATGTAGTGTGTTGTCCCTAAAAAGAAAAAAAAATCCTCACCCTCCTGATCCCGGAAGTGTTTTGCTTATGGCTGGGTTTATGTGGGTGGAGTGCCGAACAGCCAATCAGTGTCCTCGAACAGCGCCACCGAACCCAAACAATCACGATTTGTGCGCTAACTGAACCTTAAAAGATTTCGCTCATCTCTAGCTGTAACATAACCTACGCCGTATGCCTTGCATGTTAGTGGCTAGGTAAACAGCAGGTAGAATTCTTTGGTCTGTAGTATACTTCTGGATGAAGAAAAGAAAGCGCAATATAAAAATCAACAATAGCAACATTTGTACTGAGGACTGGACTGGCCCACTACAGGTGAATCCCTTTGCAGTAGTACGTCACTTACGTCCCAATTTGAGCACTAGTTGTCACAATACACTTTTTTTCACTGTGTACAGACTAGGGCAGCATCTCATTGTTCATTTAATAAACTAATCAGTATAGAATTATAGAGTATCATAGGTAAATTTGTGAATGAGTGTAATGTAATTATTGCATGTAGTTGATCAGTGGGCTCCCAGGCTCAATGTTACTGATGAGCCCCTGTCTGACATTGTTATGACTCATAACTGCATGTTTCCTTTGACAATCGTGGTCACATCTCCCGTCAGCTTCCTTTTTATTTTTGGGAATCTAAATTTTCTATTTATCATTTATAATTCTGACACAATTAATGATTACCACAATACTACCCTTGTGAATGATTCTGTAAATGCATTATGTCACTCCAGTGACAGCTGCCCTGTCTGTGTCAGCATATACTGCTGTCTTCATAATGGGACACACATTAGTGCGCTGACACAGCTGGCCTGGCTTCTTGAAGGTCAAAGGTTTTTGACTTGTTAAGTCTGGTAAATCTAATTAAGCACCTTGTTTCAAAGACTCCCAGAAAACATCTCTGAAGACATTTTTACTGTGCTTTTTGGTCAGTGGTGACCTTCTTTCGGGCTTCCAATCAAGTTACATTAATTTGCTTCATTTGTTTGCATTTCTGAATGGGGCAATCAGTCTGACGTAAGAACGGACATTGTTACTTTAATATATGATATATATGAGTTGCAGATTAATATTACACTAGGCAGTAAAGTGTATCATTGGAGAGGCGGGACGAACCGAGCTGCAATCAAACCCATCGTACCGAAAAACAGGTACAGTGATGCCTTGGTTTTCATCGACTTCAGTTATGATTTTCAGGTATAATTTTCAATGAAAAATGTGTCTCGGTTTTCGTCTGTTTTTCGTCCTTGCATCGCGTCAGGGCATAATAGCCACCTTCTTAGAATTCAGCTTAGGTGCTGCTGAAGGTGGCGCTTTTATTTTAAAACACCTAAATCACAGGTTCACTTTAACCTCCCTGGCGGTCTGTTTCTTTCTGGAATTTGTTGCTAAAAGCGGGCTACCCGCGTTCGCGGTAGATGTGGTTAAAAAACCGCATCTACCGCATCTGCCGCACTTGTGCCGCACTTGTGCCGCACTAGCGGCGCGGTTGCGGTGCGGTTGCGGTAATCTGCATAGGAACCAACCACCTCTGATGCCCCTCATACATTGTTAATATGTGCCCCTGCAGCCTAGTAAACCATTAGCAGCCCTGTTGTTGTGGGCAAAGTGGCTGCAGTAGAAGTGCGATAATGATGGTATATACTTACATGCCTGCGTTCTTGAGGGCGTCTCCCTGTGTGTGCTGGGACTTGTTGTGCTGTGGTCATCATGTCTGCTCGCCCCCTCCCTTATGCACGCCCCCTCTCAGCCTGCTATAGTGCTGTGAGGCTGATTGCGTCATAAAGGGGCGGGGCTAAATCGCGGCATCACGGTAGCCCCGCCCCTTTATGACGCAATCAGCCTCACAGCACTATAGCAGGCTGAGAGGGGGCGTGCATAAGGGAGGGGGCGAGCAGACATGATGACCACAGCACAACAAGTCCCAGCACACACAGGGAGACGCCCTCAAGAACGCAGGCATGTAAGTATATACCATCATTATCGCACTTCTACTGCAGCCACTTTGCCCACAACAACAGGGCTGCTAATGGTTTACTAGGCTGCAGGGGCACATATTAACAATGTATGAGGGGCATCAGAGGTGGTTGGTTCCTATGCAGATTACCGCAACCGCACCGCAACCGCGCCGCTAGTGCGGCACAAGTGCGGCACAAGTGCGGCAGATGCGGTAGATGCGGCAGATGCGGTTTTCTCACCGCATCTGCCGCGAACGCGGGTAAGCCCGAGCCTGACTCGGGGTTAACGCTTCTGGTAGTGAATGTTAACCCCGAGTCAGGCTCGGGAATAACGCTAGGAAGGTTAAAGGGTTTGTCTAGTCTAAAATGGTAATCCTGCAGTCACTGCCGAATTATCAATCCTCCCAGGACACACATTGTGCACTGCAAGGATTTGCCAGTTTCTAAGCTGGGAATGAACTGCAATTATGTGGTATACATGTTCCTGGCCTGAACCCAACTATTAGGCACGACCTTGCTCAATACAAGTGTATGTAGCAGGCATGTCTGAGTAGTAGATACGGCCATCTAGTGAGCACTGGTTTGCTCCATACAATTGTATTGTGCGAGACCGCACCTACTGGTCAGGGTGTGGCCAGGGCATGCATACCACATAATTGCGCTATGTTCCCAGCCTAGAAACCATGAATCCTCACAGTGCCTGCGCTGGGAGGATTGATAAGTCTGCTGTCACATACAGTAAGGCTGCCTTCACACTTGCAGATGCATCTGCAGCGTTTTGCAGATGCATCTGCAAGTATCAGCATGCAGACCACGGTCCCTATGTTTATAATAGGGCGCACCGCGGTCTGAATGCTCTCATTGATTCCTATATGTGAGCCGTAAGCAGGCGTATGCCTGCTGACAGATCACACACTCCCGCCCCGCACCTTGGACGCAACATCTCGCGTCCATAGTGCGGGCGGGAGAGTGTGATCTGTAAGCAGGCATACGCCTGCTTACGGCTCACATATAGGAATCAATGAGAGCATTCACACCACGGCCGTGGTCTGCATGCTGATACTTGCAGATGCATCTGCAAAACGCTGCAGATGCATCTGCAAGTGTGAAGCCAGCCTTACTGCAGAATTATTATTTTAGACCGGACAACTACTTTACGTTTATCAGTCACTGAAGGGGAAAGGTATCCAGCAGCAGGTTGTCCCTTTGATGCAACAAAGACATAAGCTTATTGTTGTATAAACTGATAAAATATCTCTACTAGGATATAATATGGTCTTATGAAAAGGGAATGTATTTTATTATGTTCCCTTCATCTGATTATTAAGACGCATATTTTGTCTAAGCTGTGAACAGCACTATGTTGTAGAGAAGGCAGCTAGACAAAGGGAATTTCGTAAAACTATATTGTGGGAATGCCTTGTGACCTATGCAAGAAGGAGGAACTGAGCGACTTTTATCATCCATTCCGGTGGCTTCAGTCTGTGCGTTACCTTTCTTGTAATTCTGCTATCTGGTGATAAAGAACCTCAGACACTGCCCGCCTATAGCTTAAGCTGAAAAATTACCTTAGTTTTCTACACACAGAAGGTGCTTCATGTCACTGATCGAAATACAAGAGACTCTGTCTCTTTAAAGAGAACCAGGACAGTAGATTCATGCAGCCCATAGTTCAGATAATGGCATGGTTTACGCTGAAATTCTGTAATGTTTTATAGAAAACATACTTCGAAAAGCTGGACAGTGACTCTACTTCTCAGCTGACTAGTCAAAGGCAGATTGCCAGTGACATTTCTCCATCCACTTTCCTTTTTTTTCTGGTGAAACTTTCCATTTCTTCTCTAATGCCTTTGGAGGTGATAGAATGTAGTGGACCACAAATGGATTTGTGGAAGCTGACACCTAGGACAGAAACAGTCCGGACAATGACTTCAGTGAAATACAAAGTCTTTTCTGAAGTACAGATAAAGGCTATTGAGGGAAGATGTTAGAAAGAGCACCCCCTGTACCGAGATACCAAACTTCCCCTGTAGGAGCAACCGGCATGCAAACCCCTTACAGGGATTGTCCCGGCACAACCCCAGAGGGTTAAAATATCATTCCAGGAATAGAGGAACAACTTGTATGGAAAGAAATCTCTGTTTAATGGGATATTCTAACCATACTGCTTGGAGGCAAGAGCAGGAACAGGACGTAGCTTGATTGAACAGACCGTAGTGGCACCAGTAAGTATTTTTGCAGAAAGCAAGAAATGATGGTAAAACCACAGAAGCACGACACTGGGACAGAGGGGACTAGAGCACAGCAACATTCCAAAGATAGCACAACGTTGCCCAGGCACCTGCCAAAGGGGGTACGTGCCTTAAAGGACTTATTCTGCCTAAATCAATCTTTACAGTATTGGTCTTCACAGATACAAGTAGATAGATGGTAATTACCTACATGATCTGCTGTAAGCCCTTCTCTCCTGTCAGCACCTGGCTCAGAGTGGTCACATGACCTCTCCTGCAGTGATTTTGCTGCTTCCTGTGATGTCACGTCCCAACCACACAGCTATAGCTTATCTCCCGCCCTGTACACAGCATCACAGCCCAGTCACTGTGAGTGACAGCCGACTCCCCTCTGCTAACCCAGCCCATGTGTGCTGAGTAGAGATGAGCTGTTTGAGGCAGGATTGCATGGACACTACAGGTACAATGAGCAGCTCCCAGACAAGTGGCTCTGTATGCAGTGCCTAATATCATCCAATTTTTCCTTCCTTGCACTTTCAGTTCCATTGCTGTAGGAGTTGCTTGCTGGACTCTGTTTGTGTAATAATGATGAGTTGTTTGTGAATGATCCTTCACTGCTGTTGCTGAGAAGTGTCAGCTCTCTACAGGGAGCTGAGACAATTTTTTTTTTGTTTTTAACCCCCTGACTGCTGGTGACTGGGTACTGGGAGAAAAGCAGGAATTGCAGTACTAGCTGTGCAATTGTGAGGACTTGTTGGGCTCCTCCTAAATTATTATTATTATTATTATTAGGTATTTATATAGCGCTATTAGAATACATGGCGCTTTACATTTTCGAGGGTAGACAGAGACAAGTGGTCAGAGACGGCCACACACGAAGACAAACGACGACAAATCTACAGTTAATCATACGGGTTCAATAGGGCCGGGGATCCTGTCTGCGAGGGCTCACAGTCTAGAGGGGTGGGGAGGGAGACAGTAGGAGGGGGAGAGGTGAGGTGGTGCAGTGGATAGGGTCTTGGTGTGTGTTGTAAGCTTGTAGGAAGAGGTCGGTCTTCAGGTTTTTCTTGAAGGTTCCTAGGGTCGGGGAGTGTCTGATGTGGTGGGGGAGTTCCAGAGTCTGGCAGAGGCACGAGAGAAGTCTTGTGTGCGGTTGTGGGAGGTGAGATGCGGGGGGTTGAGAGAAGGAGTTCCTGAGAGGAGCGCAGGTTGCGTGAAGGGAGGTAGCGGGAGACTAGGTCGGAGATGTAGGGAGGGGACAGGTTGTGTATGGCCTTGTATGTCAAGGTTAGGGTTTTGAAGCGAGATCGCTGGGGGAAGGGGAGCCAGTGGAGGGCTCGGCGGAGAGGGGAGGCAGGGGAGTAACGGGGAGATAGGTGGATGAGTCGGGCAGCAGAGTTGAGGATGACGCGGAGAGGTGCGAGGGAGTAGGCAGGGAGGCCGGTGTACAGGAGGTTGCAATAGTCCAGGCGGGAGATGATGAGGGCGTGGACAAGTGTCTTGGTCGTGTTGTGGTCAAGGAAGGAGCGGATACGGGCAATGTTTTTTAGTTGGAGTCGGCAGGCGATGGCGAGGGCTTGGATGTGGGGCTTGAAGGAGAGGGAGGAGTCGAGGATTAACCCAAGGCACTTAGTGTGGGGGAGGGGTGAGAGTGTGCAGTCATTGACGGTGATTGATAGGTCAGGAAGCGGGGCCGGGTTGTTCGGGGGAAAGACGATGAACTCGGTCTTGTCCATGTTGAGTTTTAGGAAGCAGGTAGAAAAGAAGGATGCGAAGGCGGATAGGCAGGGGGAATTTTGGATAAAAGGGAGGAAATATCAGGGCCAGACAGGTAGAGTTGGGTGTCGTCGGCATATAGGTGGTATTGGAGTCCATGTGACTCGATGAGGTTGCCTAGGCCAAGGGTGTAAATGGAGAAGAGTAGTGGTCCCAGGACTGAGCCTTGGGGGACACCTACGAGAGGGGGTGGGGCGAGGAGGTGGTGTGGGCATGGGAGACGCTGAATGTCCTGTCCGTTAGGTAGGAGGAGATCCAGGAGAGGGCAAGGTCAGTAATGCCAAGAGACTCAAGAATTTGGAGTAATAGGGAGTGGTCAACAGTGTCGAAGGCAGCAGAGAGGTCGAGAAGGATGAGGACGGAATAGTGTCGTTTGCTCTTGGTGATCAGAAGGTCGTTAGTGACTTTGGTTAGGGCTGTTTCGGTGGAGTGGTGAGGTCGGAAGCCGGTTTGAAGGGATCAAAGAGAGCACAGGAAGAGAGGTGGGAGGACAGTTCGGAATAGACGTGTTGTTCAAGAAGTTTTGAGGCAAACGGGAGGAGAGATATGGGGCGGTAGTTGGAGACTGTTGTGGGGTCAAGGGATGTTTTTTTTAGGATGGGTGTGATTAGGGCGTGTTTGAAGGGTGAGGGAAATGTGCCAGATTTGAGTGAGATGTTGAAGAGGTGTGTTAGAGCAGGGATAAGGACTGAGGTGAGGTTAGGGATGAGGTGGGAGGGGAGTGGATCAAGGGCGCATGTGGTGAGGTGTGATCGTGCTAGGAGGGAGGAGAGGTGGTCCTCTGTCATGGGGGTGAAACTGCATTTGGGTGTGAGGGGATGGGCTGGAGGTGGGATAGGGCAGGGGGAGTGAGGGTCGAAGCTTTGTCTGAGTTTGGCAATTTTGTCTTTGAAGAATATGGCGAAGTCGTTGGCGAAGATGAGGGGTGAGGGAAGAGGTGCAGGGGGACGAAGTAAAGAGTTGATGGTTTTAAAGAGGAGTTTGGGGTTGTGAGAGAGGGCGGTAATTAGGGAGGAGAAGTAGGCTTGTTTTCGGAGTCAAGGGCAGTCTTGAAGGTATTGAGGGAACGTTTGTATAGGGCGAAGTGCTCTGCAGAGTGGGATTTCTTCCATTTCCGCTCGGCTGCCCTAGTCGTCCGTCTGAGTTTTTTGGTGAGGGTCATGAGCCAGGGTTGTCGTTGTACTCGTGTTGTGTGAAATGTGAGTTGAGCGGCCTGGTTGAGGGCTGTGGTGAGAGTGGAGTTGTAAAGGGAGGCGGCAGAGTCAGCATCTTGAGAAGAGGGCAAGTCAGTGAGGGGGAGGAGGGATTCTGAGAGTGAGTCGAAGTCTATGAGCTTGAGGTTTCTGCGGGGGGTGGGGGAGTGTCCGGAGAGGGGGTAGCATGGTAAGGGGGGAGAGGGATGAGAATGTCAGTAGGTTATGGTCGGAGTGGGTGATGGTTGAGTGTGTGAGGTTGGTGAGGGAGCAGAGGCTGGTTAAAACAAGGTCAAGTATGTGGCCACCAGTGTGTGTGGCGGAGGAGATCCATTGGGAGAGGCCGAGGGAGGAGGTGAGGGAAAGGAGTCTGGAGGCAGCAGCTTTGGGGGTGTCGATGGGGATGTTGAAGTCACCCATGACAATGGTGGGGATGTCTGAGGAGAGGAGGTGGAGAAGCCAGGTGGTGAAGTGGTCAAGGAAGGTGGAGGGGGATCCAGGGGGGCGGTAGACAACAGCCAGTTGGAGGTTGCAGGGGGATTAGATGCGAACAGCATGTGCCTCGAAGGAGGGGAGGGGGAGTGGTGTAAGTGGGGAGAATGAGCAGTCGTTGGCTAGAAGTAGGCCAACACCTCCGCCACAGGTGTTGGTGGGGCGGGGAGTGTTGGAGAGTGTGAATCCACCGTAGGAGAGGGCAGCCAGGGAGGTTGTGTCAGAGGGGGTAAGCCAGGTCTCTGTGAGGCCGAGGAAGGAGAGTTTTTTGGAGATGAAGAGGTCATGGATGAGTGTGAGTTTGTTACGGACCGAGCAGGCGTTCCAGAGTGCGCCGGGCAGGGGGACAGGGGAGGCAGGGGTGGGGGGAATGGGTCGGAGGTTGAGGGGGTTACGAGGGTTGATGGTGGGTCGTTTGAATGGGATGGAGGGGAGTGAGGTGGTGAGGTGGGGTGGGCCAGGATTGGGGGAGATGTCACCAGAGAGTAGGAGGAGCAGGGAGAGGGTTAGGAGGTGGGAGCAGGGGAGCTTGCGTGGTGGGCGTGTACGTCTAGAGATGGTGGCTTGAAAGTGGGAGAATAGTTCGGAGGATAGGGTGAGGTGGGTTGGAAGGATGGAGGGGGAGAGCAGAATTCCTTTGCACGGTGGGGGGATGGGTGGGGGTAGTAGGAAGTGGAGAAAGATGGGAGTGAAGGTGAGGAGGAGCGGGAACATGAGGGTGGGAGGGGTGGATGAGGTCAGAGATAGCTGGGGAACTGGTGTGGAAAGGGCAAGTTCAAAATGATGGGTGGTTAGCCGTGTTTGAGGTGCGGCCAGGTGGTGAGATGCAGTCAGGGGGAGAAGGTGCAGTTCAGGGGTGAGGCAACGGAGGATGAGCTGCCTAAATGCAAGCTTACATTCAGTCATTAGCCCCTTAGTGCTCATGATCTGTGATATCATTATCATTAGGCTCTTTTGCTTTTTTGCTGGCACAATTTATAAAGTGTCAGTGCCTCAGATAAACTGGTAGTCTTATTTCAGAGTTACCGTATATACTCGAGTAATGTAATGAGCACAATGCAGGGGATTTATTCAGTTCTGATCAATAGTACAAGAAGTCACAGGATGGCTTCATTGCTGCAGCACTGAGACACTGTAGAGAATGGCAGAGTCCTGGCCAATCAGGGTGCAGTGGGCGTGCAGAGAGGAGTGTGGAGGGGGCAGAGAGGGGTGTACAGGGGGTGGTGATCAGCACAGGCTGTAAGAAGGAAAAAAAACAGGAAGCTACCTAATCATGAAATGCTGCATGTAAACATCCAACATGGAGGCACTGAACACAGAAATTGAGGAAATGATGGTAGGAAAACAAAATAACACTGTGGGAGGCTTTTTTTAATACAATTCAGCACAGATTAGCTTTTTAAAAATACCGTATATACTCGTGTATAAGCAGCCGACCCCCTACTTTTGCCCCCAAAACCTGGGAAAACCTATTGACTCGTGTATAAGCCGAGGGTGGACCCCAGCACAGGTACACAGCCCCCAGCAGTGTGGTATACAGGCCCCCCAGTGGTAGTATACAGCAGCCTTCAGTGGTATACAGGCCCCAGCAGTATATACAGCAGCCCCAGTGGTATACAACAGCCTCCCCAGTGGTATATACAGACCCCAGCAGTATTACAGCAGCCGCCCAGGGGTATATACAGCAGCCCCAGGGGTATACACAGCCGCCCCAGGGGTATACACAGCCGCCCCAGGGGTATACACAGCAGCCCCAGGGGTATACACAGCCGCCCAGGGGTATACACAGCCGCACCAGGGGTATACACAGCCGCCCCAAGGGGTATACACAGCCGCACCAGGGGTATACACAGCAGCCCCAGGGTATACACAGCAGCCCAAGGGGTATACACAGCCGCCCCAGGGGTATACACAGCAGCCCCAGGGGTATACACAGCAGCCCCAGGGGTATACACAGCCGCCCCAGGGGTATACAGCCGCCCCAGGGGTATCACAGCCGCCCAGGGGATACACAGCCCCCCCAGAGGTATACAGGCCCCCAATGCTGCTGAATTTCCCCCCCTCTCTGTAAGGCCACCCTCTGCTTAACTTACCATCCCTGGTCTTCACAGCGCGGTCTCTGTGCTCCATCCATGCTCCGTCTCGCTGCATCCGATCCCGGCCATCGCACGATGACGTCATTTGCCTGCGACGGCCGGGGATCCCGGATGCAGCCGGACGGGAGCATGGAGGATGGCGCACCGAGGACCCGCGCTGTGCAGAAGACCGGGGATGGTAAGATAAGCAGCAGGGGGGGCCCTTACATAGAGGGGGTGCGAGTGCCAGCATTTGGGGGCCAGATATACACTGCTTCCCCTGCCGCTGATTGACAGCCTCCCCAGCCCCGGACACAGCCCCCACCACCGTATTGACCCGTGTATAAGCCGAGGGGGAGACTTTTCAGCCCAATTTTTGGGCTGAAAAACTCGGCTTATACACGAGTATATACGGTAACAAGTTTTGTGGTCGGATAAGTCCTTTAAGTACCTGGTGCCTCTCATCCATAGGCTGAGAGGTAGTTCTGAGTAAATGCATACTGTCACATTAAATTACATGACTGCACAGTGTGCTTCCAGGAGACCAGAAGAAACCCAGAAGTCGGAGGATGCAGGGGAGAAATGCAAGGACTGTGTGGCCACCGCACAGACATGGTGAGAGCAGGCAAACAGAGAAGGACCATGGACTGGATGAGTAAACCACAAGAGGCATTCGGCAGAGGTATGGGCAGATGAACTGACACTACGTGTAGGGCATCGGACTCTCTGCCTCACGGAGATCAGCCCCGCAGCCAAGGGCCTAGCATATTCACACTTACAAAAATCCCTGTTAGTGTAGTTGAGATGGCGGAGAAAAGGCACCAGGGACCTTGCCATATCTAGTCATCCAAAATGTATCGTCATTGGTTGATTTTCAGCATCTCGGAGTAAAATATACACAACTGCAATAATGTACCTAGTATCTGATTAAGGCCCCCTGACCTACTATCTCTTTTCTCATTACTTTGTAGATTGTGAAATCATCAGGACAAGGTCCTCTTCCACTCAATACTAGTATGTCTGCTTTATTCTAAATATGTATGTCGCCCTTTTCACATGTACATCACCCTGGAATTAACAAAACTTTAAAAATAATACTACGAATCAAAACATTCAGGAAACAGGAGTCCCCTTTTAAAGTGTTCTTATACTTGCTCATTTTGCTCCACATGTTTTTTATTTTTATTATTTATCTATATAGCACCATTAGTTCCATGGTGCTGTACATGAGAATGGATTACATACAAAGTTATAGATATAGTTTACAGTAAACAAATTAACAATGACAGAGTGGTACAGAGGGGAGAGGACCCTGCCCTTGCGGTATTACATTCTACGGATAATGATGGGGAGGAGACAGGTCAGGAGGTGAGCAAGGAACGGATAAGTGTGGCGGAGAGGAGGAGGTCTTGGAGGATCGAAGATTATGTGAGGGAAGATAGTGGGAGATTAATTCAGAGATCAGAGAGGAGACAGTTAATAGATGGCTTTGTAGGTCAGTGTTAGTAGCTTGAACTGGATTCATTGGGGAATTAGTAGCCAGTGGAGGGATTTGCAGAGGGGAGATACAGGGGAATAGCGAGGAGAGAGGTGGATTAGTCGGGCAGCAGAGTTGAGGACAGACTGGAGAGGTGCAAGAGTGTTAGCAGGGAGGCCACAGAGGAGAATATTGCAGTACTCAAGGCGGGAGATGATGAGGGCATGTACAAGAATTTTAGTAGATTGAGGGCTGAGGAAAGGACGCATTCTGGAAATATTCTTGAGCTGGAGGCGCAGGAGGTGACGAGAGTATGGATGTGTGGTTTTAAGACAGGGCAGAGTCCAGAGTTACTCCAGGGCAGCGAATTTGAGGTGCGGGAGAGAGCTTGATGCCGTTTACCATAATGAATAGATAAGGTGGTGAAGATGAAAGATCGGATGGAGGAAAGATGATGAGTTCGGTTTTGTCTACATTGAGTTTTAGGTAGCGAGAGGAGAAGAAGTAGGATAGGGCTGACAGACACTCTGGGATTCTGGACAGCAGGGAGTTGACATCTGGGCCAGAGAGGTAGATCTGAGTGTCATCAGCGTACAGGTGGTACTGGAAGCCATGGGACTGAGGTGTCCTAAGCCAAAGGTATAGATCAGTGGTTCTTAACCGGGGTTCTATCGAACCCTAGGGGTTCGGTGAGTCAGTCTCAGGGGTTCGGCAGAGCCTCTGCCACGGAGGTCAAGACACACCCGACTCATTATGTAAATTTGTGATGACGCGCCCCGCTTTACCAACACTTGCTGCAGATGATCACGTTACATTAATTGGCCAAACAGTGCTGCGGGGAATTTAGTGTGTTCAGTAGTCACCGTGTGACTGTCTACTATGTCGAGCAAAAAAAGAAAGTGGTCGGACGAATATGTACAACATGGATTTACATGTATCACGGAATGTGATGGGAGTCCGCGTCCTATCTGCCTGATTTGCAATGCCAAGTTGAGCAACTCTAGTCTCGCACCGGCAAAACTGAAGGAACACTTCTTGAAGCTGCATGGAGATGGGGAATACAAGAACACAACGCTTGCTGAATTCAAGGTGAAAAGAGCCAGATTCGATGAAAGGGCCACTCTGCCTGCTCTTGTATTTGTACCCGTGAACAAACCGATCTCACCGCACCGTACGAAGTTGGTTACCTGATCGCAAAGCAGGGCAAGCCGCACACCATCAGTGAAACACTCAGAAAACCAGCAGCATTAAAGATGGCGAATCTGATACTCGGAACAGCAGCCGAAGGTAAATTATCCCAAATTCCTCTTTCAAATGACACCATTAGTGACAGAATAGAGTGCATGAGTAAAGACATCTTGGCTCAAGTAGTGGCAGATCTAATTTCAAGTCCGGCAAAATTCAGCCTTGAACTCGACGAGACCACAGACGTTTCTAATCTAAGCCAGCTTGCTGTTTTCGTGCGCTATGTGAAAGACAACATGATAAAAGAAGCGTTTTTATTTTGTAAGCCTCTTACAACAACAACTAAGGCAGCCAATGTGAAGAAGCTTGTGGATGACTTCCTCAGAGACAACAATCTTTCATGGGATATGGTTTCTGCAGTTTGTACGGACGGAGCTCCAGTCATGCTGGGAAGAAAGTCTGGTTTTGGTGCGCTAGTAAAAGCTGATGCACCACACATCATTGTTACGCATTGCATTCTGCACAGGCATGCGTTGGCAACAAAAACCTTGCCTCCAAAAATGGCAGAAGTGTTAAAAACTGTAGTGGAATGTGTGAACTATGTGCGAAATAGTGCTCTGAGGCACCGCATCTTCAGTGAGCTGTGTAAAGAAATGGGCTTTGTATTCGAGGTACTCCTGTACCATTGTAATGTTCGGTGGTTATCCCAGGGACAGGTGCTGAATCGTGTTTTTGCCATGCATGTGGAATTAGCCCTGTTTTTGCAAGAGCACCAACATTGTCATGTAGATTACTTTAAAAATCCTGAGTTCATTCTCATTTTAGCATACATGGCTGATATATTCGCAGCTCTAAATCATCTCAATCAGCAGATGCAGGGTGGTGGAGTCAACCTCATGGAAGCAGAAGAAAACCTGAAGGCTTTTAAAAAAAACCTACCGTTATGGAAACTACGAACAGAGAACAATAACATAGCAAACTTTCACCTTCTGGACGACTGTTGTAAGTAAGATCGAAGATGTGTCTGGAATCGGAGACATTTCTGTATCCATAGAACTGAAACAAAACAATTGCCACGCACTTAGACGAGCTTGCAAAGTCTCTCGAAAGATATTTCCCTACAGGAGAGTCATATCCAGCATGGGTGAGACAGCCGTTTACGTTTGCTGTTGAGACAGCAGATGTCAATTATTAATACCTCGACAAAATCATTGAAATTCAGCAGAGCCAGGTTCAACAGCAACTCTTCAGAACAACAACACTCTCAACGTTTTGGTGTCGACAGTTGGAAAAGTACCCAATTATTGCTAAGAAAGCCCTGGAATTTTTTATACCATTTGATACAACATATCTCTGCGAACAATCCTTTTCGAGGATGCTGGACATGAAAACAAAGAAAAGGAGCAGACTTTGCTGTGAAAATGACATGAGATTAGCACTTGCCAAGGTGAAGCCACGCATGTCTGAACTGGTCTCTCAAAAACAACGGCAGAAGTCACATTGATTTGCAAGTATGTAATTTGTTGTGACTTCATGCACTGTGTTGGTGTTAGGCCCCCTGGCACCGCTTCCCAGCTCACCTCTCCCGAGTCGGCATCTCCTGCTCCTCTGCTGACCGGGCGTCCGGCATCCAGGCGTGCTGTGTCTCAGAGCCGTCGCCACGTTCCCTTCCTGTCAGCTGACCGCCGGGTTCGCACATGAGCACATTACTATGGTCGTATTCATGTGACCAATCAGCGGCGCGCCAGGTGCACTCCTTCCCTGTGACTCTAGGGGCCGGCAAGGTCCAACTTGACACTCCCCTTGACCAATAGCTGCTCTTCCCATGGTATATCAGGCCACCTCCTCTGATGGGAAGTGCCTGATTATTAAGTCAGTTTGCTTCTGCCTTGCTGACTGTTGGTCAGGCCTTCCTTGTGCTCTGTGTCCTGGAACCCTTGCTGTGCTCTTCCCCGGTAGCACCATTCCTGGTCTCCTAGCCTTGTATCCTGTTACCTGAAATACTTCTCTGTTCCTTAGTATAGGCTAACCTTACGAGCCGCCCCCTGGTACTAGCTGCTGTGGCATTTAGACCCCCTGGGCTTGCCCCTGACAATCCCAGTTTAGGGGTTGGGTAAACTAGGATCAGCTCACCCAGGGGAGTTCGGTACCACGGCCCAGTGGGTCCACTCTAGGGCGTCTTCCCCCGGAAGCGTGACAGTTGGTTTTGATCTTTGATCAAGGTGATGTTCATGCACTGTTGATTTTGTGTACCAGTAAAAAAACATATACCTACAGTCATATGAAAAAGTTTGGGCACCCCTCTTAATCTTACTCTTTTTTTTTTTTTTTTTGTTTAAAATTGTTTTTTTGCAACAGCTATTTCAGTGTGATATATGTAATAACTGATGGACACAGTAATATTTCAGGTTTGAAATGAGGTTTATTGTACTAACCAAAAATGTGAAATATGCATTATTTCAAAATTTGACAGGTGCCAAAGTATGGGCACCCTTCTGATTTTCATGATTTGAATACTCCTAACTACTTTTTACTGACTTACTGAAGCACTAAATTGGTTTGGTAACCTCATTGAGCTCTGTACATCATAGCCTGGTGTATCCAATCATGAGAAAAGCTATTTCAGGTGTCCACTTGCAAGTTGTTCTCCTACTTGTATCTTCTCTGAGGAGTGTAATCATGGGCTCCTCAAAACAGCTCTCAAATGATCTTAAAAAAAAAAAAAATTCAACATAGTTGTTCAGGGGAAGGATACAAAAAGTTGTCTCAGAGATTTAACCTGTCAGTTTCAAATGTGAGGAACATAGTAAGGAAATTGAAGACCACAGGGACAGTTCTTGTAAAGGCCTGAAGTGGCAGGCCAACAAAAATATCAGAAAGGCAGAGAAGAAGATTGGTGAGAACAGTCAAGAACAATCCACAGACCACCTCCAAAGACCTGCAGCATCATCTTGCTGCAGAAGGTGTCACTGTGCATCAGTCAACAATACAGCGCACACTGCACAAGGAGAAGCTGTATGGGAGAGTGATGCGAAAGAAGCCGTTTCTGCATGCACGCCACAAACAGAGTCGCCTTAGGTATGCAAAAGCACATTTGGACAAGCCAGTTTCATTTTGGAAGAAGGTCCTGTGGACTAATGAAACAAAGATTGAGTTGTTTGGTCATACAACAAGGCGTTATGCATGGCGCCACAAAAACACAGCATTCCAAGAAAAACACTTGCTACCCAGTGTCAAATTTGGGGGAGGGTCCATCATGCTTTGGGGCTGTGTGGCTAATGACGGCACCGGGAATCTTGTTAAAGTTGAGGGTCGCATGGATTCCACTCAGTATCATTGAACATCTGTTGGATGTCTTGAAGCGGGCTGTCCATGCTCGGCGACCATCAAACTTAACTGAACTGGAATTGTTTTGTAAAGAGGAATGGTCAAAAATACCTTCATCCAGGATCCAGGAACTCATTAACAGCTACAGGAAGCGACTAGAGGCTGTTATTTTTGCAAAAGGTGGATCTGCTAAATATTAATGTCACTTTTCTGTTGAGGTGCCCATACTTTTTCACCTGTCAATTTTTGAAATAATGCATATTTCACATTTTCAGTTAGTACAATAAACCTCATTTCAATCCTGAAATATTAGTGTCCATCAGTTATTACATATATCACACTGAAATAGCTGTTGCAAAAAAAACAATTTTAAACAAAAAAAAAAAAAAAGAGTAAGATTAAGAGGGGTGCCCAAACTTTTTCATATGACTGTATGTCTTGAATTTGGGAAAAAAAAATCATATTTGATTTATCACTAAAGAAGGGTTCGGTGAATGTGCATATGAAACTGGTGGGTTCGGTACCTCAAACAAGGTTAAGAACCACTGGTATAGATGGAGAAAAGTAGGTGCCCTAGGACAGAGCATTGTGGGACTCCAACATAGAGAGGGGGCAGGGTTTATTTCAAAGATTGTATGTTTTCATTCACAATGTTATGTTTTGTAGACACTTTTATTTATTTTTTTTATTCACTTACTACCTCCATATTTATATAGTTTATAAATTCAGTCCCTGATATTCGTATTGCTGCCCCCCGCACTTCCCAAATGCAGTACGCCGCATCATTATATGCACTCATTTATTTCTCACATTTAACAACCCTGCCACTTTGTGATTGCTGTGGTGTAAGGCAGGTTTCACACTAGCATATTTTGGAATCCAGGGCATGGAGGAAAACCTGTATGACCCCGGATTTCCCCGCAAGGATGAAACTGGATACACCTGCACCCTGTACGGTAGCATCTGGTTGCAAATTTGACAGGGATCTGGTGGGTGGTTCTGCGCATGTGCAGTTCATAGAACATGGACCGGAAATCCGGATCCACCAGGAACTGAATAAATCCATGTCTCATAGACCCCCATTCAGATTTAACCCGTGGTGCCCTCGATCTGGGTGGATTCGGGAGTTCACAGTTTTTTTCACAGAGACCAAATCCGCAACAAGATGCAGATTTTGTCTCTGAGAAATCTGTGGACACCTGCATCCACCTGGATCCAGGGCAATCTGGACACAACTGGATGCACCCCGCAAGTGTCTCTGGCCCCATTGAAAGTCAAAGGGGACGAAAACTGATGCGGGTGTATCCTGTTAAGGCTGCTTCCACACTGCAGTTTTTTCACTGATCAGTGTCCATCAGATTTGTGTGCCAAAACCCGGAGAGAAACCAGTAGAGGAACTTGCAGAGAAAAACTATAATTGAAAGATTGACACCTGTTCTGAGTTTGAGACACTCCTGGTTTTGGCACACAAATCTGATGGACACTGATCAGTGAAAAAACTGCAGTGTGGAAGCAGCCTAAGCTGGATTCACACGGATCCTGAAAAATGGCAGTGTGAAACCGTTAGTTACAAACTTCTGCTTTGTTTTGAGGGTATGCATGATGTGGGTGAGTCTTCCCCTCATGTACAGCGCTTATGGAGCAGAGTACATATATTCCCTGACAATAAGCAGTGGATGAGATGTTAGTCATATATTAAATAGCTTTATATTAGATGCATAAACACAACATATGAAGTAAAAATGTGTAAATTAGCTGCTGAACTTATGGGTCCTTACATACAGTGAAAGACATACTATACCCTCATACAGTGTCAACCTCATTAATCTTCCATTGCCAGTCAAAATGTCACCAAGTGCCAGCAATAGCTCCACAGAATTAATACTCACTGACTTCGTTACCTTGCTTTGTACTTTATTTTATTTTTTTAGGTATTGTGCAACAAACGTATGTACATTTTAATTACTAGAGCTTTGAATATAAATACGTTTCACAATGACCATGCAGGAACAGGTCGGATATACCACAGCTCCTGGACATAGGAGAAAGTAATAGAGAGAATAAATCTAGAATGCATCTGCTGGATCATCAAAGATGTGGGTGCAACTGTTGTGTTGGACTTTTAGTTTGGCTGGATATAACAGCTGAAACCTAATTAAGTTGTCATGAAGGTATAGGACAAATGGATTAGAAGCTTTTTGACTGACCGAAGAGGAAAGGTGAAGAAGTTATTATTTTTTACTGTTAGTGTGTTCATCCGATGGTACGCTCTCAAGATTTGTACTTCAATGGACCAGTTTAATAGTCTTGCTATGATTGTTGGATACCTGAACCTTAGAGTTGATGGTAGATTCGCAATCACCGACCCTTTTCTCCATTTTGGAAATTTTCTCTGCATTTGTCATGATCTGGGTTAGAGCCAAATTGATAATGCATGGAGAATATCTTTGATGAAAGATAAGTCTCTTGCAGGTTTTTTGTTGTGTGTGTGTGGTGGTAAGGTGACATCTTAGGTGGGGTAATCTCATGAGTTTAAAGTTCAGGCAAGGCTTTTTGTGACAATGTTTTCATCTTAGATTTTGCAGTATTTTTCCATGGCCATACACAGTCATATGAAAAAGTTTGGGCACCGCTCTTAATCTTAATCTTTTTTTTTTGTTTAAAATTGTTTTTTTGCAACAGCTATTTCAGTGTGATATATGTAATAACTGATTGGTTTGGTAACCTCATTGAGCTTTGTACTTCATAGCCCGGTGTATCCAATCATGAGAAAAGGTATTTCAGGTGTCCACTTGCAAGTTGTTCTCCTAGTTGCATCTTCTCTGAGGAGTGGCATCATGGGCTCCTCAAAACAGCTCTCAAATGATCTGAAAAAAAGATTGTTCAACATAGTTGTTCAGGGGAAGGATACAAAAAGTTGTCTCAGAGATTTAACCTGTCAGTTTCCACTGTGAGGAACATAGTAAGGAAATGGAAGACCACAGGACAGTTCTTGTAAAGGCTAGAAGTGGCAGGCCATCAAAAATATCAGAAAGGCAGAGAAGAAGAATGGTGAGAACAGTCAAGAACAATCCACAGACCACCTCCAAAGACCTGCAGCATCATCTTGCAGCAGAGATGGTGTCACTGTGCAACGGTCAACAATACAGCGCACACTGCACAAGGAGAAGCTGTATGGGCGAGTTATGCGAAAGAAGCCGTTTCTGCATGCACACCACAAACAGAGTTGCCTGAGGTATGCAAAAGCACATTTGGACAAGCCAGTTTCATTTTGGAAGAAGGTCCTGTGGACTGATGAAACAAAGATTGAGTTGTTTGGTCATACAACAAGGCGTTATGCATGGCGCCACAAAAACACAGCATTCCAAGAAAAACACTTGCTACCCAGTGTCAAATTTGGGGGAGGGTCCACATGCTTTGGGGCTGTGTGGCCAATGACGGCACTGGGAATCTTGTTAAAGTTGAGGGTTGCATGGATTCAACTCAGTATCAGCAGATTCTTGAGAATAATGTTCAAGAATCATGTCAAAGTTGAAGTTACGCCGGGGATGAATCTTTCAGCAAGACAATGATCCAAAACACCACTCCAAATCCAAACACACTCCAATCTACTCAGGCATTCATGCAGAGGAACAATTACATGGCCATCCCAGTCCCCAGACCTGAATATCATTTAACATCTGTGGGATGTTTTGAAGCGGGCTGTCCATGCTCGGCGACCATCAAACTTAACTGAATTGGAATTGTTTTGTAAAGAGGAATGGTCAAAAATACCTTCATCCAGGATCCAGGAACTCATTAACAGCTACAGGAAGCGACTAGAGGCTGTTATTTTTGCAAAAAGTGGATCTACTAAATATTAATGTCACTTTTCTGTTGAGGTGCCCATACTTTTACACCTGTCAATTTTTGAAATAATGCATATTTCACATTTTCGGTTAGTACAATAAAGCTCTTTTCAATCCAGAAATATTAGTGTGTCCATCAGTTATTACATATATCACACTGAAATAGCTGTTGCAAAAAAACAATTTTAAACAAAAAAAAAAAAACAAGACTAAGATTAAGAGGGGTGCCCAAACTTTTTCATATGACTGTATATAGGGTTCAATGACTGTGATGAGGTCATGAAAAGAATGTAGAAAATCTAAAGAGAGCAAGTTCTAGTACTAACGAATGATAGGAGATGTTTCTTTTTTATTCACTGTACTTACATAGCGTCAACATATTTCACAGTGCTTTACAGACACTGTTACAAGTAAGCAACCTGTCCAGCCTGGATAGAGATGAGCTGTGCAGATGTGGCGCCAGTCATAAAGTAGCTCTATAATCAGCACTCTAATGTATTCTAGTGTCAGAACTCACCTGTTATAAAAATGTTAACTTATACATCTGTAGAAAAATACCATAGAGATATATTATATATTTATACACTACCTGGTAAAAATGTATTTTCCCCTAATACATATTACATTGTGCAGGCCTTGGAGCATTAGTAATTTGAACATTTTGCTTCTTTGCCTTGGAATGCACAAAGCAGAAGTGACAATAAATTCCTATTAAAAGTTGTTTCTTAACACTGTCTGACTGTTTTATTAATTTATTGTAGACTTACAGTGACAGTATTCCATATGTCTAACTGAGCAGGTATTTTCTTAATAAATATTTTAATATTGTCCTATTTGTTCAGCCTCTGCATTTAAGGAATAGCTTTATGTATTCTGTTATCAGAAACGACAAATTGAGAAAACAGTGAAATATCAAGAAAGAGATATATACTACCAAAAGATGAGCTGAACGTTGTGGTAAGAAATCAGCTGAGATGAGAAGAAGAAAGAGAATACTCTTAATTCACCTGCTAGCAGTGGCGTAACGATAAGGGTTCATGCCTGCGACGGGGCCTGCGCCGCCAGCAGCCCCTTGAGCTTGCCGATCACAGCACCAGGCGCCCGCTTCACACGAATGTACGTCCCCGTGGACACACATCCATGTGACAATGCGGCAGCACAGGCTGCTATAGGGCCCGTGTGTCAGGGAGAGAAGGGGAGGGAAGCCTCCTACTTCCATCTGCTGCCCCCGCTCCTCGCCTCCTCTGACTTGCCGGCTTCCTGGCCTGCGTTCCACTGTGCCGCCTCCTCCCACATCCTGCTTTATGCAGTGCACAGTGGAACGCAGGCCGGCGCACCTCTTCCTCCTCCTGAGTCAATCCTCAGTTTCTGCAAGAGTTGACCACTGGAGCAGCAAGGGAACCAGGAGAGGTAAGTACAGATTTTTTTTTAATAAGTGAGTGCAGTATTGCCAGAGGATTGGGAGGGAGGTCATATATAAGGCTGCATATATAATACTGCACTATATGGGAGCTATAAGGCTACATATAGAATACTGCACTATATATGGGAGATATATAAGGCTACATAAATAATACTGCACTGTGTGGGAGATACAAGGCTGCATACATAATACTGCACTATATGGGAGCTATAATGCTCCATATATAATACTGCATTGTATGGAAGATATAAGGCTGCATACAGTTGTGGCCAAAAGTATTGACACCCCTGCTATTCTGTCAGATAATACTTAGTTTCTTCCTGAAAATGATTGCAATCACAAATTCTTTGGTATTATAATCCACATTTAATTTGTCTTCAATGAAAAAACACAAAAGAGAATGAAGCAAAAAGCAAAACATTGATCATTTCACCCAAAACTCTAAAAATGGGCCAGACAAAAGTATTGGCACCCTCAGCCTAATACTTGGTTGCACAACCTTTAGCCAAAATAACTGCGATCAACAGCTTACTGTAACCATCAATGAGTTTCTTACAATGCTCTGCTGTAATTTTAGACCATTCTTCTTTGGCAAACTGCCCCAGGTCCCTGATATTTGAAGGGTGCCTTCTCCAAACTGCCATTTTTAGATCTCTACACAGGTGTTCTATGGGATTCATGTTTGGACTCATTGCTGGCCACCTTAGAAGTCTCCAGTGCTTTCTCTCAAACCATTTTCTAGTGCTTTTTGAAGTGTGTTTTGGGTCATTGTCCTACTGGAAGACCCATGACCTCTAAGGGAGACCCAGCTTTCTCACACTGGGCCCTACATTATGCTGCAAAATTTGTTGGTAGTCTTCAGATTTCATAATGCCATGCACACGGTCAAGCAGTCCAGTGCCAGAGGCAGCAAAGCAACCCCAAAACATCAGGGACCTCCGCCATGTTTGACTGTAGGGACCGTGTTCTTTTCTTTGAATGCCTCTTTTTTTCTCCTGAAAACTCTATGTTGATGCCTTTGCCCAAAAAGCTGCAGGGCAGCTTGAACTTGTTTGGATGTTAATCGAGCTTCTTTATCCACAATCCGCACAATCTTGCTTTGAAATCTCTCGTCAATTTTTCTTTTCCGTCCACATCTAGGGAGGTTAGCCACAGTTGCCATGGGCTTTAAACTTCTTGATGACACTGCGCACGGTAGACACAGGAACATTCAGGTGTTTGGAGATGGACTTGTAGCTTTGAGATTGCTCATGCTTCCTCACAATTTGGTTTCTCAAGTCCTCAGACAGTTCTTTGGTCTTCTTTCTTTTCTCCATGCTCAATGTCAATGTGGTACACACAAGGACACAGGACAGAGGTTGAGTCAACTTTAATCCATGTCAACTGGCTGCAAGTGTATTTAGTATTGCCAACACCGTTAGGTGCCACAGGTAAGTTACAGGTGCTGTTAATTACACAAATTAGGGAAGCATCAAATGATTTTTCTAACGTTACAATACTTTTGTTCCACCCCCTTTTTTATGTTTGGTGTAGAATTATATCCAATTTGGCTTTAGGACAATTCTTTTTGTGTTTTTTTCATTGAAGACAAGTTAAATGAAGATAATAATACCAAAGAATTTGTGATTGCAATCATTTTCAGGAAGAAACTGAGTATTATCTGACAGAATTGCAGGGGTGTCAATACTTTTGGCCACAACTGTATATGATACTACACTATATGAGAGATATAAATCTGCATATATAATACTGCACCATATGGGAGCTATAAAGCTGCATATGTAATACTGCACTATACGGGAGCTATAAGGCTGCATATATAATACTGTACTATATGGAGAAATAAGACGCTGCATATATAAGGCTGCACTATATGGAGTGTTTTGAGGCTGCATCATATGGAAGGTATAGAGGCTGTTACTATATGAGTAGGTATTAAGACTGCACTATGAATGTTTGAGGCTGCACTAATGGAGAGCTATAGACTGTATTATGCAAAATATAGGGACTATGAGGCTGTATTATCTATATGGAGGGCTATGAGGCTGCATTATAGTATATCGAGAGGATATGAGGCGCATTTTCTATAAAGAGGGTATGAGGCTGCTGCATTATGATATATGGAGGGATGTGAGGCTGCAGAATATTAAATGGAGGATAATGGGGGTTTATTATAATAATTGAATGACTATGGGGGCTACGTTACGAATGGAGGACTATGGGATGCATTATAATACAAAGAGGACAATAGGGATACATTGTAAAAATATGGAGGAATATGGAGATGCATTATAATAATTGGATGACCATGGTGACGGGAGGAAGCAGACCATATAAACCAGGATGGGGGACATATATACCATGATAAGGGCTATTTTCCAGGAGGAGGAACATATATAGCAGGATGAGGGACCTTAATACATAATGAAGGGGTAGAGGGGTCAATTTGTGAGTCTTTAAAGGATTTAGAATGTTACATGAGGCTCGTACATTTCAACATCATCAGCTCTAGTTTCGCACAGGGGCCCGCCAGACTCTGGTTACGCCACTGCTGCTAGCACAAGCAGGTTCAAAATTGGTGTAGACTTTATATATAATATAACTATGAAGATAGATCCAAATCTATTATCTGTATATGTGCATGTATATATAGAAGTGAGAGCATATGAAAAAAACAGAACAGCACCAGATATTACCAGACTTGTGCAGCGTTTTCTCAACACCGGTCAAGTGTCCATATAAACAATCCAAAAAAGGAAAAAGCAGCACCAAATAGATGTCAAATGAACCTTTATTGACAATGGCGTGGCGATGTTTCGGACCGGAGGTCCTTTCTCAAGGCTTGAGAAAGGACCACCGGTCCGAAACGTCGCCACGCCATTGGCAATAAAGGTTCACTTGACATCAATTTGGTGCTGCTTTTTCCTTTTTGGATTGTTTAGAAGTGAGAGCAGATATAAGAAGCCAACATGGCATATCACCAAGAGATCATGTTACCAACAGTGAAGCATGGTGGAGGCAGAATTCTGCTTTGGGGCTATTTTTCAGCATCTGGAACTAGGATTGTTAGTCACCATATACAATTCCAAATATCACTCAGTTTTGCAATAAAACTATCAAATTTCTGCTAAAAAGCTGAAGATGCATATCTCCAAATCATCAAAATCATGGCTTTGCCAGAAGGAAAGCAAAGTTTTGTATGTCTCAGCCAGAGCCCAGACCTGAATCCAATTGAAAATCTGTGATTGATTCAAGAGGGCGCTGTATACAAGAGATGCCCTCCTAATCAGACTGAGATTTGGAGCTACTGCAAGGAAAAGTGTGCAAATATCGCTAGTTCTAGATGTGTCATGGTGATAGACTCCTACCCAAAAAACTGAAAGCAGTCATACATTCACGGGATATATCAACAGATTATGTGTGCATACTATTGTATGTATGTTGCGAGTCTTGGAAAATGGCGCAAAAAGCAGAAAATATATATATTTTTAGAAACTTCTGAAAAAAAAAAATGCAACATGTTTAGTATCTACGTACTCCTACTGACCTGGAGAATCACACTGCCATGTTAGATTTACCCTATGAGTGAACATGGTAAATACAAAACAAGAAAAAAAAACAATTGTGGAATTGCACTTTTTTATTTTTATTTCACCGCTCTTGGAATTTTTTTTACCAGTTTCCAGTACACTATATGGTGTATATACAGTATGGTGGTATATGGTAATGATGTCATTCAAAAGTATAACTCGTCCTGCTGGAAAAATAAAAAAAAGTTATGGCTCTTGGAAGAAGGGAGTAAAAATGAAAAAAAAAAAAAAAAATAAAATGATATAATAAATAATAAAATGGAAAATTGTCCAAGGGTGAACGGGTTAAAAGAAACATCATGACCCAAGGTTAATTATGTCCCAATTTACCTCGGGAAAAACCTGTGATCCCACTTTTCTAATGTGTGTGCCGTCAGGGGAATCTGTGATGCATTATTATAAGTTTGGAGTCAAGAATTTGCTTTTTCTTGTAGCATGGATTAGAAACAGCGACTGGAAATAATGTTTCCAAATGAAATGATAAATAGAATCAACACATTTTAAACACGGCTTTGCTTTTCGCACATTTACTATGGGCATTACTTGTTTATGTAGCGTGTCTAAAAGCTTTAGTGCTTTGAAAAATGCTCGGTGCCAAATATCCAAGGATCTCCTAAAACGCTGCAGTTATCATAATGGAATGAACGAAGTCTTGCAAACTGATGATTTTTGAGATTAAAACATAATGATAAAATACTTGCAATGCAATTATGTATATTTTTTATCTTTATAATTGCAAGACAAAGATACAGATCGAGCCTGGCACTTTCAAGGAATGAAAGGCTTCAGCAGTGAAGGTGTGAAGTGTTTTTTGGTGTTGTCTATAAAGTCCAACAAAGTGTTGCAGTATTTTAAACCATTAAAGATTAAATCCTCATCTGTTTTAGGAGATTATTATTTGTTTACTCCACTAAATTAAAAATGTTACCAAGTAACAACATCCTTATGTAATAAGAATACTCTTGTTTTACGTGCTTTTACCTTAGCTCACCTGAATTATTTGTAGACTGGTTGTGCAGACTTTTGATTGAGAGCAATCATATCACCTCTGGCAATCAACTACAGCCTGGTATTTTCTGTGTGCATTATAATTTAAAGCACCAACTACAGTGTTGTTTATTTTTTTTTTATTTATTTTTTTTTTTGCACTGCTGTAGTGGAGCTTTAAATGTAAAATCCTCTGACCACAATCTTATACTCACCTTTCGCCAAATTAATAGTTTTCCAGCAATGCTCTGGTTGGTCTGCGATGAAAAGTGACCTTCCAGCAGCTCCAGTAAAATACTGGGCACTCCATGTGAATAGATAGTGTGTTTTATTCCAGCAACGTACAAACAAAAAATCATATGACGTTTCGACCCTAACAATCTGGTCTTCATCAGATACTAAAATTTAAATACAAGAAAAATGAAAACTTTCCATTAACCCCTTCCCGACCCGTGACACAGCATATGCACCATGGAAACCAATGCGTTCCCGACCTATGACGCATATGCTGTGTCATCTGGGGATCGCGCTCCTGCAGGTTGAGTGAGGGTGTCACTGACCTGTCACTCTACCTGCAGGTACATGGGGAATGTGCTACACCCCAGGGGGGGTCGCTTTGCGCCACCCCCCGTCCCTCGAGGCTACAGGGGCGGTGATTGGCACTTGAAAGTGAAAGCAAAAATCACCGCGCCTTTAATGTTTCCCTGCCTGCCGCTTCTCTCTCCCTGTCCTCAGATATCCGCCCATGTCATCCACTGACTCCCCCCTGTCCCCCGCTTCTCCTTCCTACCCCCGCTTCATCTTCCTGATCCCCTTCATCTTCTGCCACCCGCTTCTCCTTCTGTTCCCCCGCTTTTCCTTCCTGCCCCCGCTTCTCCTGACTGCCCCCCCCTGTTTCCTCCTTCCTGTCCCCCCGCTTTTCCTTCCTGCCCCCGCTTCTCCTGACTGCCCCCCCCTGTTTCCTCCTTCCTGCCCCCCCGATCACCGGAGCGGCAATCGCCTCTCCCACTCACCTCTCCGACGTCGCCGCTGCAGTCCCGCTCCTCCTCCTCCTCTTCCAGTCCTCCTGTGCGCCCGTCCCTCTGCAGGAAGGGATCTGATGGCCCTGGGACAGTGATCCATCATGTGATCACTGTTCTGGAGCTGTCAGATCACTTTCTTTAGCTTGATCCTGGGGATCAAGCTGCCGAAAGCTTGATCTGGGGATCAAGCTGCCGAAAGTGATCTGACAGCTCCAGCACAGTGATCCACAGTGATCCATTGTGGATCACTGTGCTGGAGCTGTCAGATCACTTTCTACAGCTTAATCCCCAGGATCAAGCTGCAGAAAGTGATCTAACAGCTCCAGCTCAGTGATCCACAGTGATCACATGATGGACCACTGTCCCAGGGCTATCAGATCCCTTCATTGCAGTCTGATCCCCATGCAGGGGCATCAAGTTGCAGAAAGTGATCTGACAGCACGGACGCAGTGATGCACATAGTGGGTCACTGTGCCCGGGCTCTTAGATCACTGTTCTGCAGTCCATCCCCATGCAGGAGCATCGAGCTGTGGAAAGTGATCTGACAGCCTGGACGCAGTGATGCACATAGTGGGTTACTGCGCCCGGGCTCTTAGATCGCTGCTCTGCAGTACGATCCCCATGCAGGGGCATCGAGCTGCGGACAGTGATCTGACAACCCGGACGCAGTGATGCACATAGTGGGTCAATGCGCCCGGGCTGTCAGATCACTGCTCTGCAGCCCGATCCCCCTGTATGGGGATTGAGCTGCAGAAAATGATCTGACAGCCCTGGCACAGTGATACACATAGTGGGTCACTGGCCCTGGGCTGTCAGATCGCTTTCTGCAGCTCGATCCCCATGCTGGCGGATTTGGCTGCAGAGTAGCGATCTGACAGCAGAGGCGATCGAGCGTCATGGGACCGTCGTTGTGGACTACGTCGGATATTTGTTTTTTTTTCAAATAAAAAGATTTTTTCTCTGTGTGGTATTTTTTGACTATTTACTAGAGATTCCTAATGGTCGAGTCTAACATTGGCCCTATATTATGAATCTCGGGCTTAGTGCCAGCTGCCAATAAAAAGCTGGCATTAACCCCTTTATTACCCAGTTTGCCACCGGCACCAAAGCAACTGGACGAGTCTGGGTACAGCGCTTGAAAATGGCGCTTCAATGAATGCGCCATTTTCTGGGCGGCTGCGGCCTGCAATTCGCAGCATGGGGGGCCCAAAACGCTTGGGCCTCTCCATGCTGAGGATTCCAGCCCCCAGCTGCCTAGTTGTACCTGGCTGGACCAACAATATGGCGGAGCCTGACGAAATTATTTTTCTAAAATCAGTTCTAGAAATATTTTAAAAAAAAAAGGCCTTCGTTGTATTTTTGGTTGCCAGCCAGGTAAAACTTGGCAGCTGGGGGGCTGGAATCCTCAGCGTGGAGAGACCCAAACGTGGGCCCACACGCTGCAAATTGCAACCCACAGCCACCCCAGAAAATAGTGCTTTCATTAGAGGTGCCATTTTCTGGCGCTGTACCCCAACTCTACCAGTTGCCCTTGTGCTGGTGGCACACGGGTTCTCCATACACGGCATGGTGTCCGCTAACAATTAAAAAATTAGCTCCAATTGTTAGCGGAAACCATATCGCATATGGAGATCCCCTCCCTTTGTGCCTGAACATTAGAGCTTCCCCACAAGTGACCCCATTTTGAAAACTAGACCCCCCCAGATAACTTATCTAGATGCATAGTGAGCACTTTAAACCCCCAGGTGCTTCACAAATTGATCCGTAAAAATTAAAAAGTACTTTTTTTTTCCACAAAAAAATTATTTTTTCATTTTTACGGATTCATTTGTAAAGCACCTGGGGGTTCAAAGTGCTCACTATGCATCTAGATAAATTCCTGGGAGGGTCTTGTTTCCAAAATGGGGTCACATGTGGGGGAGCTCCAATGTTTAGGCATACATTGGCTCTCCAAACGCGACATGGTGTCCGCTAACAATTTGAATGGAAAATTAGCTCAAATTGTTAGCGGACACCATGTCGCGTTTGGAGAGCCCCTGTGTGCCTAAACATTGGAGCTCTCCCACCAGTGACCCCATTTTGGAAACTAGACCCCGCAGGAAACGTATCTAGATGGGTGGTGAGCGTTTTGAACCCCCATGTGCTTCACAAGTTAATCTGTAAAAATGAAAAAAAGAAAACTTTTGTGGAAAACAAAATACATTTTTCATTATTACGGATCAATTTTTGAAACATCTGGGGGTTCAAAGTGCCCAAAATCTTTGTGAAAAAAAAGTACTTTTTCATTATTACAGATTAATTTGTGAAGCATCTGGGGGTTCAAAATGCTCACCAACCATCTAGATAAGTTCCCTGGGGGGTCTAGTTTCCAAAATGGGGTCACTTGTGGGGGAGCTCCAATGTTTAGGCACACAGGGGCTCTCCAAACGCGGCATGGTGTCGCTAACAATTTGAGCTAATTTTCCATTCAAATTGTTAGCGGACACCATGTCGCATTTGGAGTGCCCCTGTTTGCCTAAAAATTGGAGCTCTCCCACCAGTGACCCCATTTTGGAAACTAGACCCCGCAGGAAACTTATCTAGATGGGTGGTGAGCGTTTTGAACCCCCATGTGCTTCGCAAATTAATCTGTAAAAATGAAAAAGTACTTTTTATTTCACAAAGATTTTCTTTTAGCCTAACTTTTTTCATTTTCGCATGGGCAAAAGGATAAAATGCATCCTAAAATTTGTTGGGCAATTTTCCTAAGTACACCGAAACCTCATATGTGGTCATAAACCACTGTTTGGGCGCACGGCTGGGCTCAGAAGTGAAGGAGCGCCTTTTCACTTTTTGAATGGAAAATTAGCTTCAAAAGTCAAATTGCGCTCCTTCCCTTCTGAGCCCTACCGTGCGCCCAAACAGTGGTTTATGACCACATATTAAGGTATCGATGTACTCAGGAGAAATTGCCCAACAAATTTTAGGATCCATTTTATCCTGTTGCCCATGTGAAAATGAAAGAATTGAGGCTAAAAGAACATTTTTCTTAAAAAAATGTAAATGTCCATTTTTTACTTCCATGTTGCTTTAGTTCCTATGAAGCACCTGAAGGGTTAAAAATGTTCTTGAATGTAGTTTTGAGTAGCTTGATGGGTGCAGTTTTTGGAATGGTGTCACTTTTGGGTGTTTTCTATCACATACGCCCCTCAAAGGGACTTCAAATGTGATGTGGTCACTAAGAAAAAAATGGTTTTGCTGGAAAAATTAGAAATTGCTGATGAACTTTGAACCCTTATAACTTCCCACCCCAAAACAATTTTTTTTCAAAAATTGTGCTGATGTAAAGTAGACATGTGGGAAATGTTATGTATTAACTATTTAGTGCCACATAACTTTCTGGTTTAGCAGAATAAACATTCAAAATTTTAAAAAATTGCAAAATGTTTCAACATTTTTGCCAAATTTTTTATTTTTTCACAAATAAACGCAAACATTATCAACCAAAATTTACTACTAACATGAAGCCCAATAAGTCACGAAAAAACAGTCTCAGAATCTTACGATCACAGCACTTAGTGTCCGGGGAGAGGAAGTCAGAGTCACTTACCTCTCCCCAGCGGTAATCAGCATGAGCCGATCACCATGGTAACCTGACATTGCCATGGCAATGTCGGGTCACCTGACCCAAGCCTCAGAGATCGTGTGATCTCTGAGACTTGGATTTTTCACAGTGATGGTGCACTGTATGGCAATGATCTGCCAGAGACTACAACAAGGGATCAAGTATCCTCTTGTTGTAGTCTCTGGGATCATAGTGATAGTGTACTGGATGGCAAATCATTGCCATACAGTGCACCATCACTGTTACCCTAGATACTACAACAAGAGGACACTTGATCCCTTGTTGTAGTTTCTGAGGTCCCGGTGATGGTGCACTGTATGGCAGATCATTGCCATACAGAGCACCATCACTGACACTAGAGACTACAACAAGGGATCAAGTGTCCTCTTGTTGTAGTCTCTGGGGTAATGGTGATGGTGCACTGTATGGCAATGATCTTCCATACAGTGCACCATTACTGTGACACCAGAGACTGCAACAAGTGGCAGTCTCTGGATGTAGCAGAGGCGATCACGTGTCGTGGGACCATTGTTTTAGACTACATCAGGATAATAATAAAGATGGAGTCCAAATTTTGATTGTTTTTTTTTTCCTAATAGAAAGATTTTTCTCTGTGTGGTGTATTTTTTTTTACTTTTTACTAGTGATTCCTAATGGCCGGGATCTAACACTGACCCGATATTATGACTCTCGGGCTTAGTGCCAGCTGCCAATAAAAACGCTGGCATTAACCAATTAATTATAATTTGCCACCAGCACCAGGGCAACTGGAAGAGTCTGTGTACAGCACCAGAAAATGGCACTTCAATGAATGTGCCATTTTCTTGGGCAGCTGCGGGCTGCAATTCGCAGCATGGGGGGGCTCAGAACGCTTGGGCCTCTCCATGCTGAGGATTTCAGCCCCCAGCTGCTTAGTTGTACCTGGCTGGACCAAAAATATGACGGAGCCCCTCGTTTTCTTCTCAAATTCTATAAATTAAAAAACGTTGGGCTTCGCTGTATTTTTGGTTGCCAGCCAGGTACAATGAGGCAGCTGGGAGTGAGTGGCAGTCCGTAGCTGCCAAGTTGTATCTCGCTGGACCAACAATATGGCGAAGCCCCACATAATTCTTTTAAAATTATTTCTGCAAATAAAACGACATGGAGCTTTGCTGTATTTTTGGTTGCCAGTTACAACTTGGCAGCTGGGGGGCTGGAATCCTCAGCGTGGAGAGACACAAGCATTGTATGCCCCCACGCTGTGAATTGCAACCTGCAGCCACCCAAGAAAATAGCGCATTCATTAGAGGCGTCATTTTCTGGTGCTGTACCCCGACTCTTCCAGTTGCCCTTGTGCTGGTGGCACACAGGGGCTCTCCATACGGGACATGGTGTCTGCTAACAAATTGAATGGAAAATTAGCTCCAATTGTTAGCGGACACCAAGTTGCGTATGGAGAGCCATTGTGAGCCTAAACATTGGAGCTCCCCCACAAGTGACCCCATTTTGGAAACTAGACCCCCCCAAGGAACGTATCTAGATGCATAGTGAGCAATTTGAACCCCCAGGTGCTTTACAAATGGATCCGTAAAAATGAAAAAGTACTTTTTTTTTTCTCAAGAATATTTTAATTTAGCCTCCTTTTTTGTCATTTTCGCATGGGCAACAGGATAAAAGGGATCCTAAAGTTTGTTGGGCAATTTCTCCTGAGTACAGTGATACCTCATATGTGGTCATAAACCACTGTTTGGGCGCACGACAGGGCTTGGAAGGGAAGGAGCACCATTTGACTTTTTGAATGGAAAATTAGCTCCAAAAGTCAAATGGCGCTCCTTCCCTTCCAAGCCCTGCCGTGCGCCCCAAACATTGGTTCATGACGACATATAAGTTATCTTTGTACTCAGGAGAAATTGCCCAACAAATTTTAGGATCTATTTTATTCTGTTGCCCATGTGATAATTAAAATAATTGAGGCTAAAATGAAATGTTTGTGAAAAAAAAGTACTTTTTCATTTTTATGGATCAATTTATGAAGCCCCGGGGGGTTCAAAGTGCTCACTGTGCATCTAGATAAGTTCCTTGGAGGGTCTAGTTTCCAACATGGGGTCACTTGTAGGGGGAGCTCCAATGTTTAGGCACACAGGGTTCTCCATACGCGACATGGTGTCTGCTAACAATTGGAGCTAATTTTCCATTCATAAAGTCAAATGGCGCTCCTTTCCTTTCGAGCCCTGCCGTGCGCCAAAACAGTGGTTTATGGCCACATATGAGGTATCGGTGTACTCGGGAGAAATTGCCTAACACATTTTAGGATCCATTTTATCCTGTTGCCCATGTGAAAATGAAAAAATTGAGGCTAAAAAAACATTTTTGTTGTAAAAATTAAAATGTCTATTTTTTCCTTCCACGTTGCTTTAGTTCCTGTGAAGCACCTGAAGGGTTAATAATCTTCTTGAATGTAGTTTTGAGTAGCTTAAGGAGTGCAGTTTTTGGAATGGTGTCACTTTTGGGTGTTTTCTGTCATGTATGCCCCTCAAAGGGACTTCATATGTGATGTGGTCACTAAAAAAAATGGTTTTGTAAATTTTGCTGGAAAAATGAGAAATTGCTGTTGAAGTTTGAACCCTTATAACTTCCTAACCAAAAAAAATTATTTTTCCAAAATTGTGCTGATGTGAAGTAGACATTTATTAACTATTTTGTGTCACATATCTCTCTGGTTTAACAGAATAAAAATTCAAAATTTGAAAATTGCTAAATTTTCGCTAATTTTTTTTTACAAATAAACGCAAAAATTATCAACCTAAATTTACCACTAACATGAAGCCCAATAAAGAAGAAATAGTTTTAATACAACTGGATGTGCCAGATTATTCCATTTCTTCCTTGTTGCATAGTAATCGTAGTCAATGTAAACTTGTGACTTTGCAATAAGTAATAGAAATGCCTTAAACATTCTCTTATTATTCTGGCATTTGGCAAATACAAATAGCTAGATGTTGGCCCGATGCTATCGCATCGGGAAGGCAGTGACATTACTATGGGGGCAGACTGTGCCGCTGAAGCCGACAGCCATCTCTCTCTTCTCTGTCTTCTGTCTTTTTTCCCCTCTCTCCCAATGTATGTAAATAAATGTATTTTTACTTAAAAACCTGCTTCTGTGTTAATTGTTTTCATTAATAAAGTGTTTAATTTCCTGTTAAAAAAAAGATGTAGATTTTTTTTTTTTACATTCTTTATTTTGAAATATTTTACATTAGATCATAAAGAACAAATCAGACAATCACTTGTCGTAATAAAACACTTGAACTCCCACTCTAGTATATAATATGATAAATACCATGGTAAACTTATACAAATTAGTAACAAGGATATATAGTCTATATCTGCTAATAGATTTTCCATATGTCAGAATGGAATAACTATAATATACACTCTGTCTATCTTGACCAAGACAAATTGGGTGGGAGTCGACAAGTGGACTGAGAAAAATTAGACGACAAAGACATAAGGAAAAAAAGATAGAAAGGCAAAAAATAAAGGATAGAGAGGAGAAGTGGTGTCCCCGCCAGGACAACCAACTGTCCATGTATGTTTATGTTTTTACTTGTCACCTGCCCCTCGGCACTCTCTATATACATCCGTTTGTTGAAACTCCAACCAGCTATACCATGTATCTCTAAACCTCGTATACGAGTCATGAATTGAAGATGTTAAATCCTCCAATAACATGAGGTCATTTACCTTCCCGATCCACATAGAGATCGAAGGACATGCCGCCTTTTTTCATAAGATTGGAATTCATGCTCGAGCCGCCATAATCAAAAATCTCAGCAAGGAGTGTTTATATCTGTGCATGGGGATCTCGCAGTGATGAAGCATAAACAGATCAGGGCCTAGGTCTTCCCTGTAATCTGTGACAATTCTGATGATTTCTCTCACTTTGGACCCGAAGGGGTCAAGAGTTTTGCAGTCCCAAAAGATATGAATTAAGGTACCCTCAGCCTCTCCACATCTCCAGCACATCGGGTCAATAGAGGGGAACATTTTGTGTAGTCACGAGGGGACTCTATACCAACTTGTAAGCAGTTTGTAATTAGCTTCTTGAAATCGTGAGCTAATCGAGGTAGTGTGTGCTAATGTATATATTTTTGTTCTTTGCTCTGGGGTTAGATTCATATCTAAGTCAGCCTACCATTGCAACATAAATTGAGGTGTTGGTAAATCCGGGGGAGATATCAACAATGCATAGTTTATGGAACGACAGAAAAGAGAAAAGAGAGTGCTCCCTGTGAAAGGACCTTCCAGGAATAAGAATTAAGGGGGGCTGTTAGGCCGCTCACCTTGGGGGGTTGTGCGCCCCCGCACAACTCTGGATAATGCCTCCTATGGAATTTATGTCCTCTGGTCGTGGTGCCCGGGCGGCGGCGTCCTCCTAAGTCAGTCCTGCGGTTCCTCAGCGTGATGTCCAGAGGTCCTTCAGCTTATTAGGTGCTGTGATCCACTAGAGCAGCTCCTGCTGAACTCCCAGAGGGAGTGGTAGCATACAGCAAAAAAATATTATTTTTTTTTTATCCACCTGAGGAAGACAGTAGAGTACTGTTGAAACATGTTGTGGCAGCATAAGGGGCCAATAAAGGTCTGATTTTAGTTGATGCTCTGCTTGTGATTCATTTAGCGCTTCACAAGCCGATAAAAAAAAAAAAAAAAAAAAAACTATTTTTTTCCTGTAGGTTATGGAAAGGGCATTTCTGCAAGAAACAGAGCTCTGACACAAGGTCTCAAAAATCGTTTAAGGTCTACAATATGCTACTCTGGGAGGTAAACTCTGAAAATGATAAGTAAATTGTAGGCATCTCCAGAATCCTAGAGGACTCGGCGTTAAGATGGAACTTAGTTGTTCCAGAGAGGACCACGTCTCCCCATCTCCCCAGCTCTCCACTCTATCTATACCCTCCGCAATCCACTGGCCACAAACCGGGTCTTCAACACTTGGTTTAAATTTCGGATGACTAAGAATCGGGAATAAAGTCAAGTCAGAAGGTCTCACTCCTATATTGTTTCTTTGATACTACAGTCTGATGATCAAGAAAACATGGAATGACGGAATAATATTATTTAATCATCTAAAATCTAACAAAATACATGTTACCCTCCAATAGGAAACCCACCTATGTGCTGCCAAGCCGTTCAAACTCTCAAATCATTGGTTCCCCACAGTGTATCACAGTATTTCAGCAGATACCCACTCCTGTGGTACCAGCATCGCAATAGCAAGGTCGCTGCCGTGGGAATTCTTAGACTCTCGTGGTGGTGGAGATGGAGGACTTCTGATGGTTAAAGGTAAAATTGCCTCCCAAATGTACACTAGACTTGACTACTTCCTTCTACAACATACGGACTTGACTAGACTAAAGGACGCGGAAATTGAGCCCATTACCTTTTCCGATAATGCCCTGGTCTCCGTTTCGGTCTTGTTCACCTCCCCCATTCCGCCACAATGGCAATGGAAACTGAATGCTTCCTTGCTAGATGGTCCTATAGTGTTCAGAGACATACTGTAACTAAAACAATATAAGATTACCTTGACCTCAACGCTTCCACCGATCTCTCACCAGTGACGATATGGGAAGCCCATAAATGCGTAGTGAGAGGTGCCCTGATAAAGCATGGAGCCAGATTGAAAAAAGAGAGAGAGGCAGAGACTAGAGACTTACCATTGCGATTGAGAGTTTTAGAAACTCAACATAAGCAACTTGCTTCAGCGGATCTGAGGAGAAATTTACTCAACGCCAGGGAAGCATTACGGGCCGTACTGCTTAAAAAAGCAAAAGGTGTCCTTTCCAAATGCCGTCGTCATTGCTACGAGCATGGCAACAAAGCAGGCAAATCCTTAGCGAGAGCATCGCGTATACAGAGAGCAGCCCCATATGTCCAGAAATTGTCTTTTCAACAGTGTCACATCGAACAACACTCCCGCTGGACCTAGCTGAGGCATTTCAGAAGTATTATGCCTCCCTATTCAATTTAGACAAGATACAGTCTACAGCTGCCTTGACGCGTTTTAAATCTCGCATACGAGATTATATTAAATCTTTGGGTTTACCTACCCTGCCGGAGTCGACTATACAATCCTTAGAAACCCCAATATCAAATCAAGAAATTGGGGAGGCTCTCTCTTCTTCTAAATTAGGCAAAGCACTGGGCCCAGATGGATTTACGGTCCAATAATATAAGAAGCTACGTGAGAGATTACTCCCTTATTTAAGAGCCTCTTTCAATGCTATGGCGAAAACGGCAATACCTCTGAAAGATGCGTTACTGTCAACTATTGCCGTAATTCACAAGCCTGGGAAGGATCCATTACAATGCTCTAGTTACCGTCTAATCTCGTTATTAAATGTTGACATTAAATTATTTGCTAAGATTCTTGCGAGCAGAGTATCCCCTTTGATAAATGGAGTTGTTCCACCCGGATCAGGTGGATTTTGTAATGGAGTGGAAGGCTAGGGACAACACTACCAAAGTAATAAATTTAATAGATAAAGCCAAACTCTAGCACTTCACTGATGCTTTTGTTGACGGATGCGGAAAAGGCATTAGATCGCGTAAATTGGTCATTCCTGGAAGAGACCCTGGCCCATATTAGTTTGGGAACAAAGATGCTGCGGTGGGTGTTGTCCCTATACTCGGTACCATCGGCCAGAGTTCAGATGAACGGCATCCTATCTGAGTCATTTAATATTACAAATGGCACCAGTCAGTGATGTCCACTGTCTCCACTAATTTTTATTCTAACTCTTCAACCATTGCAGAGACGTATTAGGGCGGGTTTGGACATTACTGGTGAGCAGGTGAAATCATGTATCCATAAAATAGCTGTGTACGCCGATGACCTGTTGTTCTTTGTGAAGAACCCTGAGATCTCCCTTCATAACCTTCTGAAGGAACTGGAGGTTTATTCCAATTTCTCTAATTTTAAAATTAATAGATCTAAATCTGAGGCTCTAAACATTACTCTCCCTCCAAGGCTTGTGGATCACCTAAGAGACGCCTTTGGGTTTCGCTGGTTGTCCCGAATCATAGTCTACCTGGGACTACAGATTACGGCCGATGTCAAAGACCTCTATAGGGCTAATTTTCCTACCCTCGTAAGCTCAATTCGTACGGATTGTGAGAGGTGGACAAAATCGACTTTTACATGGATGGGCAGGTGTCAGCTTTTTAAAATGACCATTCTACCTATGATTTTGTATTATTTACAGGCGCTACCCATTAAACTTCCTTCGTCTTTTTTTCAGACGATTTCCCAAATTCAGACAAATTTTAATTGGAATAATACAAGAGCCCGACTGGCAAAATCGGTATTATATAGATTAAAAAGAGAGACATACAGACAATAAAATCTGGGTCCAGATAGAACAGAGCTTTACTCCATTCCAGCTCCATACACTGCCATGGGTGACGATGGAAACGAGAGAGGCCTTGTGTGTCCATCCAACTATTGGTGCCACGCTTTCTACATGTAATCACAGCCTGGTCCGCTATAGAATGATCCCGTGTAGCTTCTCCCTCCAGTACTGCAACTCTGTCTTCTATAGAGGACATGGTCCCTTCTTTAGCACTCACTTTAGTCTTAAGACAGTCAATGTCCTCTTTAATTGTACTTAATGCTGTTTCCTGAGAGGCTTCCAACCTTGCCACTATATTATCAATGTCCTGTTTAGACGGTAGGGCTTCAATCATGTCTCTAATGGCTTGTAGGTCTCTCTGAGGGCTGCAGGACTGTGTAGGGGAGGCGGCCTTATATTAACTGTGTTTGAGTGATTTCCCGCCAGTGACTCGCCACCTCTGCCGGTGTCCATCGCTTCAATCTCCAGTGGGACCTGTTGTTTAGGTGCCTGAGCAGACTCTGCTGCTTTTTCCCATCTATGGCAGTGATTTTCAGCGGCCGGCGTCACATGCTCCTGTGGGCGCGGGCTCCTCTGCTGCAGTGGATAATCCAGAGGAGGTTGCTTCTGCGCATCGCTGGGCGCCATTGCTCGAGAGCGTGCAGTCTTCCCGCCGACACCGCCAAACAACTTCACTATGCCGGTGTCTCCTCCCGCTCTCCCAATTGATGGTGTGCTGCATAGGGTTGAGTCCAGCTTCTTTCTTCTGGACATTGTGTCGTTGCCAACGTGAGTAGAAGCTAGCTTAGAGTCCCGGGTCTGCAGAGCTGCTGCAAGATCTTCCTCATGCCACCATGGTCAGCCCACGCCCCCCATGTGTAGGGGTTTACTGTATTTTCTATTGCCAGCATAGGTAAATGAAGCATCTATTGGCTGCTAACCACCACTTGCTGGTCTTACCTTTGCTGGCAATGAAAATTACAGGGGAGCCCTATTCTTTTTAGGTATTTAAACAAATAATTTAAAAAAAAATTGGTGTGAGCTCTGCCGTATTTTCTATTGCAAGCCAAGGTAACCCTGGCAGCTGAGGGCTGGAATTCTCAGCGTGGTGAGGCCCAACCGTTCTGAGTCCCCCTCACGCTAAAAATTGCAATCAGCAGCTGTCCCAGAATTGTTGCCTCCTTGAGAGATGCCAAAACTGGAGATTACCCCGCTCTTCCAGCTGCCGTGTAACGGTGGCAGACTGGGCAATAAAGGGATTGATGTCAGCTGACCTCAAATCCTATTGCCGTCAGTGTGACAGCTGGCCATTAGCAATACTTTTGGTTAAGAGAAAAAACACACAGAGAAATCCTTTATTCCATACAAAATAGAGAGAGACGCCTCGTTATCCACTTTATTAGCTCCCACCAAGTTCCCTTCCGGCGTAATCCTGTAATTACTGTAATATTGTGGTGTAAGCGGTGTGATACGTCACGCCGCCGCCATCTTTTTATACCCGAACTTCCAAAGATGGTGGCGCTTTGTGTTCGGGTTTCGCGCAGGTGCATTCAATTATTTTGTGGCATCTGTTATCCTATCTTTGGTGTTTACGGCAGGCTGCAGGCTACAGTGTTTTATGCATCGGTGTGTCTTGTGTCAGTGTCATGTCGTGACCTCACTGGTGATACCGCACAAGGGGCTGGTACTGCCAGAGGACACCATATTGGCAATCCTTACATTTGGGTGTGCCAATATCGACTCCAGCGTGGCTTCTGGTGGTGCGGATACGGCACAACTAGTAAAGGTGAGTGAAAATCCTGAATATCGCTTAATCTAGATTCCCCAATGCAGCGTGGCGCAACCTTTGTTTTTTCTTTTGCATGCTATTGTGTGTATATGAGGCATGTATGTAGTGTGTGGTCTGAGATTATTTCTTAGTGTTTATATGAACATTTGATCATTTGCTCAGTAGATACACACATTGCACGTATGCAGGAAAACTAAAGTTCATATAAACAGAAATCTTTTACAGATAGCACAGACTGTAGTGATGTTACCCAGCAGCCTGCAAAAACCTGATAGATTCAGTGTAACATCAGCAGAGGGGAGGGGCAGATAACAGCTTAGATAGGTGTGGTTATTTAAATAACTATTATATGCTGTGACTCTCAGACTGCTCAGGAGTCATGTCAATTACAGGTTGTGAAGATGCTTATTGCAAGAGATCTACACAGGGTATATTAATGATTTTTACATATTCTGAAAGGTCTGCCTGAACACTATTCAAGGGTACTATTTGTATAATACTGAAAAATGACCTGACAGAGTCCCTTTATGGATATGCGCTGACAATCCTATAGGGTGCAGACATTTACTGCAGCAAAAAGGCTGCAAAACTGCACCCTTTGTCTGGAAAACGCATCACAAAATGCATGCTTTTTTGGTGCAGATTGTTGTCATGCATTTTTCTACTATAGTCAATGGCTGGCAGGGCTACAAAATGCCCCAACAATTGACATGATTATTCTTTTGTCTTGAGCACAATATGCACCTAAAAGGAAAAACTAAGTATCATGGGAACAACACTTCAGAATTCTCAGACTTTTCTGGGGTAATGATAGGCATGCAGGTTTGTGACAAAAACGTTGCAAAAAATGCAGCGATGGCCTTTGGCTATGTTCACACACTGCATTTTTGTGCTGTGTTTTTACCTTGATTTTATGCAAATCCATGCTAATCTAAACCTGCTTTTTTGATTCTCAGCAAAACCTACGTGATTCAGAGAAAAGCTGTCCACACACTTTGGTTTTATTTTTTTGCAGAAATGAAAACCTGCACAAGTAGTGCTGTGTTTTGAAAAGAATGAGCATGTCAATCCTTTTCTGCATTATTGCAATGTTCCATGGGCAAAAATGCGACAAAAAAAGCAGTAAAAACATGCAAAAGTAACACAGCAAACTCACAACAAAAAAAGCAGGTTTTCTCCAGCCAACAAATCTGGATTTAGGCTTACACTCTCCATTTTTGAGCTAGTATGTGCTATAACTCTGCAATAAGTATATATTACCCAGTTGTCAACTCATTTGCACATTTGCAAAAAAAAAAAAATGGAATTGCAGTTATGATGAAAATTCCTTTTGATTGTTATATTATGGGGCACATAAGTGTTCGCCAACATTGAAAGGTTTGGAGAGCTGATAAGTCTCCTATAAACTGGAAATACACTTCTGATTAATTAGTCACATTCTATTCTCATATTGTATGATCCAATGATCAATAGATTAGAATATTCTGGTAGGTAAAGAGAGTCAATAAACTAGTGAAAATAGTTTGAGGCATCAGAATGTTCTTATTCAAATTATTTGCTCTAATTGGCCAGTCATACCATACATGTGTGGTTTTAGCTGATAGCTACTGAAAGAAATCTGAAATTACATATCACTTTGAGAACAGTCTACTGTAAAGTGGCTCAGGTTTTGATTTATAACAATGATCTGCCAAAATGGTCAAAATCTCCCGTCTTTTATGTATCTCTAGACTAAAGATCTTTTTTGATGGGCAAAATTCCATACCCCAATGAGCACCGACTGACTATATGCAAGTCGATCGGAGCTTCTGTAACAGCCTATATACACAGGCTGATGAACACTAAATAGAACATTGTTAACACGATCGATCTGTCCTCTAAGGCTGGGTTCACATTGCGTTTGTAAGGCTGCTTTCACATCAGCGTTTTACGCTGATCGCGACTGTTGCGGTGAAAAAAAGCAACTGCCGCGATTACCGCATAACGGCCGCACTTGCGGTTCACTTGCGGCAAGCACCATACAATGTCTATGGGGGCTTGCGGCGGGTGCGGCAAGTGCGGTATCGGCACTTGCGGCCGCGAAAAAACGTGGCACACCGCGTTTTTTTCGCGGCCGCACCTGCCGCAAGTGCCGAAACCGCACTTGCCGCACCTGCCGCACACTTACTGCAAGCCCCATAGACATTGTATGGGGCTTGCCGCAAGTGAACCATAAGTTGTTATGCGGTAATCGTGGCAGTTGCGTTTTTTTCACCGCATCTGCCGCGATCAGCGTAAAACGCAGTTGTGAAAGCAGCCTAACAGACACACATACGTATCCATAGACATGCATTCAACAAACACATACTAACACATGCCAAAATAGGCACGCGTTTGCAAGTATGCGTTTATTAAAATGCACAGGCAAACGTGGACTACAGCGTTTTTCAGTCCATTAGAAAACAAACGCAATATAACGCAATGCTACAGATTTGTGCAAATGTGCAGCATTGCATTATATTGCTTTTGCAATAGAGGATAGGATAGATAGAAAGATAGATGATAGCATAGATAGAGATAGGGTAGATTGACACTTACCCAGCTGTCCTGAAGTAAGTCGACACAGAGCTTTCCTCTCCCTTCTCTCAGGGGCACGCTGTGTTTCACCTCACAGCTCTGCTGGATTTCCTGTCCCAGGGTGCACTTCCAGGTTAGAGATAGCGTTACACAGAACATTCATCCAGAAAATGGCAGCAACTCACTGGGCAGGTTTCATCAGTGTTTCTTTATTGTTTATTCCATAAACACAGGCGGTTTTTCAGGGGTAGTGGAGGGAGGATGGGGGTCGCAACAACGGGCCGTTTCGCACGGTCTCGTGCTTCGATGGGTCGCAATGGGAGTGGGCGTTACTTCCTACTTTTTATACCCCACCCTTTGTTTAACTGTGAGAATGCTGTGACAAAAATGTTAAACATTGTGATAACAATTCCTTGTAAAGTGCTAATTTCCATAAGGGGTCAAACCAACCTGACCCTAGATGTCCATGTATAATCACCAATAATACTTGTGCTTACATTTTTATACATATACATGTTAAAAAATATATAGATTAAAAAACATATAGATTAAAAAAACAATAAATCTCCCTTTTAATACAGTTATAACCAAAGAAAAACAGACAAATCATTTTTATCATTAAGGCCCAGCGGACCATGAGCTCTCAGTCTCATGATCCATTTTGCCTCCTGTTGTAGCAACAACCTCTCCAGATTTCTTCCTTTTTGGGGCAACTCAACCCTTCCTAAACCTACCAATTTCATGGATTTAAAATCCCCGTTATGCATAGATCTCGTGCTCAATCAGCCTTGGAGCACCATTACCTGTTTCAATGTACAGTGTTGATTGAAACGCACGAACATCTGCCTAATGGTTTTCCCTATGTAATATCTGCCACAAGGGCATACCACTCCATATACGACAAATTTTGTTCTGCATGAAATAAACTGTTTCACATCATGCAGTAAGTGACCTATCTTTATGGGGTTACCTGTGATCCGTTGAGGGCAATAACTGCAATTTCCACATTTGTAATTTACCTTCGGGGCCTTTTTTTCTAACCAAGTTCTTTCCACTGGTAATCTTCTCCTAACAACCATATCCCCAATATTTTTCGTTCTTCTGTACGTTATTATTGGTTTCCTCAACGCTATCTCTTTTAAATGCTTGTCCCTCTCAATCAAATACCAATTCCTTTGGTTTGCTTTTCGTATAATACTATCCATTGATCCATATCTGAAATTAAAAAAGAATCGTTTTACTTTTAAATTTCCTACCGATTTTTTCCAGCCCTCCTTCCATCTTGTATCCACCTTTAATTCAGCCTTATCGATTAAATCAATCGGATAGCCTCGAATGATCAAACATATTTTTTAATCTTGTACTTGTTCCTTGTATCTAAACTCATCGGTGTTACATCTCCTCAAACGTAGGATTTGGCCGTATGGAAGGGATTTTTTCACGTAATACGGGTGATTACTTTTGTAATGCAGGATGGAATTTGTGGCCGTGGGTTTCCTATAGGACTCTGTACTTATTTGTCCTTCTTTTACCTCTAATTTAATGTCAAGGAATTCCAACGACCTCCCCCCGACCACATATGTAAAACTCATGTTCATATCGTTTACATTATTTAAGTATCTCACGAATGACTCGAAATCATCTTTAGACCCCTCCCATACTACACATATGTCATCCATGTAGCGTAAAAAATACTTAATATTCTTCATAAATGGGTTACTACTTGCATACACATATTTGTTCTCAAATGCGCCTAAATACAAATTGGCATGAACGCATGCCACCGGCGTGCCCATCGCGGTGCCATCACATTGGATGTACCATTGATCTCTAAATTTAAATGCGTTATGATGTAATACAAAACTTAACGCTTCGATCATAAATGCAATTTCTGGGTCAGACATGCTTGTTGTTCGCAAAACATCCTGTACCAACTAGACCGCCTTGTCTTGAGGAATCTTAGTGTAAAGATTCACTACATCTATTGATGTTAACATGTAACCGTCCTGCCAACTTATTCCTTTCACTATTTTTAAAAAATCATCAGTATCCTTGAAGTATGCCGGTATTTCTCTCATTAATGGCCTCAACTGGCAGTCCAGGTACCGCGACAGGGGAGATAGAGTAGATATATGCAAAAAATCATTACCAGTGTCCCTGCTCTATCTCCCCGTGGAGCTTCCACTGTGGGCGGTGCTGATGCTCCTGCAGTGCCGGCCTGACATCCTGCGTTGCACAGAGGGATAGATGAAGGATATCGGGGAAGATGCAATACTGTGCGGGGAGCGGGAACTATGAAGGGGGGGCTGATAACACACACTACAGGTGTTTGGGGGAAGAAGGGTGGGCTGACAGGACAAACTGTGGTGATTGAAGGGGGTGGGGCTGAAAATTTACACTGTGGGGAGGAGGGGGGCTTAGAAATCAATCTGGAGGGCGGGCTAGAGACCATAGTAAACATTAGAACAGCCCCACCCCAGGAACCAGCATCACAGTGTCACTGTGTATCAGGGAGGGAATGAGGAAGTGCCTGGAGCCTGTTTGACAGCCGTATCAGGATCCCAGCATGCACTGCGGCATCGCACAGTACGTCATCAAAGGGGAACTAGGAAAAAAAATGCAATAGCAGTTATTTAGTGTAGATAGGGAATTAATAAGGGAACTATATGAGAAAATAACTTAAATTAGAGGGATATATTAGATAGGAAGTTAAGAATAGAATTACTGGGCTCAGTCTGACCCTTTAAGATTTTGAGGCTGTCGATTGGCAACTTGTAGCTTCAGTTCCCTCCATAATTTTTCTATGAGATTACGGTCTGGAGACTCACTTGGCCACTCCATGACCTTAATATCCTTCTTTTTGAGCCACTCCTTTGTTGTCTTGGCTGTATGTTTTGGGTCATTGTCGTGCTGGAAGACCCAGCCACGACCCATTTTAAATGTCCTTGCGGAGGGAAGGAGGTTATCGCTCATGATTTTACAGTACATGGCTCCATCTTAATGTTTCCACTGCCATGCTTGACTATGGGGACGGAGTTCTTTTGGGCCATAGGCAGCATTTTTCTTCCTCCAAACAAGGTGAGTTGAGTTAATAGTAACATAGTAACATACTTTTTTAAGGTTGAAGGAAGACTTTAAATCCATCTAGTTCAACCCATAGCCTAACATGTTGATACAGAGGAAGGCAAAAAATAACCCATGTGGCAACACTAAGCTCCACATTGGGGAAAAAAAATTCCTTCCTGACTCCAGATATGGCAATCAGACTAGTTCCCTGGATCAACGCCCTATCAAAGAATCTAGTATATATAACTGGTAATATTATAGTTTTCAAGAAAGGCATCCAGGCCCTTCTTAAATGTTAGTTGTGACTCACTCATTACAACATCATGTGGCAGAGAGTTCCATAGTCTCACTGCTCTTACAGTAAAGAATCTGCGTCTGTGATTATGATTAAACCTTCTTTCCTCCAGACGTAGAGGATGCTCCCTTCTCCCAGCTAAATAACCCCAAGTTTAATAACCTGTCTTGGTATTGCAGACCCCTTAGTCCTCTAATGACTTTTGTCGCTCTTCTCTGGACCCGCTCTAGTTCAGCTATGTCTTTCTTATACAGCGGAGACCAGAATTGTACACAGTATTCTAAGTGTGGTCGCACTAGTGACTTGTATAGAGGTAAAATTATGTTCTCCTCATGAGCATCTATGCCTCTTTTAATGCATCCCATTATTTTATTTGCCTTTGCAGCAGCTGCCTGACACTGGCCACTAAATGTGAGTTTGTCATCTACCCATACACCCAGGTCTTTTTCAGTGGTAGTTTTGCGCAGTGTTTTACAATTAAGCACATAATTATACCTTTTATTTCCTCTGCCCAAGTGCATGACCTTACATTTATCCCCATTAAAGCTCATTTGCCATTTATCAGCCCAAGCTTCTAGTTTACATAAATCCTCCTGTAATTTGAAATTGTCCTCCTCTGTATTGATTACCCTGCAGAGTTTAGTGTCATCTGCAAATATTGAGATTCTACTCTGTATGCCCCCTACAAGGTCATTAATAAATATATTAAATAGAAGTGGGCCCAACACTGACCCCTGTGGTACCCCACTGTTAACTGTGACCCATTCTGAGTGTGTTCCATTAATAACCACCCTTTGTTTCCTATCACTAAGCCAGGAAACAAAGGGTGATTATTAATGGAACACACTCAGAATGGGAAAGAGCTCAAGTTTTGTCTCATCTGACCCACAGCACCTTCTCCCAATCACTCTCAGAATCACCAAGATGTTAATTGGCAAGCTTCAAATGGGCCTGCACATGTGCCTTCTTGAGCAGTGAGACTTTGCAGGTAGTGCAGGATTTTAATCATTACGGCGTAATGTGTTACCAATGGTTTTCTTGGTGACAGTGGTCCCAGCTGCCTCAAAATCATTAACAAGTTCCCCTGTGTAGTTTTAGGCTGATCTCCCACCTTCCTTATGATCCCGGATACCTCACAAGGTGACATTTTGCATGGAGCCCCAGATTAATGTCAATGGACACTTGTTTTGTATTTCTTCCATTTTCTTCTCGCCATGACAGCACCCACCTGAGAGAGGGGATCCGCCCACCAGGACAGGAAACCTACAGATATAAAGGGGCGGTCCCCCTCGCTCCCTCAGTTTAGTTTCCTGTCCTGATGGGAACCTACAGCAAAGGCTTACCTGGGTTTAATCAGCCTCTGTGCGGTATCTTAGGGAACGGCAGGGCCTGGAACTCCAGAAGCAGCGTCGGGAAGTCCGGTTTCCGGCTCTTCCCTCGTCTGACTAGGATGTCACGATGTCAGCGTTTGGGTATCCACCCTGACTTGTGGGAGCGCGGTGCAGTAGGGGCAAGCTGCATTCATCCACGGTGGTCACCAGCATGGGGCGGCCAGGGGGGCCCAGAGGTATGTATAAAGGGCTTTTTCTGGCTGGCTCCTGCGGTTGGCAGCGCCTGCGCCTCCTGGGGGGCTGGGGCTCTATGGCGCGGGCATTTTTGCCGCCATTTCGCGGGGGATGGGGGCCGTGCCCAGTGGTGGGCGGGTCCGAGTCTCCCGGTGGTGGTGCGAGGTGTCGGCACGGTGGGGTCTGGGGTCTGTCTGGGGAGTGCGGGGTGGCTGTGGCCGCGGCGATCGGCCGCCTTCTGATCACTGCGCTGGCTTCCGGGTCGCGCCTGCGCAGTAGCTACAAAGCGCTCCTGTACTGCGGCTTTGCTTCCGGGCGGCCGGGGAGGTGGCCCCAGCACAGGCTGTAAATGGTTTTGCGGCGGCAGCGCCGGCTGTGCACAGATCACTGTGATGTCGTCTCTTGGGGCAGGGGGGCTGCATCAGCCTGACACTGACTTGCAGCCATCCAGCAAGACTCATGGTGGCAGTGGGCGCAGCAAGGAAGCTGGGTCTGCTGAACGAAGTGACCGGAGTAAGAATGGTCAACCATCACAGGCTGGTCCTCCACCTCCTGAACCTGTCAGTATACACAGCTTCACGGGGTGAGTGTGATTCTCTCCTCATATGCTGATCGCCTCCCTTTCTATCTCTATTTAGGCTAAGAAAGGCAAAAAATTGAAGCATAAAGAATGCGCTCTGTGTACGCAGCCCCTTCCTGAGACATATGCTAAGCGTCTGTGTCAGTCCTGTATAACTCAGACATTGCAGGAAGAATCCTCCGTTAAGACGGCTGACATTCGCTCTATGATCCGGGAGGAGTTATTGTCATTCAGAGAGGTGGCTCATTCTCGGGCTTGTTCCTCCAAGGCTAGGAAGCATGTTTCCCCCAGTATGTCCTCTCCGGAAGGCAGTCCTGTTAGGTCTCAGGGTGTCTCCCTGTCCTCATCGGCCTCTCCTGCCTCTTCTTCTTCCTCATCGGATGATGAGGGAAAGTCCTGTTTCCCCTTGGAAAGTGTGGACAACCTAGTCAAGTCCATCCGCCACACTATGGAGGTTCCGGATTCTAGGGAGTCTCGTTCAGCGCAGGATATCATGTTCACCGGCCTCTCAGAAAAAAGGAAACGAGCTATTCCTGTGGTGGCGGCTCTCAAAGATCTGGTTTATCGGGAGTGGGATAAGCAGGACAGACGTGGCTCTCTTTCTTCTTCTTCCAAGCGGAGGTATCCCTTCGATGATGAGGATTTAGCTACATGGTCCAAGGTCCCGAAGGTGGATGCTGCTGTCGCCTCCACGTCTAAACGTTCCACCCTCCCTGTAGAGGATGCGGGGTTGCTGGCAGATCCGCTGGACCGCAAGGCCGAGATGTTACTTAAACGGTCTTGGGAATCTTGCACTGGGGCCTTTAAACCCGCTATTTCGGCTACATGTACTGCCAGATTCCTGTTAGTCTGGGTAGATCAGCTTGAGGATCAGATTAAGTCGGGGTTCCCAGGGAGCAGTTACTGTCGGCACTTCCATTGATTCGTGGGGCCTCAGCTTATTTAGCGGATGTGTCTGCTGATTCCTTGCGCCTTGCAGCTCGGTCCGCAGGCCTGACCAACTCGGCATGTCAGTGCCCTGTGGCTTAAGGGGTGGAAGGGGGATTCTCAATCCAAACCCAAGTTGCATACGCTCCCCTTCCGTGGTGAGTACCTTTCGGTCCTGAATTAGATGATATTCTGGCTAAGAAAAAAGCTGACCGTAAAGAGGGGGTTCCCTAATCCGACTGTTCCTTCTTATAGGAGGAGCCTTCAGGAGACGTTCCATTCGGACAGAAGAGGTCGTATAGGGAAAATCGGGACCATTGGGAGCCCAAGGAGGGTAAACAACGGGGTGCCCTGTTTGGGGGGTCCTCCTTCAAGCCTGGTAAAAAGTTCCGTTGGGCTGAATCTCCCGGTGGGGGGTAGGTTGTCGGCCTTCTCCGCTCGCTGGGCAAATATATCCTCTAGCCCTGGATTCTGAGGTTGATAACCTCCGGTCTTCTCTGGATTTGCCCATTCTCCTCCAGATTCGTTTGTACTCACCTCCCCTCCGTCTCATCATCAACGTGCCCTGGAACTGGAAATTCAGTCCCTTTTGTCTAAACGTGTTCTTGTTGAGGTTCCGGTAGGCCAGGAAGGAAAGGGGTTTTACTCCCCCTTGTTCCTTGTGTCTAAGCCGCATGGTTCCTTTCGGACTATTATTAATTTGAAGAAGTTAAATTCCTTCCTGGCTTCCGGTCCTTCAAAATGGAATTATTCATTCCACGATTAAATTGTTGTTCCGTAGATGCTTCATGGTGGTTCCTGGACCTCAAGGATGCTTATTATCATCTCGCCATCCACTCGATTACCAGCAGTTTCTTGGGTGGCGGTCGTTGGGAGGGACGGACTCGACATTTCCAATTTGCACAATGCCCTTTGGTCTTTCATGGCCCTCGTTCTTCACAAGAATATCGGTGATGGCTTTTTGCGGCACCAGGACACGCTCATTGTGCCGTATTTGGATGACTTTTTGATAGTGGGTAATTCTTTTGAATAGTGTCAGTTCCGCGTGGTTAATGTCATCTCATCTTTGCAGGACTTGGGCTGGTGGATCATCAACATGGGGAAGTCAGACTGACTCCCGTGACTCGTCAATCTTTTCTGGGTCTCCTTCTGGACTCTGTAAGTCAGCTATGCCTCCTTCCGGATGACAAAATATCGCATATCAGGGCTAGGGTCAGTCAGGTTATTGATTGCCCTTCCCTGTCATTGCGGAGGCCAGTCCCTGTTGGGTTCCCTTTCGTCTTGCATTCCGGCGGTTCAGTGGGCGCAGTTTCATACGCGACCATTGCAGTAGGCGGTTTTGCTGGCGGATGTTGCCCTTGCAGGGTCGGCTTCAGGGTCGTCTTACCTTGCCCCTGGACGCTGTGGAGTCCCTTGCCTGGTGGTTGGACCTGCATCACCTTTCAAGGGGGGTTCCCTGGGGGTTCAGCCTTCTCAGATCCTTCTGACCGATGCCAGTCCGGACAGGTGGGGGCTCACCTGGGAGCCTGTTTAGCTCAGGGTCGTTGGTTGGTGGAGGATCTTCCGATTCTTCCAACTTGCGTGAATTAAAGGCTATCCACCTTGCTCTTTGTCATTTTCTTCCACAGCTGCTGGGGCTCGCACGTTCGGATGTTGTCAGACAACACCACGTCGGTGGCATATATCAACAAGCAGGGAGGTACTCGATCCCGGACTCTGCTGTCTACTGCGGTGGCTATCCTCACCCTGGTGGAGGCCAACCTGTTGTCCCTCTCGGCACTCCATATCAGGGGCGTCGACAATTCCACAGCGGACTTTCTGAGTCACCATTACCCTCCATCAGGGCGAGTGGGCCCTCTGCCGCCAGACCTTCCGGAAGATCGTTGCCTTATGGGGTCTTCCAGACATCGATTTGTTTGCAACCAGGGCCAACAGGCAAGTCAGCCGGTTTGCCTCCTGGATTTAACAGACGATCCGGAGTTGGTGGATTTCCCTCCAGTTCCCTTGGACCTTTCGGCTGGCTTATGCGTTTCCTCCAATGAACTTGCTTCCAGTTGTGATCAGGAAGATCAGGGACGATGGGGCGAGGGTGATTCTCATTGCCCCGTTTTGGCCCAAGAGGCCGTGGTTTTTTGGCTCAGAGCCATGTCTGTGTCCGATCCGTGGCTTCTTCCTTCAGTTCCGGGCCTGCTCTCTCAGGGTCCATGCCTCACCCTCGGGTGAAGAGCCTCCAATTGACGGCTTGGAACTTGAAAGGAGCTTATTAAATTGCGTGGCTTTTTGGAGCGTCTTATTTCCACCCTTCTCTTAAGTAGGAAGGAGGTTACGACAAAGATTTATGGTAGGGTCTGGCGGAAGTTCCTTCAGTTCCATACTGCTCCTTTTTCTCCGATTGTTCCCATCCCTTTTATTCTGGAGTTTCTTCAGAGAGGTCGAGAGTTGGGTCTTTCAGTTAATACCTTAAAGGTCCATGTTTCTGCATTAGGGGCGTTGTATGGTTCGGATGTAGCAGGGGACAGATGGGTCTCTCGGTTTATAGCTGCTTGTGAGCGTAGCACCCCGGTTCATATTGCTCGTGTGGCCCCGTGGGATTTAGATCTGGTCCTGGACGCCCTAATGGGGCCCCCCTTTGAACCTCTTGAGGCAGCCTCCCTTAGGTCCCTGTCTCTCAAGACTGCACTGCTAGTGGCCCTCACTTCAGCTAGGCGGGTGGGTGATCTACAGGCTTTATCTATTGATCCTCCTTTTCTGTCCATCTTACCAGATAGGCTTGTCTTGAAACCGGATCCTTCCTACCTCCCTAAGGTCGCTTCCCGGTTTCATAGGAGTCAGGAGATTTTCCTCCCTTCCTTTTTTCCTCATCCTGCTTCTCCAGAGGAACAGAGGTTCCATACGCTAGATGTCAGGAGATTAGTATTGCACTACCTTGATAGGACTAGCGCCTTTCGGCAGAGTAGGGCTCTGTTTGTGTCCTTTCAGAGTCCACGAAGGGGGTTTGCTGTTTCTAAGAGCACATTGTCTAGATGGGTCCGGGATGCCATCTGCTTGGCCTACTCGGTGACGGGACGCAATCCTCCGGAGGGTGTGCATGCGCATTCTGCTAGGGCCATGGCTTCTTCACGAGCTGAACGCGCTGCTGTCTCCATTGACGCGATATGTAAGGCTGCAACTTGGTCGTCCCCTTCTACCTTTTATAAACACTATCGCTTGAATTTGTCTTCTGACTCTGACTTGGCTTTCGGGAGATCTGTCCTCAGCACTGTTGTCCCCCCCCTAGTCTTGCTCTCTGCAATTCTCTCATGTGGGTGCTGTCGTGGCGAGAAGAAAAGACATGATTACTTGCCGGTAATTGTGTTTTATGGAGTCCACGACAGCACCCACTCACTTCCCTCCCTTTTCACGTTTTTTGTGTGATTTGCTCCATGGGCATCGTACGGGGGTTATTAGTTTTGTACTTGTTCTGTGTATTGTGGGATTTGTTATGCTTCTCTTAACTGTGCGGTTCCTCTCATGCTCTGTAAACAAACTGAGGGAGCGAGGGGGACCGCCCCTTTTTATCTGTAGGTTTCCCGTCCTGGTGGGCGGATCCCCTCTCTCACGTGGGTGCTGTCGTGGACTCCATAAAATACAATTACCAGTAAGTAATCATGTCTTTTCTTACTATTGCACCAACAGTTATCTCCTTCTCATCCAGCGTCTTAGGCTGGCTTCACACCACGATTTTGGAGTTTCCGAGTGTATCCGTGTCAAAGCGGATACACAGGGATCCGATTTTGCCTCCCATGTGTCCCTATGGGGCTCGGATTGTGCATAAATATACACATCCGAGCACAATCCGTGCCTCATTGCAATACATGGGAGGCAAAATCGGATCCGAGTGTATCCGCTTTGACACGGATACACTCGGAAACTCCAAAATCGTGGTGTGAAGCTGGCCTTACTAATAGTTTTGTAGCCCATTCCAGCCTTGTGCAAGTCTAGAATCTTTTCCCTGACATCCTTAGAAAGCACTTTGGTCTTGCCCATGTTGTAGAGGTTAGAATCTGATTGAGTGTGTGGACAGGAGTCTTTTACACATGTGACAATTTAAGACAGCTGTCTTTAGTGCAGGTAACAAGTTGATTAGAAGCGTCTAAATGGTCTCTCAGAGCCAGAACTCCTAATGGTTAGTAGGGGATCAAATACTTATTTCTCTCTTCAAAATGCAAATGTGTTTAATATAATTTAGACAATGTGATCTTCTGGATTTTATTTTTGATATTCTTTCTCTTGCTGTTAAAATTAACCTACCCATAAAATTATAGACTGTTCATGTCTTTGTCAGTGAGCAAACTTATAAAATCAGCAAGTGATCAAATAATTATTTCCTTCACTGTATCTGGGATTAGGATGTCTCGACGATAAACAGATTGCAGGTCTCTCTTGAATTTAGCTCGGTGATTAACATGAACGGAGCAGATTTATTTTCATTTTGTGTTAAAGGTGTTAAGACTTCCTTTTTGATCCTACTGAGATTCTGTACAACTCTAATCTCAGCTGCTGCACCCTGCTGCCACTCCCTTCATTTATTAAACTCACTCTTTACTCTCCCATGTGCCAGTTATAGTTCTTCTGTGCTGAGCTCCCAGGAGAAGTTGTTCTTGTGGAAGCTGTGGAGTTTCTTATTTTTTTTATTATAATAGCCCCATTTATTCCAATTCGCTCTACATGTGAGTTCCCTTTGTTGTTTTATTACCGCTTGTTTGTCTCTCTCCCTGTGTTGTCTTCTTTTAGTTGTAAGGCTAGCATCTTGCTGCCCTACTAACAAGCGAGGGCTAGCACAGGGTCAGCCAGGGCTTAGGCATGTGACCGTGCATAGGGAGAAGGGACCCGTCTTGGGAAGATTAAAGAGTGCAGGGTTCAGCCTCAGGTAAGTGTTTAGGGGTCATCTCTATAGCCAGGGCCCCCTTTTCCCTATGTTTTCCCTTCTTTTGTGCCGCATGCTGTGCGTCTCTTCACTTTGTCATGACAGTTCTGAAGACTTGATCCTGTGATATTTTGTAGGATTAAGTTTATAATGATTTATAGAAGTATTTTTATAATGTTTTGTAGGATAACTGTTATAGGATTGCTTCTATAATGTTTTGTGGGACTACTTTTTCATATTTTGTAGGATTATTTTTGATTTTTCATAGGATTACTTTTATGGTGTTCTGTAGGATTACTTTTACGATTCTTTGTAGAATTATTTTTATGATGTTTTATAGGATTACTTTTGTGATGTTTTGTAGAAATTATTATGATATTTTGTAGAAATACTTTTATGATTGATAGGATAACATTTAGAGGATAGCGTTTATAATATTTTGCTAAAAAAAAAAATTATGATAGTTTGCAGGATTATTTTTCCAAAGATTTACAGGATTAGCCTTGATAATATTTTATAGGAATATTTTTATTTTTTGTAGGATTACTTTTATGTTGACATTTTTCAGAACTAATTTTGTGTTTTCTTGGTAAAACAATAGTTACTTACATTTTAATATTGCATTGTCTCAGCCTTAAAGTGCATCCTCGTCTCCAGTTTCTTATCCACTCTGCTTGAGTTCCGCTGGGATACAGCATTTGTGAAAGAATCAATTATCCATTTGTTAGGAAGGGAAGCTTTACAAATTATACATTAGTGGATTGATTTCTCAAGTTCACCATTGGGGGACTGATAATATAAGCAGAATGGTGATAATCCTCCAGGGAGACGGAGTTTCCACAAAAGAACACAATTAAAAGAGGCCTCCTCAACAAGTCTTAAATTTATTCCTAATTGAAGAGCTGACAGAATCTATACTAAGTGTATTTATTACCAACGTTTTACATTAGGTAATTGAATATTGCACAAGGTGGATTACTGCATGGTTCATTTTTTTTTCCCCCAAGAAAATGAGAAAGTAACAGGTGTTGAGTAGAACAAGAACCTTTTAAATAACCTACAAAAATGTTATTACGTATTGGATTCAGGCGGCACTCACCAGTTTTTCTGAAGTATTCTTTTATTCCTTCATATGGTACGACAGTCGGCTGTTTCACGCTGTATGCGCTTCCACAGGTCCTGTTGAAGCGCATACAGCGTGAAACAGCCGACTGTCGTCCAACTCTGCACCCCCTTCCCTCCCTGCACATGTAACCCTATGAAGGAATAAAAGAATACTTCAGAAAAAATGGTGAGTGCTGTATTACAGACTTATACTTAGGCAGAGCAACACTGCTGTAATTCCAGTAGAGGAGCTGATCAGCCTTGCTGGACTTTGTGTCCCGGGTTTCACCCTTTCTTCCATATTATTACGTTTTGTGGACAGGATAGAAAGTAGTTTACTGCAGTCTCTAAATATACCGTATTACTAAATATTTCGGAGACTTGTGAATACTGATTAGATCCATTATAAACATGGTGAATAGAGGCATTAAATGGAACCAGTCATGTCCTTTTTTGTTTTGAAACTGCCCCCAATGTTATTAAGATCATGCGTCGTGTAACAACTCAGTTTAGATGCTTAGGTATACCTTCATAATATAGTAATCGTGGTGTTCTTCAACTGGTAACAGTCAGATCTATCACTTCTGTCTTGCAGTCATTAAAACAAAGTCACGCCCCCTGCATTGTAATATATTCACATCACTAAGTTCAGATATACACATGATGTGGAAGGAAATATTTGTGGTGACATCACGACTATGCGACCATAATGGGCAAATCGAGGCCCACAGGGTTTTTAACTTGAGGCCTGCTTAGCTCCACCCATTACGGTCACATGGTCGTGATGTTACCGCAGATATTTCCTTCCACATCATGTGTATTTCTGCACTTAGTGATGTGAATATATTACAATGCAGGGGGTGTGACTTTTAATTACATCTTTGAAGTTGCTGGGCACAGCTGCAGCTCTCTTCCCCTTCGGATTTAACCACGCTGGCGCTCACATGGACACTCCTTTTATGCTGTTTGTACAATAAAGAATCGACATGAAGATCGGTGAGTGCTGTCGCCTCTGTATATACCCAGTGTGACTTTTAATGACTGCATGGCTGCAGTGGATTGATGCGACTGTTGCCAGCTGAAGAACCATCACGGTGACTGTTTTATGAAGGTACTTCTAAGCATCTAAACTGCTTTACTATATTAAATAAATGGATTTAAAAAAAACAAAAAAAATAAAACAGGTTAGTGATGCACAATGCATCTCTAAATAATATTGGGGGCAGTTCAAAAACAAAAAAGTATGTGACAGGTTCCCTTTAAGTATATTGGTTGTCACCTAAATTGAGTGCAATTAATATCACAGTCACTTCATCATGATATAGAAGCAGGAGAAAACAAGGGAGTATAATGCAAAAAAGTAATTTTATTAATCGCACGTGAAAAAACGGTGTTTGCATATAAAATACACAGATGATGTTTGAAAACAAGATCCTTGGAAAATGCAAAAGGTCAAGTGTCTCACATATGTCTAAAGTGCATATACATCTGAGTACATAAATAGATATTTTCAATAGTTCACCAATATTCACTGATGCAAAACTGCTCAGAATAATACATAGATATCTAATATCCAAATATGAAAATAATTACAACTTATACATAGGAATATATTGCTAATGCCCTTATAACGTGACAGTGTAACTGGGGCTACAGAATAAGTCTACACTAAAGGTGTCATTGCTAATAGATATAGCATAGTAAGGTGTCTGTGAAGAACTGATGTGTACACCGCATTGACGGCACACACACAAATGCCCTTGGCTATCCAAAGCCTACACAACGGCACTCCAGACTGTCCGCGCATTCACGAGGACCTTGACACCTCTCTATGGTTTGCAAGCATGTGCAGACGCTGAACGGACACCAGGGCAAGGAGAGGCGAAGACATACGGGGACATGCACATGTTTTCTGAATAGGGCAAAGGGTGTCATTCCCAGACAATACTCTATTATTTCAAATGAATGGAGAAACAGATGCCCAACATAAATCACAATAACCATTACAGCATTATAAAATCATGTTACTGTACAACACAAAATGCAGTGCATGATATTAAACTCAGAGAGAGCCTGGCATATCACACAAAATATAGGAAATAGCCCAACTGAGTCCAAGGCACATTATTGTGTTTCATACTATTTTCTTCTTTAATGAATTCTACCTCTAAACTCAAGCCAGCATCATGACTGTGTGAATGTGGACATTTTTGAGGGCTTACTAACCATTTTGTCAAACATGCAATAAAATAACGAAAATCACAACCTCATGCACTGCATGTCATGAGATACTGGACATCTAGACCTGTAAAAAGCAAAAAATAGCAAATGAGAAGAAAACTCAGTCAACAGTTACCTGTGTAGGAAATATTGTACAACTACTAAATGGGCGGGGGGCCATCTAATTCTGATTTGCTATAATAAATTAACCTTATTTAAAGTAAATCCTGCTATGATCCTTCTAGTATAGGGGAATAGTGCTCAGCATGCTGATGTCCCAGATAAGCCATACCCAATATAGTCATGGACCCTCATTTCTGAACATTTCTGCTCCAAATGCTACATTATGAGCACATCTTCGCGGAAAGACACTAGGAAGCTAAAAGGTCATTTCTAGTTATTCCTACTTTGTCAGCATATGTGTTACATATTCTAATAGTAATACTATATATTTTTCTTTAAATTCTTGGAAATTACATGTACAGACTTTTCCTAATATTATTCCCCCTTGAATTGTTGCCTCTAGGTCATTCCTAGGATCCTGCTGGAGTTTTAATGATATGTTATAAAGAAAATTGTCCAGTACAGACACCAGTTTTAAGCTGAGTGTTTTCATGCTAAATTCTCTTCTGTGTTAAAGGTTCTCTAGTGTTAGATAGAGAAATATTAAGTAGACGGGGGAATACATTCTTTATTCAGGATGTTATACTTGTTTCACACTCAGTAGAACATTCTCAAACTTTAGGAAGTATCATTTGAAATTAGTTTTAAATATAAATAATATCAATATCTTTATCTTGAAAAATCACGTTAACATGGATAACTCATGAAGCTATAAGGCCCCTTTCACACTAGCGTTTTTTACAAATTGCGGCAGATCCAGCAGATTTACTGCATCTGCCACCAAACGGCCTTACTTGGGCCACACTTGCGGCAAGCCTAATGCATTGTCTATGGGGCGTGCGGAAAGTGCGGTATAGCCGGGTTAATCAGGGTGATGAAGGTGGAGCCGAAACGGCCGTAGGGGTTGGGGGCACCATTGACTGAAAGACACAAGGAGCACTGTAGCACCTTATAGGTAACTGATACAGGGAATTCTGCTAGATATTGGTCTCAACAGTGTGATTGCTATATGAGCTGTATATGCAACCAAGGTCTGGGGATATAGGGGATATCCATATCCTAGATTAACTATATATTGAGCCAATTGTTATTACTAAATATACTCAGGTGAAACTGCTATCTAGGTTGAAAGTGCGTAGCTGGGTATAAAGCCTTTATATATTACACAAATGTACACCCAATTGGGTATAGACTATGTTGTACTAATACTATATATTATGTGTCTCTACTCTTCTCTGGCATAAAATCACCTTGTACATTGATATAATCTCATATATATCTGTGAGTCTGTGGTGCAGCCTGCCATAATGCTGCTTGTACTGCGGTTGTAACCCCCTGTTTTTACTTATCATTAAAAATCACTAGTTTTTTGCAAACTATTGGACGCCTGATCGTGTATTTCCTATTTGTATATATGTACCTAAGGTGCGTGTCCATGTGGGATATGGTCTTTTTCCAATGATTTTGGTAGTGAATATAGACAATCCCTAAATGAAGTGTATTAACTATTTAGTTTAAGGAAGCAAGAGGAGAAGAATTTTATTACCTTACATAAACCGTGTTGTGCAAATTAAACATACACCGATTTTTGGCATTATAAAACGATACAGTTCATCTCAATAGCGAGGCAGTCCGCACAGTATTCGAATACCTCCGCTGATTCAGTAACACAGTGGAATAATTTCACTGTCCAGAGACTGACCACAGTCAGTATACAACCCCCTGTCTGTTACGTAACCTCTCAGGTGAATGGCTGCTCCATACACTATCTCCTGACAGTTTAAATATCTGGGATAACTGCCTCACTGGAACCACCAACCAGGATCTTTTATTAGCTTCAGACTAACTCCTTTCAGTCCAGGTCCCCAGTTGGTCAGTAGTTTCCCAGCCTCAGAGCCCTCACTCAAAGTGTGCTCAAAACAGGACGTCAACAGCATGCTGGCATCACAGACTTGTGACCAGGGAGAAGTCACATGATATTAGCAGGAACACACCCATGGAGGAGGAGGAGGAGGAGGAGAATGTGGATGGCCAGTCCCTTCCATGACTTCTGACCATCCCTAAACCCAGCCTTAAACAAACTATACTGGCTTGTGGAACATCAAGTCTCCGCAAACTATCCTGGATTTAGATTACAATAGACCTCTGTTTGTGTGAAACATAACTGCCTCTTTTAATATACCCAGGTGGTACATCTCACATGTTAACCAAAATCCAGTGTAAAAACATTGACCTTTCTTGTATTTTCCTCTCCCATCAACATTTAAATTTAGCATGTTGCAAAATCCAAGGTGATCAGTCTGTATTTAGCACCTGTATTATTGCTGGGTATTTTCGAACCTAACTCTGGATCCACTGCTCTACATTGGTCTAATTGGGCCTCTGCCTTCAGTAGTAAAGAATGATCTTAAAATGGCAACTTGTTGAGTATCTTGACATGGCCAGTTCAACACTAGTAACATTGCCTTGAAAACGTATTCACACCCCTTGGACTTTTCCAAATTTTTTTCATGTTAAGACCTAGTCACACATAACGACACTTCAGCAATCCCGATAACGATGTGCAGAGATCGCTGGTGCATAGTTACCACGTCGCTGGTAAGATGTCAAAAAGGCATCTTACCAGCGATGTGAAAAATGACGCACTAGCGATCCAGAATTGTACCGAGGTCGTTGTGAATTTTCTCTCCATAGCGCTGCATTGAGATTGTTGCTCATTATCTTTGTCAAACACAAAAATGTAGCGCTCCCAGCGGGAGTGCAACAACGCAGGAATGACCCAGAGCAGTGTGTAACAATTAACCATCTCACAGCAGGGGCCAGATCGTTGGTGCCTGTCACACAGAACGACATAGCTGTTGTGTCACAAATTTTGTGACGCAACAACGATCCCAATAGCGATCTCGTTAGCAATTTCTTTATGTGTGACAGGGCCTTTACTCTCACAAACTTAATTGTATTAGGACAGTAAGTAATTTTCACGTTTTGCCGCAGATTCTCAATGGGATTTAGGTGTGGACCTGGACTTGTCCATTCAAAAACATGAATATGCTTTTATCTAAACAACTTCATTGTAGCTCTGGCAGTTTGTTTAGGCCCTCTTCACAATGCTTTTTTTTACACATCCGTGTAGATCTTTGAATTTCAAGGATCACCCGGACAGGCACTGATCTGTGCCAATGGATGCTAACTGATATCCATTGACCATTTTTAATGGATCTGTCATCAGTTAGCAGAGATAGGGCTGGGAGGAGCTGGTCCTTGCTTCTGAGCATGCTTAGTACAGAAAAACAGACCTATTTTACGGATCCGTTTTTTTCATGGACCCTTCTTTTTGACAGATCCTTCTCAATAGAACCCCATGTTATTTGACGCGGACCATGATGGATCCTTTTCTGTCCATTTGTGTCCGCTGTTTTGAAGGCAGCCCAAAATCAGAGCAGTGTCCAATTCTGGGTACATGAAAAAAGCGTACACAAACGGATCCCTGACAAAAATGACACAAATGGGTGGCCATATAGGACCAATCTGTGCCCCTAAGGATACATGGGAGGCCAAATCGGATCCTTGACTATCCGTTTCAAAACGGATGGACACGGAATCCCCAAAAACGCAATGTGAAGGGGGCCTGAGGGCCATTTTTCTGCTGGGGGTGAACCTTTGCCCCCGTCTCAAATGTTTGAATTTTGTAACAGGTTTTCCTGTGGGTATGCCCTGTATTTAGCTCCATCCGTCTTATCATCAACTCTGACAAGCTTTCCTTTCTTTGCTGAAGAAAAGCATCTTGCACATGTTTGTGGTGTTGATATTGTTTTCAGGGTGATATGCAGTGGTAGTTTTCCGCCACACCTGGTGTTTTGCATTTAGCCTTAAAAAGTTCACCTTTGGTCTCTCTGAACCAGAGCAACTTCTTCAACATGTTATGTCCCCTTTTTTGCAAGGAACTTATGGCTTCCTTTAGAAAATGGCATCCTTTCAGAAATGGCTTTCTTCTTTCCACTCTTCCTTAAAGTGTAACCCCGTTTACATTTTTATTTAATAAGAATGTAGAGCAAATGATTTTAATATACTTTCAAATATGCTTCATTAAAAAATTCTGGTTGAAAACCATTCATAAACCTTCCACAAGGTGTCCCCACTACAGTGTAATTACTCCAAAATTGAGCAGCTGCAGAGAAAAAAATAAAAAAAAGGACACAGCTGTCCCCTTTGTAAAATAAAAATAACATTTACCGTACTCACCTCCCAGATGGGTACTACTCCATGTAAAAAAGATTGTCCAAGTAGTGGATAACACCTTTTTGTCTTTGTCTAATAGGAAGTCCCAAGACATCTATGGATTTCCTGTTGAGTGGTACACAAATGTGTGGACTTCTGACCTATAACAACTTAAACTTTACAATTCCCCTTTGCAAACTTTCCAACTACAAGAATGGTGGTTGTAATCACAAAACTTGGGAAGGATCTTGCTGATTATTCAGGTTTTATAATCCTATTTCACTTCTTAAAGGGAACCTGCCAGCTCGTTTTAGCTTCCTAACCTATGTGAGGACCCGACCGGGTCGGGCCCCTGCGACCGGTATGTGCCTCCCTGGGTGCACCCTCCATATTGACAGGTCGTACTCCATCCCGGGTTTTGTGCTGGTTCTGCTTTACTGGCTTGGGTCTGATAAAAGGAAGCTAGACCACGGGGTGTGGTCTCTAGTGAGGGAGTGAACACAACTTCCTGAGCTTCTGAGAGAGAAGCATCCCTGAGCCAGGCCTGAGACATTGTGGCTGGTTTTGACGGGGTAAGTCCTTTTGGGTGAAGCTGAGAAGCGGCCCCTGAAGTTAGGGGAATCCGGAATAGTGCACCGGACTATTGTTGTCTACGTGTTTTGGCCAAATAAACCCGTGTGCCGTGACCAGTGGTGCTGGATCCCGTGTCTTTGCCTCCCTGACGGCCGCTACACCTCACACCTATCACTACCTCTCCCTGCACCTTGCTAGCACATCCTTGTCTCACCTAAAACTGCAATATAATACCTGTAAAAAACAAAATAATATCTTGCATTATTTCATGCAAATGAGCCTTCCAGTTCACATCCGTAGACTGACATGGGCTGGCTCCAGCGCTCAGTTTCCACCTGTCACTGCTCTTATCACACCCTGCTGGGCATGGTAATCGATTTCCCTCGCGTGTTCCCAGCTCTGCGATTCAAATCTGTCCCCTCTGTGTGTATAATGCCGTTCTGGCATCATTTCCCATTCGCGCAGTTTAAATACTTCCTGGGTGCACTGAGTGGCTTCACTATGCCCAGTGCGCATGCTCAGCAGTCCTACTTGATGGCTCAAGCCTTCTGGGCATACGCATTGAGCATATTGAAGCCACTTAGTGCACCCAGGAAGTTTTTACAATGCGCAGATGCGGAAATGACACTGACACAGTGTCATACATACAGAGGTGGTAGATATGAATCACAGAGCCGGGGGAGCACCAGCGAAATCAATGATGATGCCCAGCGGGGCATAATAAGATCAGCGAGAGGGGGAGACGGAGCCCTGCAGACCACCCATGTCTGTCTACGGACTTAGGGCCCTTTCACATCAGCGTTTTTTTTCAAATCGCGGCAGATGCGGTGAAAAAACCGCATCTGCCGCGATTACCGCATTCCGGCTGCACTTGCGGCGCGGTTGCGGTTTTTGCCATGCAAAGTATAGGCGTACTTGCGGCAGGTGCGGCAAGTGCGGTTTTGCACTTGCGGCAGGTGCGGCCGCGAAAAAAACCGCGGTCAGCCGCGGTTTTTTTCGCGGCCGCACCTGCCGCAAGTGCAAAACCGCACTTGCCGCACCTGCCGCAAGTACGCCTATACTTTGCATGGCAAAAACCGCAACCGCGCCGCAAGTGCAGCCGGTATGCGGTAATCGCGGCAGATGCGGTTTTTTCACCGCATCTGCCGCGAATTACGAAAAACGCTGATGTGAAAGGGCCTTTAGACTGATGCCTCATTAGCATGTAAATATGTAAGTTACTAAGTCATTTTTTGCAAACATAGTGTAGTTTTAGCCCAGTCAGGGATGGTTAAGGATGTGCTAGCAAGCTGCAGGGACAGGTAATGATAGGTTAGGGGGCTAAAACAAGCTGGCAGGTTCCTTTTAAGGGATTAAAGTCCATTATTTTAACATTACTAGCTCATCCTCAGGATAGGTCATCTATGTCTGATTGGGGGGAGAGCTCCAACCGGTGGTGCCACCAGTGTCTCGAACTACTCTGCTGTGGAGCTGCACTGGACAGCTCCGTCAACTGTGTGCTGGCCGCAGCTGGGTACTGCACATCTGCCCCTATTTGAATCAGTAGAGAGCGGATGTGCAGTACTCACTGTGGCCACTATACAGTTCACAGAGATGTGCTGGGTAACTATGCAACCGAGTAGTTCCAGCTTTCAGTGGCCTCGGTACAGTTGATGAGCGAGGTGTCACACTCCCACCATGTAGACATTGATAAACAATCCTGAGTATAGGCCATGGCGGTTAAAGTTCCAGACAATGCCTTTAATGATGATATTCAAATCATGTACATTATTTAGGCCACACATGTCAGCAAGGACCTGAATCTGTTCAGACCTTTTATTAACCTTATGACAGTACAATGGTTGGTATCAAACTTTGGTATTCGTTGACCAAGCTTAAACATTCATCTCTGTAGAGTCAAGTTATCTGTAGGCTCTTATAACTATGTTTTGGGTGTGGTTCTGTAGTATGGAGCATTATTAATCAAAAATAAGTGTTAGTGATTGTTTCTATATTTTTTTCAGAGCACTGTGAAGATCAATCAGATTAGCCTGGATGAAGGTGGGGAGCATGTAGGCGTCTGTGCAGAGGACGGCAAGGTATTTTTTGTAGACCCAGTGATGTAATACTGTGACATTTCTCATTTTGTTTTAAGAATACTGCTGAGACTGTGTGAACTAATGGAGTTTAGATCAATTTGATATTCCAAAATGAGAGTATTGATACTTTTTGCTGGCTTTGCATTATAAAATTATATGTTTATTTTGCCTTTCAAAAATTTTGATTAATAAAACTTTTTATTACATTCACAGAATTTTTAACCCCATAAAATGGTGAGAGTCCTTCATCCTGTTAGCCTCAAAATATATTATACCATTTGGTTACTAGGAGCAATTAAACATACAAGTAGCTCATGTTTATGGTTTTGGTATAAAACCCTGAAGCATACGACAATTTCTCCTGCCCATCGATTGATGGGCTGTGTGTATACCTATTGTGGGAGGTGTAGGACTTGAGACCATGCCTTATTTAATAGCTCTTGCTTCAAACATGGAATAATATTTGAATGATGATTGGGCTGATAGGATAGCAGGCGTGTCCTTATATTACGTTGTCCTCAAAAAAGGAAACCAGCTTTATCAGATCATTTAGTAAAGCTATTATCAGAAAACTTCCTCTCCTCTCAAAAAGACTTTTCATCAGACTTCTTATCATCAGAGGCAGGATTACAGCAGGTAACTGCTTTATACACTGCTTATAACAAAAGATCTACTAATCACAATAACCAATCTAACAGCTGACCCTGCTCCACCAATACAAGATAAGGCCTCGTTATACGATCCGACCAACGATGTGGATCATTGCCACATCGTGAACTGATCGCTGGTGAGCTGTCACACAGGCAGACTCACCAGCAACCAGTGGACCATCGACATTGTGGAAAAGAATAAGATATTCTTTCCACGATGTTTAGCTCCCGCTGCAAGGCTGCGGTAATTGGGAGCAGGCTGGTAACCATGGTAAACAGTGGGTATCTAGGCATTGTGCAGCGCCTTGGTCCATGATGTATACCCTGGTTATCAGTCTTCTCAGCTTACAGGCTGATATCCAAGGTATACGCTGTCCCTAGTTACTCGCTGTGTACCTTGGATACCAGCCTGTAAGCGGAGAAGGCTGGGAACCAGGGTATACACTGGGTAACTAGGCGCTGCACAATGCCTAGATACCCACTCTTTACCATGGTTATGAGCTCCCAGCGCTTGCTGTGCAGCACTGGGAGCTCGATCATCGTTGGTCTCCCGCTGTCACACGCACCGATGCTGGGCGCCCAGCGAGAGACCAATGATAGATTTATGGACAGGACCATAAATTTACGATCAACGACTTATCGTTGCTCGTTGATACTTGTCACACAACGATGTCGTTTCGACATCGCTGCAACGTCACCAAACTAGTGACGTTGCAACAATATCGTTCACGATATCGTTGTGTGTAATGGGCCCTATAGTGTCAGCACATGACCATTATGTATAATGTACGTGTGAATTTCCTGAAACAATAGGAAGTTTGAGTCCAAGGGTTTGCACACATCTTTTTATATAAAATTGGCCCATTTTTCATCCAGAAAAGTTGAGTGAAATCCATTTGATATTCCATATGTCATGTGAGTGCTGTGCACTTTTTTTTTCTGGCCTCTCATCCGTATGCAGTGTGTTTTTTTTTCTTAGCAGCTATTATTCTACAATCATGTACAGCACCATTTATAGTGTTTTGTGTTACAGAATGGTAATGTATCCCTAATAATCGGATGGCATATGACTTGTCTTATGTGACATCTGTTTTTCCTCTTGTGCCCATAGCTTTGCATTGGTGAGCCTCAGGTGTTTTCATGACCATACATATCACGATGTGATTTTTCTCTTAAGTCCAAAAAGAACTGAGGAAAAACTCGCAGATCAGCACTGCCTCATGGTTTCACAATGGTGCAAGTGCAATATCATTTTTTTTTATTGGATTTTATTCTGCGTATTTATACACAGATGTGAGCAAACCCTTAGTCCAATTTCCAATGAGAAAATTGCAAGATTTATTTTTAAGACATCATGATATGTAAAAAAAAAAAAGTCAAATTTTGTCAACAAAACAATAAATGAAACAACACAATACCCTGATTTATACATAAGGACATTTTCTGATAATTCTTTTCCTTTATTATAAATATGTTTGGAATTACCCTAAGGATTGTTGGCACATCAGGACCAGTCCGTAGTGAAAACAGTAACAGAGGCCAATCGTTTTTAATGAACAATCTTTTATTGGACAATTTGCAGAGTTCTTTCAATATGGCTTTCCACGTTAGGTAGCGGGCACATATCTTTTGTACATTTTCTTCAGATACTCAGCAATAAAGTTTCTTAACTTTGGTTCCCTTACAATATACTACAATCTTCTTCCCTTTTTCCAAAGAATTTTCAAGGGGGCCACTCATCATCAAGACCCAAGACCTCAGAAACACCCGAGTCCTAGCATCTCAGGCATTTCCTCCAGAAGCCCTGTCATCTTAAGACAGGAGGGGATACTCGCACGAGTCTTGCACGACTTACCTGGAAGGACCGCAGTCTCTCTGGATGGGAGCATGTCAGCTGCTTGTGTTTTTATGTAGCTGACATGCTCCTGTCAAGAGAGCTTGTGGTCGTGCCAGGTGAGTCATTCAAGAGTCATGCGAGTGTCTCGCATGTGTCTCGAGTGTGAGTCTAACTCTGGCTCCACAGCCCTGGTTACAATTTGAAACTGCATAACACTGAGTTGCTGCCAACTACATATGCTCTGCTCATAATAGTGTTAAGCGATTTTCATAGAGGATGCAAACTGAAAAAGACCTTGCCTTCTTATTAATAACTGCAGCTCTAGGGTGCATTCAGCCATGATGACATGTTGCACATGCCTATAACCTCTGCAGCTATTCACTGACCTCAGCAGGTTTGTGCTGTACATACAGATATCACTACTGGGCCGCTGATTGATTTGCAATAGTCACATTCATTAAGAGGCACACCAAGAGCTTTTCTTAGGGTGCTTTCACATAACGATTTTTTTCCTGTCCGTGGGATCCTACTTTTTGTAGGATCCCATGGACAGGAAAGGACACCACAGGGGGTGACCTATTCTATGTCCGGGTCCGTGATTATCACGGATCCAGACACAGCGGGGCACTTTCACTTCTGCAATGTATAATATACATTGCAGAAGTGACAAATAAGAAAGACTTAAAAATAAAAAAATCACTATGCGCACCTATCCTCGATCCACCACTGCCTCCCAGCAAGGTCCGTGTGCTTGCATGACCTGTGGTGATGTTACAGAGCGTCATCAGGTCACATGACCACAGTTACCACGGTAACTGCGGTCATGTGACCCGATGATGCTCTGTAACATCATCACAGGTCCTGTAAGCACACGGACTTTGCTGGGAGGCAGCAGTGGATCGAGGATAGGTGAGCATAGTGATTTTTTATTTTTAACTCTTTTTTTTTTTTTTTTTTTTTACTTACCGTATATACTCGTGTATAAGCCGACCCGTGTATAAGCTGACCCCCCTACGTTTGCCCCCAAAACCTGGGAAAACCTATTGACTCGTGTATAAGCCGAGGGTGGACCCCCGCACAGGTATACAGCCCCCAGCAGTGTGGTATACAGCAGCCTCCCCAGTGGTATATACAGCAGCAGCCCCAGTGGTATATACATCAGCAGCCCCAGTGGTTAGTATACAGCAGCCCCAGAGGTGTATACAGCAGCCCCAGAGGTATATACAGCCCCAGTGGTAGTATACAGCAGCCCCAGTGGTAGTATACAGCAGCCCCAGAGGTATATACAGCCCCAGTGGTACTATACAGCAGCCCCAGTGGTACTATACAGCAGCCCCAGTGGTACTATACAGCAGCCCCAGTGGTAGTATACAGCAGCCCCAGTGGTAGTATACAGCAGCCCCAGTGGTAGTATACAGCAGCCCCAGAGGTATATACAGCCCCAGAGGTATATACAGCCCCAGTGGTACTATACAGCAGCCCCAGTGGTAGTATACAGCCCCAGTGGTAGTATACAGCAGCCCCAGTAGTAGTATACAGCAGCCCCAGTGGTAGTATACAGCAGCCCCAGTGGTAGTATACAGCAGCCCCAGTGGTAGTATACAGCAGCCCCAGTGGTAGTATACAGCAGCCCCAGTGGTAGTATACAGCAGCCCCAGTGGTAGTATACAGCAGCCCCAGAGGTATATACAGCCCCAGTGGTACTATACAGTGTGACAACCATCCGCTGTGAAGCTGAGCTGCTGGTAAGGCAGCACCCCGAGAAACCCCGAGACCCTTAACCCCTATGCAGGGATCTGGAATTATAGCGGAGCCCAGGGGGTAGCTGCCTATTATGAGCAACAGAGCAGGGAAGGTCGCCAGGGGAAAAAAATCAAGACCCGAAAAACAAAGTCAGAAGTCCGAGTCAAAACTGAGAGGGCAGCGAAGGTACAAAATCATCAGGCAGTAGCAGAGTCGAGAATCCAGGCAAGGGTCAAGGGCAAAACCAAGAGGGCAGCTGAGGTACAAAATCGACAGGAAGAAGCAGAGTCAGAAATCCAGGCCAAGGTCAGAGACCAAACTAAACATACACTATATCACTGGGGAACCAAAACTATATCTGGCGGCCTGCAAGACAGGCTCCAATGTATTTGAAGGGCGCGGTTACCTCCCATAGGCTGGAGCTCACAGCCCGATGACCTCATCCGGACCGCCCCTAAATCCAGGCCAGATGGAGATGCACGACTGGCTCCACCCACGCCACCTCTGACAGAAGAACGCAGGCTGCGCCTAACGGACACCTCTGCAGGGCCCGCTCCTCTGCGACCAACACCACCCAGAGGGGAAACACAGCGGCGCTCAGCGACAGAGGCAGACGTCGCGGGAGCAGTTCCATATGAGGACAAGGTCCTCCTGTCACCGGTGCCACCAGCCGAAGGAATCCGGCTCCTCCCAGCGGCCGAGGCAGGAACACCGGCCACCGAGTCCAATGGCGATATGACATACAGCAGCCCCAGTGGTAGTATACAGCAGCCCCAGAGGTATATACAGCTCCAGTGGTAGTATACAGCAGCCCCAGTGGTAGTATACAGCAGCCCCAGTGGTAGTATACAGCAGCCCCAGAGGTATATACAGCCCCAGTGGTACTATACAGCAGCCCCAGTGGTAGTATACAGCAGCCCCAGTGGTAGTATACAGCAGCCCCAGAGGTATATACAGCCCCAGTGGTACTATACAGCAGCCCCAGTGGTAGTATACAGCAGCCCCAGTGGTAGTATACAGCAGCCCCAAAGGTAGAATACAGCAGCCCCAGAGGTATATACAGCCCCAGAGGTATATACAGCAGCCCTAGTGGTGTATACAGCAGCCCCAGAGGTATATACAGCAGCCCTTAGGTAGTATACAGCAGCCCCAGTGGTGTATACAGCAGCAGCAGCCCCAGGGGTGTATACAGCAGCAGCCCCAAAGCTGTATACAGCAGCAGCCCCAAAGCTGTATACAGCAGCAGCCCCAGGGCTGTATACAGCAGCAGCCCCAGGGCTTTATACAGCAGCAGCCCCAGGGGTGTATACAGCAGCAGCCCCAGGGCTGTATACAGCAGCAGCCCCGGAGGTATACAGGCCCCCCCATCAAGCTCCAGGGCCCCCCCCCTTGCGCGGCACACCTGTAAAGGAAAATCATACTTATCACTGTCCCGCGCTGTCCCGCCGCTTGCTGACACATGATCCCGGACTTCAATCCGCGTCTTCCGGCTTCCGGCTTCCTGTGGTTGCGGGCAATGACGTCATTGCCCGCGACCACAGAAGACGCAGATTGAAGCCCGGGATCGTGTGTCGGCAAGCGGCGGGACAGCGCGGGACAGTGATAAGTATGATTTTCCTTTACAGGTGTGCCGCGCAAGGGGGGGGGCCCTGGAGCTTGATGGGGGGGCCTGTATACCTCCGGGGCTGCTGCTGTATACAGCCCTGGGGTTGCTGCTGTATACACCCCTGGGGCTGCTGCTGTATAAAGCCCTGGGGCTGCTGCTGTATACAGCCCTGGGGCTGCTGCTGTATACAGCTTTGGGGCTGCTGCTGTATACAGCTTTGGGGCTGCTGCTGTATACACCCCTGGGGTGGCCCTGGAGCTTGATGGGGGGACCTGTATACCTCCGGGGCTGCTGCTGTATATACGGTATATGGATTACCGTATATACTCGCGTATAAGCCGAGGGGGGACTTTTCAGCCCAAATTTTGGGCTGAAAAACTCGGCTTATACGCGAGTATATACGGTAATTACACTTCTGCAATGTATATCATACATTGCAGAAGTGTAATTTGAAGGGTTGGAGCAATTTTAGTACACTAAAATCGGGTCCGAGGAACGATCAGCTGTTTCCTCGCACCCACGCTCATAGGCCCCCATGTTAAAGGACATGGATCGGATCGGATTTGGCCTAATTGCCGTCCGATTTTGTGGGATCCGATTTTTTTCTGAGCCCAAAATCGGAGCAGTCTCCGATTTTGGGTCCAGCAAAAAATCAGACACAAATCGGATCCCACAAAATCAGATGGCAATTAGGCCAAATCCAATCTGATCCGACCCTCATAGGATAACAGGGGCCAAATCGGATCCGTGGCTGTCCGTTTTACAACGGACAGCCATGGATGCACAAAAATTGTGATGTGAAGGGGGCCTTACATGGTATCCCCCACCAGAATTAGAATTATGCTAATGAGGACTTTTCACTTCCTCAAAAATTGAAGATATCTTTTAAAACTCCCTACTCTCCCCTGATTCTTATGGTCTTTTTCATTTTTTCTCTATTCACATTTGTTCTTTTGGAGCACAGTGTGTGACATTTCTGTTTGTAGTATAGCTGAGCGTTTCTTCAAAGTTTTCTCAGGGTGACCGATTTCTCCCCTCCCTTTTACATGCTGTCAGTCGCTGCTTGACAACCTATCTGGCATCCGCAGATGCTCCTTCTCTGTGATTGACAACATCTCAAAGGAAGGTGAGAAATTCTACCCCCTCAGTGAAGATTGTAAAGAAACGCCCAGTTGCACTGTAAGGCGAAAATTTCACATACTGCGCTCCAAAAGCAATAAATGTGAACATCTCCGCAAAGGATCCAAAAAAGCTGGCCAATAGGAAAAGGGTGGCAAAATCAGGTGAATTTGGGGAGTTTTACAGGATGTTTCATTTGATTTTCACAATTAAGTCATCTTTAAGTAACACTTCTGAGCTCTTATTATATGAAACTTTACCTGAAATGTCTTTTTAAGAAGCACTTTACATCCAGCTGTTAACTGCATACAGTTTCACTATAGTTTTGAATGTACATACAGTATACAGGGACCTCAGAAGCTCCCTCTTGTGGTAGCAGCTGGCAGTCAGGTGAGGGGATTTGCAGCTCATTATCAGAACAACAAAGCTGTGATTGCTGTAGAGCCAGATAGCCAATTGGCTCGGAGCCTTATTGTTTTTCAGGATAGTGTACAGACATTCAGCACAGTATGTCATTGCTTTCACAGCGGCAGAGCAGTAGTGGAGATGCATAAGATTGTGGATGACATCCAGTTATGTTCGCAGCTGCATGGCTATAAAATGTGCCAGTAAGATGCTATTACATAGATGGGGCTTGTCAGGAGCAGGTAGAATATTTTTGCAGATGTTCTCCAAATAAATACCAGCTAAATGCAGTTTTAGCAAATATTACCCAATTTTCTACATTACCTTTCTATGATAAGCATTGATTTAATGAAGCAGAGAAGTCTGGATTCTTACATAACGTAACCTGGGCAAACTTCAGATACTCCGTTATATGGAATAATGTTTCTAACGTCCCATAGAGTTGACTTCTCCGCGCTCCAAATTGTGATAGGGAGTGAAATGTGGCGAGAGGCTGCCCTCAATTCATATGGCCATTATTCTCACACGTCCTAGGCTTACTCACATATTCCTCTGATTACGGCCAAGTATATTTTCTCCCACAAATGTGCCTGAGGAAAAAGTAATTACAAGAATGTCAATATTGTTATTTGTATTAAGTTGATTAACAGCTACAGAAAAAAAATAGGAAGGCAGGACGGAGGTTTGGAGGTATTCCGAGCCATTACCACGTTATCCCTCCGCGCCTCTACACCAGGCGGGTACCGCAGCCTCCTCTGTTATAAATCTGCAAAATTGGATTTCTGTGAACCTGAGGTCCTCTGTCTTACATTAGGACAGTGGCAAACACTTCTGTGTGTTTCCTTTGAATTATTGAGACTTTTGATGAGCAATCGCAGTTTATCAGCCTATTAAAGCATCCAGCGACAGCCACATTAAATAGATGTAAAATCAATATATGTACAGCCCAATTCTAAAAAAAATGGTGTCTACCTGTGCAACTAGAGAGCATTTATCATGGATGCTATATAAGTAACAATTATCGGAGCTCCCAGGGAATGAGGGGCTCTGACATGTCAGGAATTTAATGATTGATTCTCACTTATAAGAAGGTGCCATTATTTTCCAGTAAGTGTGTGAACAGTGGACAAAGAAATAGGAGGTGCGGGCAGGATATTAGGACGATGATTTATCTTGTCTTCTCTCTGCCCTCAGTGGAGAGACAGCACATAATAATAGATTTTAAAGTACTTATACTGTATATTATTGTTTATCTATATCTGCTTTTAACTTCTGTAGAATTGAATAAAGAAATATAAATTAAAGGGGTTCTCTCAAGAATTGAGCTTGACTTTAGAAGTAAAAATTAAAAGGGTTAATCTCAAGATTGAAAGTTATCCCCTATTCATTGGATTGGGGATAACTTCCTCATCGCATGGGGTGCAATCGCTAGGACCCCACCGATCCTGATTATTAGAGCACTGAAGAGCCCCAGCTGAATGGAGCGTAGGGAGATTATGCTCACCTCCACTCCATTATCAGTGGGAACTCAGGAGCTAGTGAATCTGTGTGCTTGGCTGGTCTTCAGCACTGCCATAGGAATGAATGGAGCATATGATTGACCACCGGACCATTCACACAGGGCTCTTCAAAGCCGAAGCTTTCAAGTTTGATGGGGCTCCCAGTGGTTAAACCCCTACTAGTAATAGCATCATATCCTATTTTGTACATATACAACAACTTTCAAAATTGAGAACACCCCTTTAAAGTTAACAATGAAAGCTGACAGTAGTTGAAAAAAGTAGTAAATGTGGAAGGTGACGCATTGTGGGTGGGAGGAAGGCATTTTATAGATTTGTGCCTCATTAGTTAGAAAATTTCTACTTTATTTTTTTATATTATTACAATATTATAGAAATTAAAATGGATTTCCTGACATGTTTAAAGAGGACCTAACGCCACCTACCCCCATGGATTTGAATCTATGAGCAGCACTGGGGGAGTCCCCCATGTGTTTGTGTGGCTTTTACCCCAAGATATAGGCTTTGTAAAACTTAGAAGCCATGGAGGTAGTCCCCTGCGTCTCTGTGCTGCCTTCCTCCATGTCCTCGCCGCCTTTCTCCATGTCCCCGCCGCCTCCCTCCTGCCAGTTATTTCATCCTCGCCTGCACCTCTTTTTGCTGCTTAACGCAGGAGCAGAGCGAGGTATTGCGTCCAGGAGCGCAGAGAAGCCTGTCCCGCCTCCTGCTCTGACGTGCTCTCCTTTCCCAACCCTGCTCCGTGCATAACACATACATATCAGACTATAGCACACCTTACATGATTACAGAGCCCATTATATACAGAACCCCCGTATGAGACATTTGTAGTCTCCGTGCATGGTACATGT
>JARQOC010000005.1:391815392-391874977 GCA_033576535.1 Allobates femoralis
TTTTTGGTAATATTGCAGTAGCCTATCCCAGAGTGAGGCTATGTGAATCTAGTTTTCCCTTGGTAATCTTTTGCAGTAGCCTACCCCCCAGGTGAGGCTATTGCAATTACTTCTTGGTAATCATTTGCAGTACCCTATCCCAGAGTGAGGCTATTGCACATCTAGGTTCTTGGTAATCATTTGCAGTACCCTTATCCCAGGTGGGGCTATGTGCACATTCTAGCTTTTTGGGTAATCATTTGCAGTAGCCTATCCCAGAGTGAGGCTATGTGCACATCTAGCATTCTTGGTAATCTTTTTGCAGTACCCTTATCCCGAGTGAGGCTATTGCACATCTAGCTTTTGGTAATCATTGCAGTAGCTTATCCCAGAGTGAGCTATGTGCACATCTAGCTTCTTGGTAATTACTTGCAGTAGCCTATCCCCGGTGGGCTATGTGCACATCTAGCGTTCTTGGGTTTAATCATTTGCAGTAGCTTATCCCAGAGTGAGGCTATGTGCACATCTAGCATTCTTGGTAATTATTTGCAGTAGCTATCCCCAGAGTGGGCTATGTGCACATCTAGCATTCTTGGGTAATAAATTTGAGTAGCCTACCCCAGAGTGAGGCTATGTGCACATCTACCATTCTGGTAATCATTTGCGTAGCATCTCCAGAGTGAGGCTATGTGCACATCTAGCTTCTTGGTAATCATTGCAGTAGTTATCCCAGAGTGAGGCTATGTGCACATCTAGCTTTTTGGGTAATCATTTGCAGTAGCCTTTTCCCCAGAGTGAGGCTATGTGCACATCTAGGTTCTTGGTAACCCATTGCAGTAGCCTATCCCCCAGAGTGGGCATGTGGAATCTAGCGTTCTTGGTAATCTTTTGCAGTAGCTTATCCCCAGCGTGAGGCTATGTGCACATCTAGCGTTCTTGGTATCATTTGCAGTAGCCTATCCCAGGTGAGGCTTTGTCACATCTAGCGTTCTTGGTAATCACTTGCAGTAGCTATCCCCAGAGTGAGGCTATGTGCACATCTAGCGTTCTTGGTAATCATTTGCAGAGCCTATCCCCAGCATGAGGCTATGTGCACATCTAGTGTTCTTGGTATCATTTGCAGTAGCTATCTCCAGAGTGAGGCTATGTGCAACATCTAGCATTCTTGGTAATCATTTGTAGTAGCCTATCCCGAGTGAGGCTATGTGCACATCTAGCGTTCATGTAATCACTTGCAGTTAGCTATCTCCAGAGTGAGGCTATGTGCACATCTAGCATTCTTGGTAATCATTTGCAGTAGCCTACCCCCAGAGTGTGGCTATGTGCACATCTAGCGTTCATGGTAATCATTGCAGTAGCCTATCCCAGAGTGAGGCTATGTTGCACATCTACCATTCTTGGTAATCATTTGCAGTAGCTTATCTCCAGAGTGAGGCTATGTGCACATCTAGCGTTCTTGGTAATCATTTGCAGTAGCTTATCCCCAGAGTGAGGCTATGTGCACATCTAGTGTTCTTGGAAATCATTTGCGGTAGCCTATCCCACATGAGGCTATGTGCACATCTAGTGTTCTTGGTAATCATTTGCAGCAGCCTATCCCCAGCGTGAGGCTATGTGCACATCTAGCATTCTTGGTAATCATTTGCAGTAGATTATCTCCAGAGTTGAGGCTATGTGCACATCTAGCATTCTTGGTATCATTTGCAGTAGCCTACCCCAGAGGAGGCTATATGCACATCTAGCGTTCTTGGTAATCACTTCAGTAGCTTATCTCCAGAGTGAGGCTATGTGCACATCTAGCATTCTTGTAATCATTTGCAGTAGCCTATCCCCAGAGTGAGGTATGTGCACATCTAGCTTCTGGTAATCACTTGCGTACCTTCCCCAGAGTGAGGCTATGTGCACATCTACTTCTTGGTAATCATTTGCATAGCTTATCCCAGAGTGAGGCTATGTGCACATCTAGCTTCTTGGTAATCATTTGCAGTAGCTTATCCCCAAGTGAGGCTATGTGCACCGCCCAGGTGAGGCTTTGCAATTGCTCTGTAATATGCGTACCTTCCCAGGTGGCTATTGCCATTAGTTCTTGAATCTTGCGTAGTTCCAATGGTATTGCACATCTATTTTGGTAATCATTGCGTCCTCCCGTGAGCTATGGCAATCTGTTGGAATATTCGGCCTTCCCAGAGTGGCATTGACATTTCTTGAATCTTTGCGTAGTTTCCAGATGAGCATTGCACATTGTTCTTGGTACTTTGCAGCTACCCGGTGGGCTTTCAATCTAGTTTGAATCTTGCAGTATCCCAGGAGGTATTGCATTAGGTTCTTGGATCATTTCCCTACCAGGTGAGGCATGTGCACCTGTCTTGGAACATTGCGGCTATCCGAGTGAGCTATGTGACTCTAGTCTGGAATATTTGACCTACCCCGGAGTATTCATCTAGTTTGGTATCTTGAGTGCTTCCAATGAGGCATTGCCATCTACTTGGTAATCATTTGCAGTACCTTCCCCAGATGGGCTTTGCCACTGCTCTGAATCATGCATGCTACCGGTGAGGCATTGCAATCTTGTAATCTGCATACTATCCAAGGGGATGTGCACATCGCTTCTGTAATCATTTGGTACTTCCCCGGTGAGCTATACATCTATTTTGGAATATTTCGTCCTATCCGATGGCTTGCCTTAGGTTCTTGATCTTTGCAGACTACCCCGGTGGCATGCACATCGTTCTTGGAATATTGCGTGCTACCCCAGATGAGGCTATTGCACTATTCTTGGTATCATTTGAGAGCCTTCCCCGGTGGCTAGGCACATCTAGCTTTTGGTAATCATTTGGTAGTTATCCCAGGTAGTATTGCCTGCTTTGTAATTTCAAGCTACCAGAGGGCTCATCTGTTTGTAAATTTCAGTACCATCCCAGTGAGGCATGTGCATCTAGCTTCTTGAATCTTTGCACTACCAGTGAGGCTGCCTCTGTTCTGTAATCATTTCTGCTATCTGTGAGGCTATGCACAGTTCTGGTAATCTTGGTGCTTATCCCCAGATGAGGCTTTGCACTCTCTTCTGATCTTTGTATATCCCAGAGTGAGGCTTGTGCATTAGGTTTGGAATCATTTGCGTAGCCTACCCAGTGAGGAGGCAATTGGTTTGGTAATCATTTGCGACTATCCCCAGTGAGGCATGCACCTTTCTGTATCTTTCAGTACCTATCCCAGCGTGAGGCTATGTGACATCTGTATTTTGGTAATCATCTGGCAGCCTATCCCCAGGTGAGGCTATGTGCACATCTAGCTTCTTGGTAATCATTTGCAGTACTATCCCCAGATGAGGCTATGTGCACATCTATTCTTGGTAATCATTTGCAGAGCCTATCCCAGAGTGAGGCTTGCACATTAGCGTTTTGGTAACCATTGCAGTAGCTATCCCAGATGAGGTATTGCAATCTAGCTTCTGGTAATATTTGCAGTACTATCCCCAGAGTGGGCTATGTGACACTTCTAGCTTCTTGGTAATATTGCATTCCCCAGAGTGAGGTATTGCACATCTAGTTTTGGTAATCATTTTGACATATCCCAGTAGTTGTGCACATCTAGCATTCTTGGTAATCATTTGGGTAGCCGATCCCCAGGAGGCTATTGCACATCTAGTTTCTTGGTAATCAATTTGCAGTAGCTTATCCCAGAGTGAGGCTATGTGCACATCTAGCTTTTGGCTATGTGCACATCTAGGTTCTTGGTAATCATTTGCAGTAGCCTATCCCAGAGTGAGGCTATGTGCACATCTAGCATTCTTGGTAATCATTTGCAGTAGCTATCTCCAGAGTGAGTGCAATGTTGCATCAATCTAGCTTCTTGGTAATCATTTGCAGTAGCCTATCCCCAGAGTGAGGCTATGTGCACATCTAGCGTTCTTGGTAATCATTTGCAGTAGCCTATCCCCAGGTGAGGCTATGTGCACATCTAGCATTCTTGGTAATCATTTGCAGTAGCTATCCCAGAGTGAGGCTATGTGCACATCTAGCTTCTTGGTAATCATTTGCAGTAGCTATCCCAGAGTGAGGCATGTGCACATCTAGTCTTGGTAATCATTCAGTAGCCTATCCCAGAGTGAGGCATGTGCACATCTAGGTTCTGGTAATCATTTGCGTAGCCTATCCCCAGATGAGGCTATGTGCATCTAGTTCTTGTATCATTGCAGTAGCTATCCCAGAGTGAGGCTATGTGCACATCTACTTCTTGGTATCATTTAGTAGCTTATCCCAAGTGAGGCTATGTGCACATCTAGCATTCTTGTAATCATTTGTAGTAGCTATCCCAGAGTGAGGCTATGTGCAATCTAGGTTCTTGTAATCATTGCAGTAGCCTATCCCAGAGTGAGGCTATGTGCACATCTAGCATTCTGGTAATCATTTGCAGTAGCTATCCAGAGTGAGGCTATGTGCACATTAGCTTCTGGTAATCATTTGCAGTAGCTACCCAGAGTGAGGCTATTGCACATCTACTTCTTGGTAATCATTGCAGTAGCTATCCAGAGTGAGCTATGTGCACATCTAGCTTCTTGGTAATCATTTGCAGTAGCTTATCCCCAGAGTGAGGCTATGTGCACATCTAGTTCTTGGAATCATTGCGTAGCTATCCCCAGAGGCTATGTGCACATCTAGTTCTTGGTAATCATTGCAGAGCTATCCCCAGGTGAGGCTATGTGCACATCTAGCTTCTTGTAATCATTTGCAGTAGCTATCCAGAGTGAGCTATGTGCACATCTAGCATCTTGTAATCATTTGCAGTAGCCTATCCCAGATGAGGCTATTGCACATCTAGCGTTCTTGTAATCATTGCAGTACTTATCCCAGAGTGAGGCTATGTCACATCTAGCATTCTTGGTAATCATTGCAGTAGCTATCCCAGAGGCTATGTGCACATCAGCTTTGAATATTGCGTAGCTACCCCAGATGAGGCTATGCACATCTAGCTTCTTGTAATCATGCTAGCTTATCCAGAGTGAGGCTATGTGCCACTAGCTTCTTGTAATATTGCGTGCTATCCCAGGGTGAACGCTGTTGTCACCCATAGCTTCATTGCTGTAATCATTTGCTAGCTTATCCCAGAGTGAGGCATGCAATCTGCGTTTTGTAATCATTCGTAGCTATCCAGATGAGGCATTGACATCTAGCATTTGTATATTGCAGTAGCTATCCCCAGAGTGAGGCTATTGCCATCTAGTTTGGAATCATTGCAGTAGCTATCCAGAGTGAGCATGCACATCTAGCATTTGGTAATCATTGCAGTAGCTATCAGAGTGAGGCTATTGCACATCTAGCTTCTTGGTAATCATTGCAGTAGCTTATCCAAGTGAGCATGTGCACATCTAGTTCTGGTAATCATTTGCAGTACCTATCTCAGAGTGAGGCTATGTGCACATCTAGGTTCTTGGTAATCATTTGCAGTAGCCTATCCCCAGAGTAGGCAATGTGCACATCTAGGTTCTTGGTAATCATTTGCAGTAGCTTATCCCCAGATAGGCTATGTGCACATCTAGTGTTCTTGGTAATCATTTGCGAGCCTATCCCCAGCTGAGGCTATGTCACATCTAGCGTTTTGGTAATCACTTGCAGTAGCCTATCCCCAGAGTGAGGCTATGTGCACATCTAGCGTTCTGGTAATCATTTGCACTAGCTATCTCCAGAGTGAGGCATGTCACATCTAATGTTCTTGGTAATCATTTCCAGTAGCCTATCCCAGAGTGAGGCAATGTGCACATCTAGCGTTCTTGGTAATCATTGCAGTAGCCTATCCCAGATGAGGCTATGTGCACATCTAGTTTCTTGGTACCCATTATGAGCATTCACATCTAGCGTCTTGTAATCATTGCGTACCATCCCCAGGAGCTATGCAATCATTCTTGTAACTTGCAGTAGCTATCCAAGTGAGGCTATGGCACATCTGCTCTGTAATCATTTGTAGCTATCCAGAGTGGGCTATGTGCAATCTAGCGTTGTAAATTACTATCCAAGGAGGCATGTGCACTCAATCTTGTATCATTGCAGTAGCCTATCCCCAGAGTGAGGCTATGCCATCAGCATTCTTGGTAATCATTGCAGTAGCTATCCCAAGTGAGGCTATTGCATCTAGCTTCTTGGTAATCATTGCAGTAGCTATCCAGAGTGAGCTATGTGCACATCTAGTTCTTGGTAATATTGCAGTAGCCTTCCCCAGAGTGAGGCTATGTGCACATCTAGCTTCTTGTAATCATTGCAGTACTATCCCAGAGTGAGGCTATGTGCACATCTAGCTTCTTGGTAAATTGCAGTAGCCTATCCCAGAGTGAGGCATGCACATCTAGCGTTCTGGTATCATGCATAGCTATCCCAGATGAGGCTATGTGACATCTAGTCTTGGTAATCATTGCAGAGCCTATCCCCAGAGTGGCTATGTGCACTCTAGCTTTTGGTAATCTTGCAGTAGCCTATCCCCAGAGTGAGGCTATGTGCACATCTAGCTTCTGGTAATCATTTGCATAGCTATCCAGAGTGAGGCTATGTGCACATCTAGGTTCTTGGTAATCATTTGCAGTAGCCTATCCCAGAGTGAGGCTATGTGCACATCTAGTTCTTGGTAATCATTTGCAGTAGCCTATCCCAGTGAGGCTATGTGCACATCTAGGTTCTTGGTTATCATTTGCAGTAGCCTATCCCCAGAGTGAGGCTATGTGCACATCTAGCATTCTTGGTAATCATTTGTCAGTAGCTTATCTCCAGAGTGAGGCTATGTGCACATCTAGCATTCTTGGTAATCATTTGCAGTAGCCTATCCCCAGAGTGAGGCTATGTGCACATCTAGCGTTCTTGGTAATCATTTGCAGTAGCCTATCCCCAGCGTGAGGCTATGTGCACATCTAGCGTTTTTGGTAATCACTTGCAGTAGCCTTATCCCCAGAGTGAGGCTATGTGCACATCTAGCGTTCTGGTTAATCATTTGCACTAGCCTATCTCCAGAGTGAGGCATGTCACATCTAATGTTCTTGGTAATCATTTGCAGTAGCCTATCCCCAGAGTGAGGCAATGTGCACATCTAGCGTTCTTGGTAATCATTTGCAGTAGCCTATCCCCAGCATGAGGCTATGTGCACATCTAGTGTTCTTGGTTATCATTTGCAGTAGCCTATCCCAGAGTGAGGCTATGTGCACATCTAGCATTCTTGGTAATCATTTAGTAGCTTATCTCCAGAGTGAGGCTATGTGCACATCTAGCGTTCTTGGTAATCATTTGCAGTAGCCTATCCCCAGAGTGAGGCTATTTTGCACATCTAGCGTTCTTGGTAATCACTTGCAGTAGCCTATCCCCAGAGTGAGGCTATGTGCACATCTAGCATTCTTGGTAATCATTTGCAGTAGCTTATCTCCAGATGAGGCTATGTGCACATCTAGCATTCTTGGTAATCATTTGCAGTAGCCTATCCCCAGAGTGAGGCTATGTGCACATCTAGCGTTCATGGTAATCACTTGCAGTAGCCTATCCCCAGAGTGAGGCTATGTGCACATCTACCATTCTTGGTAATCATTTGCAGTAGCTTATCTCCAGAGTGAGGCTATGTGCACATCTAGCGTTCTTGGTAATCATTTGCAGTAGCTTATCCCCAGAGTGAGGCTATGTGCACATCTAGTGTTCTTGGAAATCATTTGCGGTAGCCTATCCCCAGCATGAGGCTATGTGCACATCTAGTGTTCTTGGTAATCATTTGCAGCAGCCTATCCCCAGAGTGAGGCTATGTGCACATCTAGCATTCTTGGTAATCATTTGCAGTAGCTTATCTCCAGAGTGAGGCTATGTGCACATCTAGCATTCTTGGTAATCATTTGCAGTAGCCTATCCCAGAGTGAGGCTATTGCACATCTAGCTTCTTGGTAATCATTGCAGTAGCTTATCTCCAGAGTGAGGCTATGTGCACATCTAGCATTCTTGGTAATCATTTGCAGTAGCCTATCCCAGAGTGAGGCTATGTGCACATCTAGCTTCTGGTAATCATTTGCAGTAGCCTATCCCAGAGTGAGCTATTGCACATCTAGCTTCTTGGTAATATTTGCACCCAGAGTGAGGCTATGTGCAATCTAGCGTTCTTGGTAATCATTGCAGTAGCTTATCCCAGAGTGAGGCTATGTGCACATCTAGTTCTGTAACATTTGCAGTAGCCTATCCCAGATGAGGCTATTGCAACTACTGTTGGTAATCATTTGCATAGCTTATTCCATTAGGCTATGTGCACATCAGCTTCTTTTATCATTTGCAGAGCCTATCCCAGTGAGGCTATTACATCTAGCTTCTTGGTAATCATTTGCAGTAGCCTATCCCCAGAGTGAGGCTATTGCACATCTAGCGTTCTGGTAATCATTTGCACTAGTTATTCCAGAGTAGCTATGTGCAATCTAGCATTCTTGGTACATTTCAGTAGCTATCCCCAGATGAGGCATGTGCACATCTACTTCTTGGTAATCATTTGCAGTAGCCATCCCAGAGTGAGGCTATGCACATCTAGTTCGTGTAATCATTGCAGTAGCTATCTCCAGAGTGAGCTATGTGCACATCTAGCATCTTGGTAATTCATTCAGTCTATCCCAAGTGAGGCTATGTCCATCTAGTTCTTGGTAATCATTTGTAGCTATCCAATAGCTATGTGCACATCTAGCTTCTTGGTAATCATTGCAGTACCTATCCCCAGGAGGCTATGTGCATATCTAGCGATTCTTGGTAATCATTTGCGTAGCTTATCCCAGAGTGAGGCTATGTGCACATCTAGCTTCTTGGTAATCATTTGCAGTAGCTATCCCCAGAGTGAGGCTATATGCACATCTAGTGTTCTTGAAATCACTTGCAGTAGCTATCCCAGAGTGAGGCTATGTGCACATCTAGCTCTTGGTAATCATTTGCAGTAGCCTATCCCCAGAGTGAGGCTATGTGCACATCTAGCGTTCTTGGTAATCATTTGCAGTAGCTTATCCCAGAGTGAGGCTATGTGCACATCTAGCGTTCTTGGTAATCATTTGCAGTAGCCTATCCTCCAGAGTGAGGCTATATGCACATCTAGTGTTCTTGGTAATCATTGCAGTAGCTATCTCCAGAGTGAGGCAATGTGCACATCTAGCTTCTTGGTAATCATTTGCAGTAGCCTATCCCCAGATGAGGCTATGTGCACATCTAGTTTCTTGGTTATCATTTGCAGAGCCTATCCCCAGAGTGAGGCTATGTGCACATCTAGCGTTCTTGGTAATCATTTGCAGTTAAGCCTATCCCAGAGTGAGGCTATGTGCACATCTAGCGTTCTGGTAATCATTTGCATACCCGTATCTCCCAGAGTGAGGCAATGTTCACATCTAATGTTCTTGGTAATCATTTCCAGTAGCTTATCCCCAGAGTGAGGCAATGTGCCATCTAGCGTTCTTGGTAATCATTTGCGTAGCCTATCCCCAGCATGAGGCTAAGTGCACATCTAGTGTTTTGGTTTAAATCATTCTGCAGTAGCTATCCCCAGAGTGAGGCTATGTGCACATCTAGCATTCTTGGTAATCATTTGCAGTAGCCTATCTCCAGAGTGAGGCTAAGTGCACATCTAGCATTCTTGGTAATCATTTGCAGTACCCTTTATCCCCAGAGTGAGGCTATGTGCACATCTAGCGTTCTTGGTAATCACTTGCAGTAGCCTATCCCCAGAGTGAGGCTATGTGCACATCTACGTTCTTGGTTAATTCATTTGCAGTAAGCTTAATCCCTCCAGAGTGAGGCTATGTGCACATCTAGCGTTCTGGTAATCATTTGCAGTAGCCTATCCCCAGAGTGAGGCTATGTGCACATCTAGCTTCTTGGTAATCATTTGCAGTAGCTTATCCCAGAGTGAGGCTATGTGCACATCTAGCATTCTTTGGTAATCATTGCAGTAGCTATCCCCAGAGTGAGGCTATGTGCACATCTAGCATTCTTGGTAATCATTTGCAGTAGCCTATCCCCAGAGTGAGGCTATTGCACATCTAGCGTTCTTGGTAATCACTTGCAGTAGCCTTATCTCCCAGAGTGAGGCTATGTGCACATCTAGCATTCTTGGTAATCATTTGCAGTAGCCTATCCCAGAGTGAGGCTATGTGCACATCTAGCATTCTTGGTAATCATTTGCAGTAGCCTATCCCCAGAGTGAGGCTATGTGCACATCTAGCTTCTGGTAATCACTTGCAGTAGCCTATCCCCAGAGTGAGGCTATGTGCACATCTAGCATTCTTGGTAATCATTTGCAGTAGCTATCCCAGAGTGAGGCTATGTGCACATCTAGCGTTCTTGGTAATCATTTGCAGTAGCTTATCTCCAGAGTGAGGCTATGTGCACATCTAGCTTCTTGGTAATCATTTGCAGTAGCCTATCCCCAGATGAGGCTATGTGCACATCTAGCGTTCTTGGTAATCATTTGCAGTAGCTTATCCCCAGAGTGAGGCTATGTGCACATCTAGCATTCTTGGTAATCATTTGCAGTAGCCTATCCCAGAGTGAGGCTATGTGCACATCTAGCGTTCTTGGTAATCATTGCAGTAGCCTATCCCCAGAGTGAGGCTATGTGCACATCTAGCATTCTTGGTAATCATTTGCAGTAGCTATCTCCAGAGTGAGGCTATGTGCACATCTAGTTCTTGGTAATCATTTGCAGTAGCCTATCCCAGAGTGAGGCTATGTGCACATCTAGCGTTCTTGGTAATCATTTGCAGTAGCCTATCCCCAGCATGAGGCTATGTGCACATCTAGTGTTCTTGGTAATCATTTGCAGAGCCTATCCCCAGAGTGAGGCTATGTGCACATCTAGCATTCTTGGTAATCATTTGCAGTAGCTTATCTCCAGAGTGAGGCTATGTGCACATCTAGCATTCTTGGTAATCATTTGCAGTAGCCTATCCCCAGAGTGAGGCTATGTGCACATCTAGCGTTCTTGGTAATCACTTGCAGTAGCCTATCCCCAGAGTGAGGCTATGTGCACATCTAGCATTCTTGGTAATCATTTGCAGTAGCCTATCCCCAGAGTGAGGCTATGTGCACATCTAGCTTCTGGTAATCATTTGCAGTAGCTTATCCCCAGAGTGAGGCTATGTGCACATCTAGCTTCTTGGTAATCATTTGCAGTAGCTTATCCCCAGAGTGAGGCTATGTGCACATCTAGCGTTCTTGGTAATCATTTGCAGTAGCTTATCCCCAGAGTGAGGCTATGTGCACATCTAGCGTTCTTGGTAATCATTTGCAGTAGCCTATCCCCAGATGAGGCTATGTGCACATCTAGCGTTCTTGGTAATCATTTGCAGCTAGCCTATCCCAGAGTGAGGCTATGTGCACATCTAGCATTCTTGGTAATCATTTGCAGTAGCTTATCCCAGAGTGAGGCTATGTGCACATCTAGCGTTCTTGGTAATCATTTGCAGTAGCCTATCCCCCAGAGTGAGGCTATTGCACATCTAGCGTTCTTGGTAATCACTTGCAGTAGCCTTATCCCCAGAGTGAGGCTATGTGCACATCTAGCGTTCTTGGTAATCATTTGCAGTAGCCTATCCCCAGAGTGAGGCTATGTGCACATCTAGCGTTCTTGGTAATCATTTGCAGTAGCCTATCCCCAGAGTGAGGCTATGTGCACATCTAGCGTTCTTGGTAATCATTTGCAGTAGCTTATCCCCAGAGTGAGGCTATGTGCACATCTAGCGTTCTTGGTAATCATTTGCAGTAGCCTATCCCAGAGTGAGGCTATGTGCACATCTAGCGTTCTTGGTAATCACTTGCAGTAGCCTATCCCCAGAGTGAGGCTATGTGCACATCTAGCGTTCTTGGTAATCATTTGCAGTAGCTTATCCCCAGATGAGGCTATGTGCACATCTAGCGTTTCTTGGTAATCATTTGCAGTAGCCTATCCCCAGAGTGAGGCTATGTGCACATCTAGCATTCTTGGTAATCATTTGCAGTAGCCTATCCCCAGAGTGAGGCTATGTGCACATCTAGCGTTCTTGGTAATCATTTGCAGTAGCTTATCTCCAGAGTGAGGCTATGTGCACATCTAGATTCTTGGTAATCATTTGCAGTAGCCTATCCCCAGAGTGAGGCTAATGTGCACATCTAGCGTTCTTGGTAATCATTTGCAGTAGCTTATCCCCAGAGTGAGGCTATGTGCACATCTAGCGTTCTTGGTAATCATTTGCAGTAGCCTATCCCAGAGTGAGGCTATGTGCACATCTAGCGTTCTTGGTAATCATTTTCAGTAGCCTATCCCCAGAGTGAGGCTATGTGCACATCTAGCGTTCTTGGTAATCATTTGCAGTAGCCTATCCCAGAGTGAGGCTATGTGCACATCTAGCGTTCTTGGTAATCATTTGCAGTAGCCTATCCCCAGAGTGAGGCTATGTGCACATCTAGCATTCTTGGTAATCATTTGCAGTAGCCTATCCCCAGAGTGAGGCTATGTGCACATCTAGCGTTCTTGGTAATCATTTGCATAGCTATCCCAGAGTGAGGCATTGCACATCTACTTCTGTAATCATTGCAGTAGCTATCCCAGAGTGAGGCTATGTGCACATCATGCATTTTGGTAATCATTTGCAGTAGCTATCCCAGAGTGAGGCTATGTGCACATCTAGCTTCTTGGTAATCATTTGCAGTAGCCTATCCCCAGAGTGAGGCTATGTGCACATCTAGCGTTCTTGGTAATCATTTGCAGTAGCCTATCCCAGAGTGAGGCTATGTGCACATCTAGCATTCTTGGTAATCATTTGCAGTAGCTCTATCCCCAGAGTGAGGCTATGTGCACATCTAGCATTCTTGGTAATCATTTGCAGTAGCCTATCCCCAGAGTGAGGCTATGTGCACATCTAGCTTCTTGTAATCACTTGCAGTAGCCTATCCCCAGAGTGAGGCTATGTGCACATCTAGCATTCTTGGTAATCATTTGCAGTAGCCCATCCCCAGAGTGAGGCTATATGCACATCTAGCGTTCTTGGTAATCATTTGCAGTAGCCTATCCCAGAGTGAGGCTATGTGCACATCTAGCATTCTTGGTAATCATTTGCAGTAGCCTATCCCAGAGTGAGGCTATGTGCACATCTAGCGTCTTGGTAATCATTTGCAGTAGCTTATCCCAGATGAGGCTATGTGCACATCTAGCGTTCTTGGTAATCATTTGCAGTAGCCTATCCCCAGAGTGAGGCTATGTGCACATCTAGCGTTTTGGTAATCATTGCAGTAGCTTATCCCAGAGTGAGGCTATGTGCACATCTAGCATTCTTGGTAATCATTTGCAGTAGCCTATCCCCAGAGAGTGAGGCTATGTGCACATCTAGCATTCTTGGTAATCATTTGCAGTAGCCTATCCCAGAGTGAGGCTATTGCACATCTAGCATTCTTGGTAATCATTTGCAGTAGCTATCTCCAGAGTGAGGCTATGTGCACATCTAGCGTTCTTGTAATCATTTGCAGTAGCCTATCCTCAGAGTGAGGCTATGTGCACATCTAGCAGTTCTTGGTAATCATTTGCAGTAGCTATCCCCAGAGTGAGGCTATGTGCACATCTAGCGTTCTTGGTAATCATTTGCAGTAGCTTATCTCCAGAGTGAGGCTATGTGCACATCTAGGTTCTTGGTAATCATTTGCAGTAGCCTATCCCCAGAGTGAGGCTATGTGCACATCTAGGTTCTTGGTAATCATTTGCAGTAGCTTATCCCCAGATGAGGCTATGTGCACATCTAGTGTTCTTGGTAATCATTTGCAGTAGCCTATCCCAGGTGAGGCTATGTGCACATCTAGCTTTTTGGTAATCATTGCAGTAGCCTATCCCCAGAGTGAGGCTATGTGCACATCTAGCGTTCTTGGTAATCATTTGCAGTAGCCTATCTCCAGAGTGAGGCTATGTCACATCTAGATGTTCTTGGTAATCATTTGCAGTAGCCTATCCCCAGAGTGAGGCTATGTGCACATCTAGCGTTTTGGTAATCATTTGCAGTAGCCTATCCCCAGAGTGAGGCTATGTGCACATCTAGTGTTCTTGGTAATCATTTGCAGTAGCCTATCCCCAGAGTGAGGCTATGTGCACATCTAGCTTCTTGGTAATCATTTTCAGTAGCTTATCCCCAGAGTGAGGCTATGTGCACATCTAGCAGTTCTTGGTAATCATTTGCTAGTAGCCTATCCCCAGAGTGAGGCTATGTGCACATCTAGGGATAGCTTATCCCAGAGTGAGCTATGTGCACATCTAGGTTTGGTAATCATTGCAGTACCTATCCCCAGATGAGGCTATTGAATCTAGTTTTGGTATCATGCAGAGCTATCCCAGAGTGAGGCTATTGCACATCTAGCTTCTGGTAATCATTGCAGTAGCTTATCCAGAGTGAGGCTATGTGCACATCTAGCTTTTGGTAATCATTGCAGTAGCCTATCCAGTGGGCTATTGCACATCTAGCGTTCTTGGTAATCATTGCAGAGCTTATCCCCAGAGTGAGGCTATGTGCACATCTAGCTTCTTGGTAATATTGCAGTAGCTACCAGATGAGGCATTGCACATTAGTTTGGAATCATTTGCAGTGCCTATCCAGAGTAGCATGTCACATCTAGTTTTGGTAATCATTGCATAGCTATCCGTGAGGCTATTGCAATCTAGTTTGTAATCATTTGCGAGCTATCCGATGAGCAGTACATCTAGCTTTGGTAATCATTCAGTAGCTACCCAGAGTGAGGCTATTGCACATCTAGTTCTGGAATCATTGCATAGCTATCCCAGAGTGAGGCAATGTCACATCTATTCTTGGTAATCATTTCAGTAGCCTATCCTAGGTGAGCATGTGACATCTAGGTTTGTAATCATTTGCAGTAGCTATCCCAGATGAGGCTAGTGCACATCAGGTTCTGGTAATCATTGCATACTACCAGAGTGAGCTATGTGCACATCTAGTCTTGGTAATCATTTAGTAGCTATCCCAGAGTGAGGCATGGCAATCTAGCTTCTTGTAATCATTTGCAGTAGCTATCCCAGATGAGGCTTTGCAACTAGTTCTTGGTATCATTCAGAGCCTATCCAGGTGAGGCTATGTCACATCTAGCTTTGTAATATTGCAGTACTATCCCAGAGTGAGGCTATGTGCACATCTACTTCTGGTAATCATTGCATAGCTATCCAGATGAGGCATGTCACATTAATTCTTGGTAATCATTTCGTAGCTATCCAGAGTGAGGCATGTGACATCTAGCGTTCTTGGTAATCATTGCAGTAGCCTATCCCAGATGAGGCTATGGCACATTAGTGTTCTTGGTACATTTGCATGCTATCCCCAGAGTGAGGCTATGCACATCTAGCATTTTGTATCATTAGTAGCTATCCAGAGTGAGTTTGCACATCTGCTCTTGTAATATTTGAGTAGCATCCAGGTATGGCACATCTAGCTTCTTGGTAATCATTGCAGTAGCCTATCCAGAGTGAGGCTATGTGCAATTAGCATTTGGTAATCATTGCAGTAGCTATCCAGAGGAGCTTGTGCACATCTAGGTCATGGTAATCACTTGCAGTACTATCCGAGTGAGGCTATGTGCACATCTACTTCTTGGTAATCATTGCAGTAGCTATCTCCAGAGTGAGGCTATGTGCACATCTAGTGCACATCTGGATATCGACTACCAAGAGCTATTGATTAGTCTTGTAATCATTGAGTATCCGTGAGCTTGTCATCTATTGGTAATATGTACATCCAATGCTATGCACATCTGTACTGCATAGCTACCAGGAGCAGACTAGCTTGATCTTGCTGTTATCCATAGGTATGCATCTAGCTTTGAATATGCAGTGCCTATCCGAGAGCATGGCATTAGCATCTGACTTACTTCCAATGAGCTATGATCAGCTTGAATCATCTACTTCAGTGATCACATTACTTCTGTATCATGCTACTACAAGAGCTATGTAATAGGTTGTATATTCAGTAGCTTCCATAGGCTGTACATACTTGATCTTGCTACTATCCCGAGGAGATCATCTATTTTGAATATGAGTAGCCACCAGAGTGGCAATGTGCACTCAGTTTTGTATCTTTGCAGTAGCTACATAGCATTATTTCTGGTATCATTGCGACTCCAGGGATGTCATCTAGTTTGGATCTCAGTACCTACCGTGGGCTATTACATTTTCTGTAATTGCTACTATCAGTGAGCATGCATCTATTTGAATCATCAGTACCAGTGGATGGCACTACGTTTTGTAATCATTGTACATCCAGTATGCATAGGTTGTATATGCATAGCTATCCCAGAGTGAGCTATGTCACATCTAGCTTCTTGGTAATCATTTTGTACTTATCTCCAGTGAGCTATGTGCAATCTAGCTTCTTGGTAATCATTTGAGAGCCTATCCCCAGAGTGAGGCATGTGCACATCTAGTTCTTGTAATCATTTCAGTAGCCTATCCCAGAGTGAGGCTATGTGCACATCTAGCTTCTTGGTAATCATTTGCAGTAGCTTATCTCCAGAGTGAGGCTATGTGCACATTAGCATTCTTGGTAATCATTTGCAGTAGCCTATCCCCAGAGTGTGGCTATGTGCACATCTAGCGTCATGGTAATCACTTGCAGTAGCTATCCCAGAGTGAGGCATTGCACATCTAGCGTTTTGGAATCATTTGCTTTAGCTATTCCAAGTGAGGCTATGTGCCATCAGCTTTGGAATCATTTCAGTACTATCCCAAGTGAGGCTAATCACATAGCTCTTGGAATCATTGCATACTATCCCCAAGTGAGCTATGCACATCTAGCTTCTTGGAATACTGCAGTAGCCATACAGATGAGCATGTACATTGCGTCTTCTTGATAGCTATCCAAGTGGGTATTGCACATATACATTCTTGGTAATTACTCAGTAGCCTCCAGAGTGGGCTATGTGCACATCTAGTTCTGGTAATCATTGCGTAGCCATCCCCAAGTGAGGCTATGTCACATCTACTTCTTGGTAATCATTTGCAGTACTTATCCCAGAGGCTAGTGCACATCTGGTTTGGTATCATTTGCGTAGCTTCCCCAGTGAGCTATGTCACATCTAGTTTGGAATCATTGCGTACCTATCCCCACATGAGCTTGGACATCTTGTCTGTAATCATTTGGGCCTTCCACTAGGCTTGGACATCTACATTCTTGAATAGCAGTGCTTATCTCAGTGAGTTGGACTTGCATTGTAATATTAGTCTTTCCGAGTAGGCTATTGCCATAGGTTTGTAACACTTGCAGTCTTATCCAATGAGCTATGTCAATTAGCTTTGGATCTTGGTACCTATCCCAGAGTGAGCTATGTGCACCTAGCATTTCTTGGTAATCATTGCAGTAGCCTATCCCAGAGTGAGGCTATGTGCACATCTAGCATTCTTGGTAACATTTGCAGTACTATCCGAGTGAGGCTATATGCACATCTACTTCTTAGTAATCATTGCATAGCCTATCCCAGCATGGTATTAATCTAGCATCTTGTATCATTTGCAGTGCCATCCAAGTAGGTATTGCACATCTATCTTGGCATCTTTGCAGTAGCATCGATGCATGTGCCATCAGGTGTAATCATTGCAGTAGCTTCTTGAGTGAGCTATTCACTAGTGCTGTATCATTTGCATGTTATCCCGATGAGGCTATTCAATAGCGTTCTGTAACTTTGCAGTGCTACTCCAGAGGAGGCTATTGCACATCTAGTGTTCTTGTAATCTTTGATAGCTTCCCCAAGTGAGGCAATGTGCACATCTAGCGTCTTGTAATCATTTGCAGTAGCCTATCCAGCATGAGCTATGTGCACTTATGTTGGTACATTTGCGAGCTATCCCAGCGTGAGGCTATGTACACATCTAGCGTTTTGGTAATCACTTGCAGTAGCTATCCCCAGAGTGAGCTATGTGCACATCTAGCGTTCTGGTATCATTTGCATACCTATCTCCAGAGTGAGGCAATTTTCACTCTATGTTCTTGGTAATCATTTCAGTAGCCTATCCCAGAGTGAGCAATGTGCACATCTAGCTTCTTGGTAATCATTTCAGTAGCCTATCCACATGAGGCTATGTGACATCTAGTGTTCTTGGTTATCATTGCAGTACCTATCCCCGAGTGAGGCTATGTGCACATCAGATTTGGTACATTTTTAGTAGCTTATCTCCAGAGTGAGGCTATGTGCACATCTAGCATTCTTGTAATCATTTGTAGTAGCTATCCCCGAGTGAGGCTATGTGCACATCTACGTTCTTGGTAATCATTTGCAGCAGCCTATCCCCTGCGTGAGGCTATGTGCACATCTAGCGTTCTTGGTACGTTTTTTGATGCATTATTCCTTGCAGTTTTTAATCAAAACTGCAAGTAAAAACATATCCCAGCACAGTCTACGGGTTTTCAGAAGCGCTGTGCTCACCTTCAGATTTTTTGACCTGCAGATTTTGATGCAAAAACAAAGAAGCAGCATGCTTAGTCTTTACCCACTTTTCCTGGTGTTTTCCCTGACAGAAATTATGAACAGAGAGAGAGAAGGAGAGAAAGAGAGAGAGAAAGAGAGAAGGAGAAAGACAAGGAGAGAGAAAGACGAATAGAGAAAAAGGGAAAGCGAGAAAGTGAGAAGGAAAGAAAAAGGGAAATAGATGGATAAAACGAAAGAGAAATAGTAGAGAAAAGAGAGAAAGAAAGAAGGAAAGTGAGACTTGTTTCGTGGACTTCAAAAAGGCCTTTGACTCAGTGTGGCACCCAGGATTATTCCTAAAACTGCTGGGGAGCGGAATAGGAGGCAAAACATACGATGTCATCCGAAGCTCCTACACTGAGAACAGCTGCAGCGTGAGGGTCAATGGAAGGTGGACTGCCTATTTCCAACAAAGCCGAGGAGTGAGACAGGGCTGCAGCCTCAGTCCAACGCTCTTTAACATCTACATCAATGAGCTGGCGGTGGCCCTGGAGTCCTCCTCAGCACCAGGACTCACTCTCCATGACACACAGGTGAAATTTCTGCTGTATGCCGATGACCTCGTGCTGTTATCCCCAACCGCAAAAGGCCTCCAAGATCATCTGAAAATCCTAGAGACCTTCAGCAGCACATGGGCAATGCCAATCAACCAGAAGAAAACTAACATCATGGTGTTCCAGAAAAGAAAGCAGAAACCTGCTGGCCATCCTCCCTTCACGATAGACAACTGCCCACTTACAGAAACCAACAAGTACACCTACCTGGGCCTAGAACTCAGCCAATCAGGGAGCTTCAAGCAAGCCATGGAGTTACTGAAAGACAAGGCTTCCAAAGCCTTCTATGCCATAAGAAGACGTCTGTATCATCTCAAGGCACCAGTAACCGTCTGGCTAAAAGTCTTTGACACCATCATTGCCCCAATCCTTCTTTACGGCAGTGAGGTCTGGGGTCCAGTCTCCTACCCAAACTGGTCAAAGTGGGACGCTGGGCCGACTGAAATATTCCACCTAGAGTTCTGCAAGCATCTTCTTCAAGTCCATCGGAGCACATCAAACAGCGCCTGCCGAGCAGAGCTGGGCAGACTCCCGCTACACCTCGAGATCCAGAAGAAGGCGCTGTCATTCAAGGCTCATCTACAAAGCAGCAGTCCCAGCTCCTACCATCACAAAGCCCTCCTGCACCAGGAAGCCCCAGGAAGCCTCCCAACACAAAGTACCCAAAGACAGCCTGACCAAGCCACCAACTCACATGGCCTGACAAAAGGCGAAATCCAGAAGATGGTACACAAAGGCAAAGAGGAATATCTCAGTATCTGGAGGAACGACATAAACAAATCACAGAAACTGACGATATACCAGAACCTACAGAGAGTACAAACTGGCCCCATACCTAGAGAAACTGGAAAACCCCAAAGAGCGACAGATCCTGAGCCGGTACAGACTGAGCGCCCACAGCCTACTCATCGAATCCGGGCGGCACCTACAGAACTACAAGCCCCGAGAGAGCAGACTGTGCCAGCAGTGCCCCCAGGAGGTCGTGGAGGATGAGGCCCACTTCTTGCTGAGGTGCCCTAAATACTCCGCAGTGAGGGACACTCACTTCAAGAGACTGTCTGATCTCCTCCCAGACTTCACCTCCATGGAGGAGGAAGAGAGACTGCCAATACTACTGGGGGAAGAGGAAAGTGCAGCGGCCATAGCAGTGCAATATGTCAGTGCCTGCCACAGACTAAGAGGAGATTGATATGTCATGGACTTCTGTACCCCAACCCTGAACACTTCCCTATCCCCCAACTAAGAGCCTGATATGCCATGGACTTATATACCCCACCCTGGACATGTCCCCACCCCTAAAAGGATCCCGATATATCATGGACTTCAATATGCCTACCCACTCCCCACTCCCGTCCCCCTATTTTTACTATTTGCTTTGGCAATGCTGATATTTACTTAGTCCTGCCAATAAAGCTCATTTGAATTTGAATTTGAATTGAGAGAGAGAGAAGGAAAGTGAGAGAGAGTGAGAGAGAAAAAAAGAAAGAAGGAAAGTGAGAGAGAGAGAGAAGGAAAGTGAGAGAGAGAGAGAGAGAGAGAGAGAGAGAGAGAGAAAAAAAGAAAGAAGGAAAGTGAGAGAGAGAGAGAAAGAAGGAAAGTGAGAGAGACAAAGACAGAAAGAAGGAAAGTGAGAGAGACAGAAAGAAGGAAAGTGAGAGAGAGAGAAAGAAAGAAGGAAAGTAAGAAAGACAGAAAGAAAGAAAGAAGGAAAGAGAGAAAGAAAGAAGGAAAGTGAGAGAGAAAGAAGGAAAATGAGAGGGAAGGAAGGAAAGTGAGAGAGAAGGAAGGAAAGTGAGAGAGAAGGAAGGAAAGTGAGAGAGAAAGAAAGAAGGAAAGTGAGAGAGAAAGAAGGAAGGAAAGTGAGAGAGAAAGAAGGAAGGAAAGTGAGAGAGGAAGAAGGAAAGTGAGAGAGAAAGAAAGAAGGAAAGTGAGAGAGAAAGAAAGAAGGAAAGTGAGAGAGAAAGAAGGAAGGAAAGTGAGAGAGAAAGAAAGAAGGAAAGTGAGAGAGAAAGAAGGAAAATGAGAGAGAAGGAAGGAAAGTGAGAGAGAAGGAAGGAAAGTGAGAGAGAAGGAAGGAAAGTGAGAGAGAAGGAAGGAAAGTGAGAGAGAAGGAAGGAAAGTGAGAGAGAAAGAAAGAAGGAAAGTGAGAGAGAAAGAAGGAAGGAAAGTGAGAGAGAAAGAAGGAAAGTGAGAGAGAAAGAAAGAAGGAAAGTGAGAGAGAAAGAAGGAAAGTGAGAGAGAAAGAAAGAAAGAAAGAAAGAAAGAGAAAGAAAGAGAAAGAAAGAAAGAAAGAAAGAGAAAGAAAGAAAGAAAGAGAAAGAAAGAGAAAGAGAAAGAAAGAAGAGAAAGAAAGAGAAGAAAGAAAGAAAGAAAGAAAGAAAGAAAGAAAGAAAGAAAGAAAAGAAAGAAAGAAGAAAGAAAGAAAGAAAGAAAGAAAGAAGAAGAAAGAAAAGAAAGAAAGAAAGAACGAACTTACTTTAGGAAAATGTCAAACTATTGTCTGGGATGATTAATGAGATAAAAATGCAATGAAAAACATACAAAAAAAACGCATTAAAACACAATAAATGTTGCATTTTTCCCTGCCCGAAGATGCAGAAACATACTGCTAGGTGGGCACATAGACTGAGTGAAGCTCCAAATGAGTACATTACAATATTAATGCAGCTGAGCTGAAGGCAAGCAAATATACTATCAAAAAAACAGGTTTACAAGACACATTGTATTTTTCAGGAATGAAGACAAAGTGATTTGCAAAGTTTGAGAACTTTTCATACTCCACAAAATATTATGTGGCTGGTATGTTCACACAGACTGAGATCTGTTGCAATATGAAACCAGATAGTTCACCCGGGACTTGTAGTACCAAGAATCTTTCCTTCAGAAGTGATGGGAGGGACTGGACATCCACATACCTCCCTATAGGCATGGATATAATCAGATGCCTCCCTGGTCACGTCTCTGATGTAAGCAAGGTCTCTGTGTGTTTGGAAGTGGCTGGAGTCCTCATCTTCCTGGAGACACATGGTCTGGAGACTGTGCCTCTCGGTGCTTGGGAACAGCGTCCCAGGAGGGCACGAGGGCTGGAGTACTATGACCCAGAGAGGCAGCTTCTTGACCGGTGGACTAAGAGTTTAGTGGACACTATAATGGATTAAACTGTGAAATGCCATGCGGGCACACCCACCCTTGGAAAAGACCAGTGGTCATAATATGTTCTGTTGATTTATATGAACTATGCTATAGCGGTTTATGTGGTCTTAATAAACCAGATAGACTGATTTAAATGGGAGACCGTTCCTATGTGCTTTACTTCTGCTGCCAAAAGAGTATTCCCTTAATACCCTTAGCGAGCGGTACCTATCCATATATTTTATATTTATTATCATAAAATCTCTTTCTAGTGGTCTTCATTGGTGGACACAGTAACCATGCGGATAGTCTGCTGCCACCGGGAGGCTGACACCATTATAACATTCAATGAAAATTGTCTCCTCTCTGGTAGACTATACCTCACCTGCTAGAATCAGGCTTTTCAGTTTAGTGAGAAAACATTGAGAGAAGCAAAAAGGAAATAAAAAATTAAAACATTTTAATTACACCAAGAGAGAAAGCTGCAGCAAATTCACGCCTGGCCAGTCAGAAAGGGGTGGCAGCTGTGTCCCCCAATGAAGGCAAAGAGAAAGAGTATTTTCGATGAGTACCAAAATTAATATGTCGTTCACTATATTGGGGGACACAGTAACTGTGGGACATCCCAAAGCTGTTCCTGAGGCGGGAGTAACAAATCATGTACTCTTACCAGTCACTGAACCTCCCTTGTAGCTCAAGCAGTCACTTGGGCCACTTCTCCCAGCATAACCTTCCCTCCTAAAGATATGTGTCTGTGGATGCAAAGGTGTGTACTCCGTAATATTTAAAGAAGGTATGTGAAGATGAGTAAGTCACTGCCCTAAAGAGTTGAAGAGCTGATGCCCAGTGACGAACTGTCCAAGAAGTTACAGTCGCACACACAGGCATACAGTGAGCCTTAACTCTGAAATGGGCAATATGGGCCCTCGACTTATAAACTTCAGTAATGGCTGCTCTAATCCAGAGGGCAAGAGTCGCCTTAGGGTGGTTTCACATATGCCTCTCAGCCGCATCAGGCTGAGACGATTATGATGTGCATCAGGCACCTGAGTGCAGATGCCACTAAATGCTGCCGCTGCAGCATCTTTTTGACAGCTGGGTTTTGCTGGCCTGGAGTGGGGGAGAGAGAGGAAACGGGAACGAGAGAGAGAACACACCCCGGAACTGTTCGACGAATTGCACCGCATCAGAACACATCAGGATTTTTCAAGCGGCCCTAAACCAAAACATGCTGCAGTCAGGGGTACAGCGAAAACGTCACACTCATCTGCATCAGGTGAAATCCTGATGCCACCTGATGTCCCTGTGTTTTAATGTTAAATATAGGTACACAGGCCTCATCATGAGGCATCAGGAGTTCGCCTGACACAGATGCACCCCCAAGAATGCAGATGTGAAAGCACCCTGAGAGGCACCCAGGTTTCTACATGGGCCCTCAGGTAAGATAAACAAGGACTCAGATTCTCTGAATGGAGCACAAGATACTAAATACCGCCATATGGCCCTGTTGACATTCAGCACGTGCATGGCCCTCCAATTGATTGGGAAGGTGCAGTGCAAAAAGAAGGTAAAGCTACGTCATTGTTGAGATGAAAATATTAAATCATCTTAGAAAGGAAGGAATCTGCCTTAACACTACCTTGTCCTGGTGAAAAATCAGGCAAGGAACACAAAAAAGAGCCAGCAGCTGAAATGTATTACAAATGGTGGAGATGGCCAAAAGAAAGGTGACTAATTTATAGGAAAGATGCAATGGGGGGATTTCCCCAATTGGCTCAAAGGACGGGAAAAGAAGGACCTCTAAACAAGATTAAGATTCCATGGATCCAGAGGTGCCTGGTATGTTGATCTAGTATGCACCACTCCCTAAAGTAATATCTTAATCTGGGGTTTAGAAGCCAAGTCCCTCTGAAACTGAACAGCCAAGGCAGAAACCTGTCCCTCAAGGGAGCTATATGTCAATCCTGACTCCAGACTCGACTGCAAGAAGGACAAAATACTGTCAATGAAAAAAAACATTGGAGTAACATTACCCTCACACCAACAAAAATAGAGCCTCCAGGCAGGGCCGGCTCCAGATTTTTGTGAGCCCTGAGAGGAACAGTCTCCATAGGCCCCCTTAACACATACAATTATTCATGAATATAATATAAAAGCTGCGGGCTGTGTGTATATAATATAGAGGCTCCTGGGTGGGCTGTATATATAATATTCAGGTCATGCAGGGCCGTATATATAAAATATAGAGGCTGCCAGGCTGTATATATATTACTAGCTGTGAGCCCGATGCGATTGCATCGGGATTCTAGAATCTGTGTATAGGGCATTGCTCGGGCTGCTGCAACGACTCCCAACGCCCCCTTGGCGGGCATTGCGAGTGAGTCGAGTGGGCGATGCGCGCCCACGAACAAAGCCACGGAGGTAGCGGCGTGTGCGAGGGAAGTCGCTACGGCAATTATATAATAGATTATCAGTATTGCATCGGGATTCTAGAATCTGTGTATAGGGCATTGCTCGGGCTGCTGCAACGACTCGCAATGCCCCCTTCGCGGGCATTGCGAGTGAGTCGCGTGGGCGATGCGTGTCCACGAACAAAGCCACGGAGGTAGCGGCGTGTGCGAGGGAAGTCGCTACAGCAATTATATAATAGATTATCAGTATGTAATATATAATTTCCCTAACGCACTTCCGTAAGTTTCGGCGCTGTTTCCGTCGTTGTGGGCGCAGCGCCCACGCGACCTGTGAAGCATTGCCGGCGCCACTGATTCGCAAAGCCTCACTCGCAATGGCCGCCAAGCGGCCGTTGCGAGTCCTTGCAGAATAGGCGCGACTCACTAATTTATACATAATCACATACATAATACTGATAATTCCTATAAAATCACATATATATATATATAGATGGCGGGCCGATTCGAAAGAATCGGGTAGTGTAGAATCCATATATAGTATATTTACTAATAGTTAGGGGAGTGGGGTGAAATGAATTGTGTGTATACAGGTGGCTCAGTGGTTAGCAGTGAGTGGGGTGGCTCAGTGGTTAGCAGTGAGTGCGGTGGCTCAGTGGTTAGCAGCGAGTGCGGTGGCTCAGTGGTTAGCAGTGAGTGCGGTGGCTCAGTGGTTAGCAGTGAGTGGGGTGAGATTGGTGAGCACAGTGGCGTGGGCAGAGTGTTGAGTGCAGCGCTGTGGGCAGAGTGGTCAGCACACACATACATACATACACACACACACAGACACTTCGCTATAGTTAGCACCGACCCTACGTCTTCCCTGCTGGCTGGATCCTGAGTTGACATGTCGGCGCCCGCGGACGACTGGATCCAATATGGGGTCCGGGAAGTTTGGCGAGACTTATTGGACGCGATATTTGATTGAGTAGTTCGGGGGCGGCGACATGTCGGTGATGCAGGGCCGGTGGTAAGTACAGCGGAGTATGTGTGTGTGTGTATGTGTGCGGAGAAAGTGAGGTGTGGTGATGTGGCCCCTGGCCGGGTGCATCACACGGGTTATCAATGCAGGTCTGTGTTCACATGAGCCGGTTTTCCTGATTGTGTGTGGTGTGTGAAACCTGTCCGATGTACAGGGGGTTAACAGCTGAAGGGTTTTCATAAGCTGAGTAAAACAGCTGAGTGTGAGTGCTGAAGATCCGATACATTCATGAGCCTAATGAGCGGCTGAACCTGTGGGGATGAGTGCTTTGCTGTGCGGAGAAAGTGAGGTGTGGTGATGTGGCCCTTGGCCGGGTGCATCACACGGGTTATCAATGCAGGTCTGTGTTCACATGGGCCGGTTTTCCTGATTGTGTGTGGTGTGTGAAACCTGTCCGATGTACAGGGGGTTAACAGCTGAAGGGTTTTCATGAGCTGAGTAAAACAGCTGAGTGTGAGTGCTGAAGATCCGATACATTCATGAGCCTAATGAGCGGCTGAACCTGTGGGGATGAGTGCTTTGCTGTGCGGAGAAAGTGAGGTGTGGTGATGTGGCCCCTGGCCGGGTGCATCACACGGTTATCAATGCAGGTCTGTGTTCACATGGGACGGTTTTCCTGATTGTGTGTGGTGTGTGAAACCTGTCCGATGTACAGGGGGTTAACAGCTGAAGGGTTTTCATGAGCTGAGTAAAACAGCTGAGTGTGAGTGCTGAAGATCCGATACATTCATGAGCCTAATGAGCGGCTGAACCTGTGGGGATGAGTGCTTTGCTGGGCTAAACCTGAATGGTGCACAGGGGGTTAATCACATCTCAGGTCTGTGTGTGAGTAAAGATGTGCTGATTGACTCACTGGGTTGCAGCTGTGAGTGGGCAGGCTGGATAGGAACCTGCCAGGTATCTGAGTGAGGAGAGGACGATTGGATTCAGAAGTCCAGAGCACTGCCATGTGAGGAGGTGCTGTGTGGTGGTGGTGGTGGTCTCGTTTACTGCTCGCAATGCCCGCTTTGCAGGCATTGCTTCGCGAGTCCGGACAGAGTCCTGGAGAAAGTTCCGAGCTACGCGAACAAAGCAACAGGAAGTAGCGCCGGTCAGATGGAAGTCAGCTACGGCAATTATATAATAGATATGGAAATTGTTAGACAGAACATATAATATAAAGGCTGCTGCTGGTCTGTATATATTATTTGGAGGCATTGGCAACCAGCAACAGCCTCCAAAAAATATATACAGTCAAGCACAGCCTCCAAATAATAAATATAACCAAACATAGCCACCATATCATATATACGGCAAAGCACCGCCTCTGTATTATATATACAGCACAGTCTCCAAATACTACATACAGCACATCAGCAGTCTACACATTATATAGCCCAGCACAGCCTCCAAATAATATATACACCACAGCTTGCAAATATTATATACACCACAGCCTCCAAATAATATATACACCACAGCCTCCATTTTATATATATACATCATAGCCTCCATTTACATATACATCGCAGCCTCCAAATAATATATACTGCACAGCATCCAAATAATATATACAACACAGCATCCATATTATATATACGGCACAGCATCCATATTATATATACAGCACAGCCTCCATAAGCCAGCAGCAATCTCTACATAGCCCATCACAGCCTCCATATAGCCCATCAGCAGCCTCCATAGTTCAGCAGCAGCCTGCATAGCCAGTAACAGCCTCCATATAACTCAGCACAGCCTCTATAGCCCAGAACAGCCTCCATAGCCCAGCAGCAGCCTCTATAGCCCAGAACAGCTTCCATATAGCTCAGCACAGTCTCCATAGCCCGCAGCAGTCTTTGTATAGTCCAGAAACAGCCTCCACAGTCCAGAAGCAGCCTCCACAGCCCAGAACAGCACACGTAGCCCACCTAGCCTCATCTTTGTACATATAATCCACATTGTGCTGCACACAGTAAAAAAGATAATTAATCATTCTCACTTTCCCTCTTCTCCCCTGGGGCTGTGTCCTCCTCAGATGCTTCCCCTCTGGTCTGTGCTTCCTTCCTGCACTACTGCACCAGTGTGATGAGGTTGCAGGGTGATGACCTTCATCACTCTGCTGCAGTCGGCAAAGGAGTAAGCTCTGCAGCCCCAGGAGAAATCACATGGCTAATTTGCATTGCATGCAAATTAGCCATGTGTACTGACAGCTCTGCGGGAGCTCAGAAATGCGTTAAATAAAGGCGCCATTACCCTTTCATCTATTGTGGTCTTTTTCCAAGTACGGCTACTAGCGGATCAAAGAGCACTGCCTTTCCTGGAAGACATATGGAGGGGCACATCTGAGGAAATAAAGGAGTTACTGGAACCCCATTCACCATGTAAAAGGTGGTGGGCAGGGTTTAGAACCCAAAAAACTGGTGACAGGTACACTTTAAATAATTGTTGAAAATTAAACAAGGCGTGTCCTGGCCTTGGAAGGAGATGGTCGCTAGAACTTGAGCTCTGTCTCCCCGGCCTTTCTGCAGCCTGATTATTGCCTCACAACCCGGCTGATGTGCCCCATATGCCGGCTAAAAAGAGGAGCGGACGCCCTACAGCGACCGTGGACCCTTCAACCTCAAAATCGGGCGGTATTACCCGATATCTCTAGAGCTGTAGTAGGCACCGCTGACATACCCAAGATGGCGGTGCCTGCAGTTTTAGCTTCCCACACCGTGCCCAGGGAAGATGGAGAGGCGCACACCTTCACACTCAACAGTGGCTGCAACCCCTGGCTGCTGGACCCAGATTGACGGACGGGGAGCCATGCACACGGCGCCCTCCATGATGCAGACAGTTAAAGCTAATGACTCTGAGGAGCCCCCATATGAGAGTACTGAACTGACCCCCTATGAAGCACCCACTGCTAGGGATAAGAGAGGAGATTTAACCCCTGCCTATCCAAGTTCCTGTCCTACTCCAGATACAGTGGCCCATGATACTCTAGCCCCAAAAGGAGACATGTGGGAGTCCTTTAAGGCATGTATTTTAAACATTCCCACCAGAGAAGAAATGTCAGAATTTATATCCAAGGTGGAAGCCTCCCTTAAGACTGAAACCGCGGCGATACGCAGTGAGGTCCAGGTGATTCCCCATAAGGTCTCTTAAACAGATACCACCGTTGAAGACTTAACTAGACGGGTAAGAATACTCTAAGACGCCATGCCACTCCAAAAATCCCAACAGGAAGCCTTTCTGGACTCTATGGAGGACCTTGAAAATCGCGAGCGGCGACAAAATATTCGGGTCCGCGGTCTTCCATATTTGGTGTCCCCGACTGAGTTGGGGTCCACTCTGCAGGGTCTGTTCAATTCCATTAGGAACGTCCCAGCTGAATCTGTTATTGAATTTGACAGAGCCCACCGATCCTTAGGCCCCCCGCCCCCCCGAAGGGGCATTACCCCGGGACATCATTTGCAGATTCCATAAATATCAGATTAAGGAAGACATCCTCAATAAAGCAAGACAATGCAAGGAAATCTGTTTTCAGGGATGCCAACTGCAATTACTAGCCGATCGATCCAGGAGGACCCTCCAAAAACGGAGAGCACTGATGCCCCTTTTGGAGCTGCTGCGGCAAAACCAACTCGCATACTCCTGGGGATATCCCTTCCGCTTGCAGGTTCGACGGGGAGGCCTGCTGGTGTCCCTGACTCATCCCAAGGATCTGCAAGGGTTTCTACAGGCTCTAGACATTCCTGATCCGGGTCTCAATTTCCCCGACTGGCCGACTTCTTCATTTGATGGCTTCTACCAACCGATGCCTCACAATCCACGGAATCCACGAAGGAAGGGAATGGGAGAAGCAGGAACCGACGGAGACGCAGACTTAGTGAGGAGAGCCGGAATGGAGATGGCTGATTTTTTTTGGACCATTCGGGAGTTTTCAATTTTCTGCCTTTAGAGTTCCCCGCCGGGGTGCTCGCTCCACTTGATACGGACGCAGCAGGATGTCTGTACGAGACCCCTACCTTTTTTGATTGGTTCCTGACAAAATGTACTTGCTTATTTTGTTCTTGCTATAGTCGCCCCTTTTTCTTTTTTTATATATCCCTTCCTACCCCCTCCCCTCACTTATCCTTCCTTACTCCCTTCCCTGATGTTCCCCAAATACCCCCCTCCTGACTCTTTTTTCAGTTTATGATACCCTTACAAGTTGGGTATGTTTTTACAATGGGCGTACGCTCCATCCTACAAAAGGGCCCTCTCCTGTTGTATGCACTTGAGGTGATTACGCCCTGTTGTGTGGGGATTACAATAGTCGGGTTGTTGATAAAAAGTTGATGTGAAATTTGTTGCACTCAGGTTGACAGCCGGGGGGACATTTCCCTCGAGTTGTGCGAAGTTTATTTTACTTGTATTTTTATTGCTTTTAGGGTATTTTACCCTACATCTTGAATTAGTTAAATACTCCTTTCCATAGGAAAGGACACCTCCCACAGGGATGCCACATTCTTCTCTGGACTGTGGAGCTTCTGTAAAGAAAGTACCCCATTTGGTAGTGTCTATTGGGGCTTGACGGTGCACTGGGTTTCCTAACTTTCCCTTTCTCCTACTCTCTTCTCTATTTTCTCGACAGGAGAGCCGTGAGTGGTAGCTACCGTGAGACCCAACGGGGTGGTGTCTCTTTGGTGCGCTATGGCTGGGGGGTCCTTGAAAATAGGATCCCTGAACGTTCGGGGCTTCAACACCCTCAAAAGCGACAACATGTCATTTCTGACATGCAGAGGAGAGGTGCGCAGGTGATTTTCCTCCAGGAAACGCATTTCAAAAAGAGTCACGTTCCCCCCTTCGGAGGAGGCCACTACTCGGAATGGATCCATTGCACGAACCCCGAGTCCAGAACTAAAGGGGTTTCTATAGCCCTGCATAAGAATCTGCCTTACAAACTTCTGGACTCGGTGATTGATAAAGGGGGACGATACATCTTACTCAAGGTAGCGGTGGCGGGGACTCCATTGACTCTGGTCAATTGGTACCTGCCCAAGAGGGAGCAGACGAAGATCTGTAGATTCCTCCTGACAAAGCTGGCAGATTTTGCTGTGAGACAGGTTGTCATCGGGGGTGACTTCAATTTCGTTCTTGATCCACCTTTGGACTCTTCCTCTGGTAGGGGGGCGGCTCCACGTAGATGCGTGATGGCTCTCAGGAAACTATTATGCAAGCTCCAGTTGGTTAACGTATGGGGAGTCCTTAACCCTTCAGTTAAGGGCTATACTTTTTTCTCTGGAGTGCACGGCTCATACAGTCGTATTGACTTGTTTCTTGTTAGCCAGAAGATCCTCTCGTGGACACCTAAAACCTCTATTGGCAATATTGTTGTCAGTATTCCAGGTTTTCCAGCCTGCCGTTTGACAATATTGCCCTCAGTCAACATGGAGATCATTGTTTTGTTTGCCCTTCTTCCTGTCTTGTTTGCATAAAGCCAGGTGATCATTAATTGCTTGAGTATACTGGTTCCTGGTCTGCTCCTGCTCAGCTGCTCTCCTTTGTCCACTTACTTCCCTGGAGCTCTGTGAGATCTTTGTCTTCCTACAGCTTCCTGCAGTGTGCTCCCTGTAGTGCCGCTGCTATCATCAGGCTCGGATGTCTTAAGTGTGTGTAAGCAACTTCCCGGTTATTACTTTATGTACTGTTTGCTCTCTGGAACTTGTGTTTACATTTCCTTCTCGGGACTGTGTTTTGAACTCCTCACCCGGTCATCCGGGTGTGGGGACCTTTTTGCCATTTGTCTAACCGCCATATTGGTCCGCTTACTTGACTGGAATTTTAGAGCAGCTACTAAGCAGTGGGTAGAGATAGAGCAGACAGATGTGCGGGCACCCCTTCGTTATATGCAATGGATCCCCTCTGAGGCTTTGACTTCTTCTGGTCACTTTGCTTCTCTGACTACCGAGACACTGAAGGCTTGGCGCGTGGCGTGGAGGGAGTTCAATGAAACTAATTTGGCCAGTTCTCTGACCCCACTGTTTTGCAACCCGGCCTTTCCCCCGGGGGTGACCCATCAAACGATATTGTTGTGGCGGCCTGGTGACGAAACCCGGGATGGACAGATTCTTAGCGCGGGTGAGCTCCCTTCTTTCACTGACTTACAGGCTTTGTCGCCAGATGTGAAATTGAGGTGGTGGGAATATTTTCAACTAAGGTCCTATTTGAGCTCTCTGAACTTCCAGAGAGACCCGTATGTCGCCCTGTCTCCCCTAGAGGAGATCTTTGCGGCCGCCCAGGCACCCCTTAGAGGGATATCTGTCATCTACTCTATTTTATCTGAGGCGGCTGGTACTGAGGCCCATGGGTATCGGAGAGCCTGGGAATTGGAGCTTGGGAGGACAGTTTCGGTACAGGAATGGGAGAAGCGCTTCTTGATGGCTAGGAGATCTTCGGGGTCCTGTGAGGCACTGGAAAAATGCTACAAGATACGACTTCGGTGGTATCTCACCCAGACAGACTGCACCGGTTTTCTTCTTCCACCTCTCCCCTCTGCTGGAGATGCGGCACAGAGGTTGGCACTTTGATTCATGTTTGGTGGAGTAGCCCCCGATCGAGGAATTCTAGTCTAAAGTTTTTCGGAATTACAATATGGTCACGGGTGGGAACTTGGAGGGATCCCTGAGACGGCCTTACTCTCTCTGCTCCCTGGATCCTGGAAGATCCAAAAGAAGGACATCCTCTGATTCTGCCTTAGTGCAGCATGGAATGCGATTCCTCGCCACTGGAGGGAACAGACGCCCCCTACGATTTTGGAGTGGTACTCGGAAATGGAGACCCTCCATAGATATGAGGAGATTTCGGCTGACTTCTCCCAGACCCAACCTGCCTATGTAACCACTTGGATGGAATGGATTCTGTTCAGAGAAGCCCCTAATTTTAGAGATCTGCTTTCCTGAATGTGTACGTACCCACGCAGAACTCGACCTCTGCCATATTCTTATTTTTGAACCGCGACTCTCCAGACGTACTTTTCTCATTTTCTCTGCTCTTCTTTTTTCTATCTCTATTCTTCCTCGATCCCTTCTCTCCCTCTTCACTCCTTTCCCCCGCTCCTGACATTTTATTCTTGTCCCCTTCTTCACCCCCCCTCCCCCCCTCAGTGGACGTCCAAATGCCGGAATATATAGATTAGTGAAATGTAAATTTAATACTACTGTATCCCAATCTCCTGTTGAGATCTAGGGCCTCCTCCTCTGAACTGCTGGATCGAGGGGTGGACCCAACTGTTATATAGATGTGATATCTGTAGATGCCACGGTGACATGTGCAACGATATCAGGTGGCTTGCTGATAATTCTGATCTTCATCTTACTGTTTGGAAGATATATCTCTTCTTAAATACGATGCTATTTCATAATGTATTGTGTTTGAGCATATGTTTAAATCTCAATAAAAATATATTTACACAGAAAATTAAACAAATTCTGTAAAAAAACAAATCAAGGTAGCAAAGATTGAGAAAGAGAGACTCATTGCCAGAGAAAGTAAAAATAATCCTAAAATATTCAACTACATAAACTGTAAGAAACTGAAAAATGATAGTGTTAGCCCTCTCAAAACTGTCTGGGTGAAATGATGGAAACGTATGAAGAGAAAGTCAATCCGCTAAACACTTATATTTCTATAGTAATTGCAGTGTGGGAATCCACAGCAACACTCCCCTTGAGGAAAGGTTCAATAATAATCACAGATGCAGATTCTTTACTTTAGAGCGGTGAGACTATGGAACTCTCGTGAGAGTATGGAACTCTCGTGAGACTATGGAACTCTCGTGAGACTATGGAACTCTCGTGAGACTATGGAACTCTCGTGAGACTATGGAACTCTCGTGAGACTATGGAACTCTCGTGAGACTATGGAACTCTCGTGAGACTATGGAACTCTCATGAGATATGGAACTCTCTGCCACATGATGTTGTAATGAGTGAGTCACTACTAACATTTAAGAAGGGACAAGATGCCTTTCTTGAAAAATAGAGTATCACTAGTTATGTGTAGTAAATTCTGTGATAGGGCGTTGATCCAGGGAACTAGTCTGATTGCCGTATCTGGAGTCAGGAAGGAATTTTTTTCACCTAATATGGAGCTTAGTGTCTTACGCATGAGATTTTTGCCTTCCCCTGGATCAACATGATAGGCTATACGTTCAACTAAATGGTCTACCTTCAACACTATGAAAACATGAAACTCGCATGGTCGTTCTGAAAAACCTCTCGCTGTTAATATGTGAAGATGGTCATTAAAAATAAAGAATATGTTCATATGTTCATTCATGGCAAAAATAAACTCGGTAGAAAGTTTTAAAAATATAGAAATAAAAAGAAGCACTATCTTAATGTGGATATAAGTACATTTACTCACCTTTATCGGGCAGTCAAATATTTCATGTAATCCCTCTCTTGAATAAAGCCCAAACACCTGAACCTGAAACAAAGATGATATTCTGTTGAGTCTAGAAGTATTACTAGCTATGACACAAATCCATGTCGTGTACAGCAGTTATGATTCTGGGGAAATTAATATCAATCACTAGTATTTACTACTAATAGCATGATTGAACCTGGAGATATTCTTCAGAGCTGTGATGCAATATTAATATGTGTTACTCGTAGAGTTTCATAATCCACAGATCTGCAAGGAAACATTATGGAAAGTTGTTGCATGTTAACTACATTTTTATGTTAAAAGGGGTCCGTCTTACAATCCTATATATATGTCCGCTATATATATATATATATATATATATATATAATATATATATAGATATAGAGAGAGAGAGAGAGAGAGAGAGCGGGGGGGGGGCACGGCCAGCATGATGCCCCATGGCCGGGGTGCATCACGTGGCTGTTTTTATATGTTTTTTTTCTGTTTTCTAGTTATGTGTTGGTACGAACACAGTCCTACAGACCGTTCACATTGTGCCCTGGCTCAGTTGCAGTTTTTCATTTATTCTCTTGTTTAGCAAGCCAGGGAGTGCCCCACCCCTCCTTTTCTGAGCCAGGCACATAAAGTGCTGTCTGCTGCACTGTGTCCATATTGGACTCTGGCCCGTCTTCACCCTGTATCCATGAGGTATATTTATACAGGATCAAGTTTTTAAATTAGTTAAATAGGACCGTTCTGATAAGGGTCACCGTGGCGAGGTTGGAACGGCTTACGTACATTTTTTGCAAAAAACGTATTAGCCAAGTACCCTGTTTTTGATACAGTTTTTTACTAAGCACTTGCTTTTTATTATTACCTTTTTATAGCAGTGTACTTCCACGCGTTTGTTATACTGTTTTTTTTCTGTTGCCTAAGAGGATGTGGAGTCAGAGGCATTCCGTCCCTTTGGGACGTGAGGGAGGCCTGCCATCTCCATGCGGGAGGCACCTGTCCCTCTGGCCGAGAGTGTGTGAGTCAGTGGCTGGAAGCAGGGATTTGTATGGCTCCTAGAGTTGGGAATACTGGCACACCTGTAGGGTGCTCGCAGGACGTGTTGGTGCAGCCGTGGTCCAGGATTCCTGCCTGGTATGGAGGTTTGGAGGCGGCTGGCGACCTGACTAGCATGTGAGGAGACCTTGGGGATGCCTTGATTGCCCTGTAGCTCAGGTTTGCCAATCACTGATCTAGACCCAGAAGGGCAGCAGTCCATGGATGTGTTAGGATGGACTATGTGTCTGTGTGAGTATGTATGTGGTCCACGGATGTATTATGATGGACCGCATGCAGTGAGTATAGGAACCCGGTCAGGCCGGAGTCCATGGGTATGCTATATAGCACGAAAGAGACAGAAGACAGCTCAAGGACCATGCGGTCATAGCCGCCATTGGAACTGACTGTAATGTCATAATATGGTCTCGTTGACCTCGTGTGAATGTGTAAAGGCTGTGTGCAGCATAGCAGCCTGTATGAGACTGTATGGCCTCTGTGAACAGGGCTATACCAGCTGTGCCCAGATCCCGGTGGGTCTGTGTGTCTTGGGTGTTCCATAAGGTGGGGACACGTACCATGTGTATGAGAGACTGCCGTGGTCTCGGGTGTTCCATAAGGTGGGGACACGTACCAGGGCCTGAGAAGGCATATATGTTCCATAAGGTGGGGACATGTACCATGCACGGAGACTACAAATGTCTCATACGGGGGTTCTGTATATAATGGGCTCTGTAATCATGTAAGGTGTGCTATAGTCTGATATGTATGTGTTATGCACGGAGCAGGGTTGGGAAAGGAGAGCACGTCAGAGCAGGAGGCGGGACAGGCTTCTCTGCGCTCCTGGACGCAATACCTCGCTCTGCTCCTGCGTTAAGCAGCAAAAAGAGGTGCAGGCGAGGATGAAATAACTGGCAGGAGGGAGGCGGCGGGGACATGGAGAAAGGCGGCGAGGACATGGAGGAAGGCAGCACAGAGACGCAGGGGACTACCTCCATGGCTTCTAAGTTTTACAAAGCCTATATCTTGGGGTAAAAGCCACACAAACACATGGGGGACTCCCCAGTGCTGCTCATAGATTCAAATCCATGGGGGTAGGTGGCGTTAGGTCCTCTTTAAACATGTCAGGAAATCCATTTTAATTTCTATAATATTGTAATAATATAAAAAAATAAAGTAGAAATTTTCTAACTAATGAGGCACAAATCTATAAAATGCCTTCCTCCCACCCACAATGCGTCACCTTCCACATTTACTACTTTTTTCAACTACTGTCAGCTTTCATTGTTAACTTTAAAGGGGTGTTCTCAATTTTGAAAGTTGTTGTATATGTACAAAATAGGATATGATGCTATTACTAGTAGGGGTTTAACCACTGGGAGCCCCATCAAACTTGAAAGCTTCGGCTTTGAAGAGCCCTGTGTGAATGGTCCGGTGGTCAATCATATGCTCCATTCATTCCTATGGCAGTGCTGAAGACCAGCCAAGCACACAGATTCACTAGCTCCTGAGTTCCCACTGATAATGGAGTGGAGGTGAGCATAATCTCCCTACGCTCCATTCAGCTGGGGCTCTTCAGTGCTCTAATAATCAGGATCGGTGGGGTCCTAGCGATTGCACCCCATGCGATGAGGAAGTTATCCCCAATCCAATGAATAGGGGATAACTTTCAATCTTGAGATTAACCCTTTTAATTTTTACTTCTAAAGTCAAGCTCAATTCTTGAGAGAACCCCTTTAATTTATATTTCTTTATTCAATTCTACAGAAGTTAAAAGCAGATATAGATAAACAATAATATACAGTATAAGTACTTTAAAATCTATTATTATGTGCTGTCTCTCCACTGAGGGCAGAGAGAAGACAAGATAAATCATCGTCCTAATATCCTGCCCGCACCTCCTATTTCTTTGTCCACTGTTCACACACTTACTGGAAAATAATGGCACCTTCTTATAAGTGAGAATCAATCATTAAATTCCTGACATGTCAGAGCCCCTCATTCCCTGGGAGCTCCGATAATTGTTACTTATATAGCATCCATGATAAATGCTCTCTAGTTGCACAGGTAGACACCATTTTTTTTAGAATTGGGCTGTACATATATTGATTTTACATCTATTTAATGTGGCTGTCGCTGGATGCTTTAATAGGCTGATAAACTGCGATTGCTCATCAAAAGTCTCAATAATTCAAAGGAAACACACAGAAGTGTTTGCCACTGTCTAATGTAAGACAGAGGACCTCAGGTTCACAGAAATCCAATTTTGCAGATTTATAACAGAGGAGGCTGCGGTACCGCCTGGTGTAGAGGCGCGGAGGGATAACGTGGTAATGGCTCGGAATACCTCCAAACCTCCGTCCTGCCTTCCTATTTTTTTTCTGTAGCTGTTAATCAACTTAATACAAATAACAATATTGACATTCTTGTAATTACTTTTTCCTCAGGCACATTTGTGGGAGAAAATATACTTGGCCGTAATCAGAGGAATATGTGAGTAAGCCTAGGACGTGTGAGAATAATGGCCATATGAATTGAGGGCAGCCTCTCGCCACATTTCACTCCCTATCACAATTTGGAGCGCGGAGAAGTCAACTCTATGGGACGTTAGAAACATTATTCCATATAACGAGTATCTGAAGTTTGCCCAGGTTACGTTATGTAAGAATCCAGACTTCTTGCTTCATTAAATCAATGCTTATCATAGAAAGGTAATGTAGAAAATTGGGTAATATTTGCTAAAACTGCATTTAGCTGGTATTTATTTGGAGAACATCTGCAAAAATATTCTACCTGCTCCTGACAAGCCCCATCTATGTAATAGCATCTTACTGGCACATTTTATAGCCATGCAGCTGCGAACATAACTGGATGTCATCCACAATCTTATGCATCTCCACTACTGCTCTGCCGCTGTGAAAGCAATGACATACTGTGCTGAATGTCTGTACACTATCCTGAAAAACAATAAGGCTCCGAGCCAATTGGCTATTGGCTCTACAGCAATCACAGCTTTGTTGTTCTGATAATGAGCTGCAAATCCCTCACCTGACTGCCAGCTGCTACCACAAGAGGGAGCTTCTGAGGTCCCTGTATACTGTATGTACATTCAAAACTATAGTGAAACTGTATGCAGTTAACAGCTGGATGTAAAGTGCTTCTTAAAAAGACATTTCAGGTAAAGTTTCATATAATAAGAGCTCAGAAGTGTTACTTAAAGATGACTTAATGTGAAAATCAAATGAAACATCCTGTAAAATCCCCAAATTCACCTGATTTTGCCACCCTTTTCCTATTGGCCAGCTTTTTTGGATCCTTTGCGGAGATGTTACATTTATTGCTTTTGGAGCGCAGTATGTGAAATTTTCGCCTTACAGTGCAACTGGGCGTTTCTTTACAATCTTCACTGAGGGGGTAGAATTTCTCACCTTCCTTTGGGGATGTTGTCAATCACAGAGAAGGAGCATCTGCGGATGCCAGATAGGTTGTCAAGCAGCGACTGACAGCATGTAAAAGGGAGGGGAGAAATCGGTCACCCTGAGAAAACTTTGAAGAAACGCTCAGCTATACTAAAAACAGAAATGTCACACACTGTGCTCCAAAAGAACAAATGTGAATAGAGAAAAAATGAAAAAGACCATAAGAATCAGGGGAGAGTAGGGAGTTTAAAAGATATCTTCAATTTTTGAGGAAGTGAAAAGTCCTCATTAGCATAATTCTAATTCTGGTGGGGGATACCATGTAAGGCCCCCTTCACATCACAATTTTTGTGCATCCATGGCTGTCCGTTGTAAAACGGACAGCCACGGATCCGATTTGGCCCCCTGTTATCCTATGAGGGTCGGATCAGATTGGATTTGGCCTAATTGCCATCTGATTTTGTGGGATCCGATTTGTGTCTGATTTTTTGCTGGACCCAAAAATCGGAGACTGCTCCGATTTTGGGCTCAGAAAAAAATCGGATCCCACAAAAATCGGACGGCAATTAGGCCAAATCCGATCCGATCCATGTCCTTTAACATGGGGGCCTATGAGCGTGGGTGCGAGGAAACAGCTGATCGTTCTCGGACCGATTTTAGTGTACTAAAATTGCTCCAACCCTTCAAATTACACTTCTGCAATGTATGATATACATTGCAGAAGTGTAATTACCGTATATACTCGCGTATAAGCCGAGTTTTTCAGCCCAAAATTTGGGCTGAAAAGTCCCCCCTCGGCTTATACGCGGGTATATACGGTAATCCATATACCGTATATACAGCAGCAGCCCCGGAGGTATACAGGTCCCCCCATCAAGCTCCAGGGCCACCCCCAGGGGTGTATACAGCAGCAGCCCCAAAGCTGTATACAGCAGCAGCCCCAAAGCTGTATACAGCAGCAGCCCCAGGGCTGTATACAGCAGCAGCCCCAGGGCTTTATACAGCAGCAGCCCCAGGGGTGTATACAGCAGCAAACCCAGGGCTGTATACAGCAGCAGCCCCCGGAGGTATACAGGCCCCCCCATCAAGCTCAGGGCCCCCCCCCTTGCGCGGCACACCTGTAAAGGAAAATCATACTTATCACTGTCCCGCGCTGTCCCGCCGCTTGCCGACACACCCATCCCGGGCTTCAATCTGCGTTTCTGTGGTCGCGGGCAATGACGTCATTGCCCGCAACCACAGGAAGCCGGAAGCCGGAAGACGCGGATTGAAGTCCGGGATCATGTGTCAGCAAGCGGCGGGACAGCGCGGGACAGTGATAAGTATGATTTTCCTTTACAGGTGTGCCGCGCAAGGGGGGGGCCCTGGAGCTTGATGGGGGGGGCCTGTATACCTCCGGGGCTGCTGCTGTATACAGCCCTGGGGCTGCTGCTGTATTACACCCCTGGGGCTGCTGCTGTATAAAAGCCCTGGGGCTGCTGTGTATACAGCCCTGGGGCTGCTGCTGTATACAGCTTTGGGGCTGCTGCTGTATACAGCTTTGGGGCTGCTGCTGTATACACCCCTGGGGCTGCTGCTGCTGTATACACCACTGGGGCTGCTGTATACTACCTAAGGGCTGCTGTTATATACCTCTGGGGCTGCTGTATACACCACTAGGGCTGCTGTATATACCTCTGGGGCTGTATATACCTCTGGGCTGCTGTATTCTACCTTTGGGGCTGCTGTATACTACCACTGGGGCTGCTGTATATACCACTGGGGCTGCTGTATAGTACCACTGGGGCTGTATATACCTCTGGGGCTGCTGTATACTACCACTGGGGCTGCTTTTAAAACTACCCCTGGGGCTGCTGTATAGTACCACTGGGGCTGTATATACCTCTGGGGCTGCTGTATACTACCACTGGGGCTGCTGTATACTACCCCTGGGGCTCTGTATACTACCACTGGAGCTGTATATTTCCCCTGGGGCTGCTGTATACTACCAAATGGGGCTGCTGTATGTCATATCGCCATTGGACTCGGTGGCCGGTGTTCCTGCCCCCGGCCGCTGGGAGGAGCCGGATTCCTTTCGGCTGGTGGCACCGGTGACAGGAGGACTTGTCCTCATTGGAACTGCTCCCGCGACGTCTGCCTCTGTCGCTGAGCGCGTTGTGTTTCCCCTCGGGTGGTGTTTGGTCGCAGAGGAGCGGGCCTTGCAGAAGTGTGTCCGTTAGGCGCAGCCTGCGGTCTTCTGTCAGAGGTGGCGGGTGGGTGGAGCCAGTCGTGCATCTCCATCTGGCCTGGATTTAGGGGCGGTCCGGATGAGGTCATCGGGCTGTGAGCTCCAGCCTATGGGAGGTAACCGCGCCCTTCAAATACATTGGAGCCTGTCTTGCAGGCCGCCAGATATAGTTTTGGTTCCCCAGTGATATAGTGTATGTTTAGTTTGGTCTCTGACCTTGGCCTGGATTTTGACTCTGCTTCTTTCCTGTCGAGTTTGTACCTCAGCTGCCCTCTTGGTTTTGCCCTTGACCTTGCCTGGATTCTCGACTCTGCTACTGCCTGTGATTTTGTACCTTCGCTGCCCTCTCAGTTTTTGACTCGGACTTCTGACTTTGTTTTTCGGTCTTGATTTTTTTTCCCCTGGCGACCTTCCCTGCTCTGTTGCTAATAATAGGCAGCTACCCCCTGGGCTCGCTATAATTCCAGATCCTGCATAGGGGTTAAGGGTCTCGGGGTTTTCTCGGGGTGCTGCCTTACCAGCAGCTCAGCTTCACAGCGGATGTTTGTCACACTGTATAGTACCACTGGGGCCTGTATATACTCTGGGGCTGCTGTATACTACCACTGGGCTGCTGTATACTACCACTGGGGCTTGCTGTATACTACACTGGGGTGCTGTATACTACCACTGGGGTGCTGTATACTACCACTGGGCTGCTGTATACTACCATGGGGCTGCTGTATACTACTACTGGGGGCTGCTGTATACTACCATGGGGCTGTATACTACCACTGGGGTGCTGTATAGTACCACTGGGGCTGTATATACACTTGGGGCTGTATATACCTCTGGGGCTGCTGTATACTACCACTGGGGCTGCTGTATACTACCACTGGGGCTGCTGTATACTACCAATGGGGCTGCTGTATAGTACCACTGGGGCTGCTGTTATAGTACCACTGGGGCTGCTGTATAGTACCACTGGGGCTGTATATACCTCTGGGGGCTGATTACTACCACTGGGGCTGCTGTATACTACCCATGGGGTGTATATACCTCTGGGGTGCTGTATACACCTCTGGGGCTGCTGTTATACTAACCACTGGGGCTGCTGATGTATATACCACTGGGTGTGCTGTGTATAACCCACTGGGGAGGCTGCTGTATACCACACTGCTGGGGGCTGTATACTGTGCGGGGGTCCCCCTCGGCTTATACACGAGTCAATAGGTTTTCCAGGTTTTGGGGGCAAACGTTAGGGGGGTCAGCTTATACACGGGTCGGCTTATACACAGAGTATATACGGTAAGTAAAAAAAAAAAAAAAAAAAAGAGTTAAAAATAAAAAATCTCCTATGCTCAACCTATCCTCGATCACTGCTGCCTCCCAGCAAAGTCCGTGTGCTTACAGGACCTGTGATGATGTTACAGAGCATCATCGGGTCACATGACGCAGTTACCGTGGGTAAACTGTGGTCATGTGACCTGATGACGCTCTGTAACATCACCACAGGTCATGCAAGCACACGGACCTTGCTGGGAGGCAGTGGTGGATCGAGGATAGGTGCGGCATTAGTGATTTTTTTATTTTTAAGTCTTTCTTATTTGTCACTTCTTGCAATGTATATTATAACATTGCAGAAGTGAAAGTGCCCCGCTGTGTTGGATCCGTGATAATCACGGACCCGCGACATAGAATAGGTCACCCCCTGTGGTGTCCTTTCCTGTCCATGGGATCCTACAAAAAGTAGGATCCACGGACAGGAAAAAAATCGTTATGTGAAAGCACCCTAAGAAAAGCTCTTGGGTGTGCCTCTTAATGAATGTGACTATTGCAAATCAATCACGGCCCAGTAGTGATATTGTATGTACAGCACAAAACCTGCTGCAGGTCAGTGAATAGCTGCAGAGGTTATAGGCATGTGCAACATGTCATCATGGCTGAATGCACCCTAGAGCTGCAGTTATTAATAAGAAGGCAAGGTCTTTTTCAGTTTGCATCCTCTATGAAAATCGCTTAACATATTATGAGCAGAGCATATGTAGTTGGCAGCAACTCTAGCTGTTATGCAGTTTCAAATTGTAACCAGGGCTGTGGAGCCAGAGTTAGACTCACACTCGAGACACATGCGAGACACTCGCATGACTCTTGAATGACTCACCTGGCACGACCACCAAGCTCTCTTGACAGGGCATGTCAGCTACATAAAAACACAAGCAGCTGACATGCTCCCATCCAGAGAGACTGCGGTCCTTCAGGTAAGTCGTGCAAGACTCGTGCGAGTATCCCTCTGTCTTTAAGATGACAGGGCTTCTGGAGGAAATGCCTGAGATGCTAGGACTCGGGTGTTATCTGAGGTCTTGGGTCTTGATGATGAGTGGCCCTTGAAAATTCTTTGGAAAAAGGGAAAGAAGATTGTAGTATATTGTAAGGGAAACCAAGTAAGAAACTTTATTGCTGAGGTATCTGAAAAAATGTACAAAAGATATGTGCCCGCTACCTAACGTGGAAAGCCATATTGAAAGAACTCTGCAAATTGTCCCAAAAAAGATTGTTCATTTAAAAACGATTGGCCTTGTTATGTTTTTCAATACGGACTGGTCCTGATGTGCCAACAATCCTTAGGGTAATTCCCAAAATATTTTTAATAGGAAAAGAATTATCAGAAAATGTCCTTATGTATAAATCAGGGTATTGTGTTGTTTCATTTATTGTTTTGTTGACAAAAATTTGACTTTTTTTTTTTTACTTATCATGATGTCTTAAAAATAAATCTTGCCAATTTTTCATTGGAAATTGGATAAGGGTTTGCTCACATCTGTGTATAATACGCAGAAATAAAATCCATTAAAAAAAATGATATTGCACTTGCACCATTGTGAAACCATGAGGCAGTGCTGATCTGCGAGTTTTTCCTCAGTTCTTTTTGGACTTAAGAGAAAAATCACATCGTGTAATATGTATGGTCATGAAAAACACCTGAGGCTCACCAATGCAAAGCTATGGGCACAAGAGGAAAAAACAGAATGTCACATAAGACAAGTCATATGCCATCCGATTATTAGGGATACATTACCATTCTGTAACACAAAACACTATAAATGGTGCTGTACATGATTGTAGATAATAGTGCTTAGAAAAAAAAACACACTGCATACGGATGAGAGGCCAGAAAAAAAAAAGTGCACAGCACTCACATGACATATGGAATATCAAATGGATTTCACTCAACTTTTCTGGATGAAAAATGGGCCAATTTTATATAAAAGATGTGTGCAAACCCTTGGACTCAAACTTCCTATTGTTTCAGGAAATTCACACGTACATTTACATAATGGTCATGTGCTGACACTATAGGGGCCCATTACACACAACGTATCGTGAACGATATTGTTGCAACCGTCACTAGTTTGGTGAGTTGCAAGCGATGTCGAAACGACATCGTTGTTGTGACAAGTATCAACGAGCAACGATAAGTCGTTGATCGTAAATTTATGGTCCTGTCCATAAATCTATCATTGGTCTCTCGCTGGGCGCCCAGCATCGGTGCCGTGTGACAGCGGGAGACCAACGATGATCGAGCCCCAGTGCTGCACAGCAAGCGCTGGGGACGCTCATAACCATGGTAAAGAGTGGGTATCTAGGCATTGTGCAGCGCCTAGTTACCCAGTGTATACCCTGGTTCCCAGCCTTCTCCGCTTACAGGCTGGTATCCAAGGTACACAGCGAGTAACTAGGGACAGCGTATACCTTGGATATCAGCCTGTAAGTGAGAAGACTGATAACCAGGGTATACATCATGGACCAAGGCGCTGCACATTGCCTAGATACCCACTGTTTACCATGGTTACCAAGCCTGCTTCCCATTTACCGCAGCCTTGCAGCGGGAGCTAAAACATCGTGGAAAGAATATCTTATTCTTTCCACTAATGTCGATGGTCCACTGGTTGCTGGTGAGTCTGCCTGTGTGACAGCTCACAGCGATCAGTTCACGGATGTGGCAATGATCCACATCGTTGGTCGGATCGTATAACGAGGCTTATCTTGTATTGGGTGGAGCAGGGTCAGCTGTTAGATTGGTTATTGTGATTAGTAGATCTTTTGTTTATAAGCAGTGTATAAAGCAGTTACTGCTGTAATCCTGCCTCTGATGATAAGAAGTCTGATGAAAAGTCTTTTTGAGAGGAGAGGAAGTTTTTGATAATTGCTTTACATAAATGATCTGATAAAGCTGGTTTCCTTTTTTGAGGACAACGTAATATAAGGACACGCCTGCTATCCTATCAGCCCAATCATCATTCAAATATTATTCCATGTTTGAAGCAAGAGCTATTAAATAAGGCATGGTCTCAAGTCCACACCTCCCACAATTTGGTATACACACAGCCCATTCAATCGATGGGCAGGAGAAAATTGTCGTATGCTTCAGGGTTTTATACAAAACCATAAACATGAGTTCTTGTATGTTTAATTGCTCCTAGTAACCAAATTGGTATATATATTTTGAGGCTAACAGGATGAAGGACTCTCACCATTTATGGGGTTAAAATTTCTGTGAATGTAATAAAAGTTTTATTAATCAAATTTTGAAAGGCAAAATAAACATATAATTTTATAATGCAAAGCCAGCAAAAAAGTATCAATACTCTCATTTTGGATATCAAATTGATCTAAACTCATTAGTTCACACAGTCTCAAGCAGTATTCTTAAAACAAAAATGAGAATGTCACAGTATTACATCACTGGGTCTACAAAAAATAACCTTGCCGTCCTCTGCACAGACGCCTACATGCTCCCACCTTCATCCAGGCTAATCTGATTGATCTTCACAGTGCTCTGAAAAAATATAGAAACAATCACTAACACTTATTTTTGATTAATAATGCTCATACTACAGAACCACACCCAAAACATAGTTATAAGAGCCTACAGATAACTTGACTCTACAGAGATGGGATGTTTAAGCTTGGTCAACGAATACCAAAGTTGATTACAAACATTGTACTGTCATAAGGTTAATAAAAGGTCTGAACAGGATTCAGGTCCTTGCTGACATGTGTGGCCTAAATAATTGTACATGATTTGAATATCATCATTAAAAGGCATTGTCTGGAACTTTAACCGCCATGGCCTATAACTCAGGATTGTTTATCAATGTCTACATGGTGGGAGTGTGGACACCTCGTCATCAACTGTACCGAGGCCACTGAAAGCTGGAAAACTACTCGGTTGCATAGTTACCAGCACATCTCTGTGAACTGTATAGTGGCCACATGTGAGTACTGCACATCCGCTCTCTACTGATTCAAATAGGGGCAGATGTGCAGTACCCAGCTGCGGCCAGCACACAGTTGAGGAGCTGTCCAGTGCAGCTCCACAGCAGAGTAGTTCGAGACAACTGGTGGCACCACCGGTTGGAGCTCTCCCCCCAATCGAATAGATGACCTATCCTGAGGATGAGCTTAGTAATGTTAAAATAATGGTACTATAATCCCTTAAAAGGAACCTGCCAGCTTGTTTTAGCCCCTAACCTATCATTACTGTCCCTGCGTTGGCTGCAATCCTTAACCATCCCTGACTGGGCTAAAACTACACTATGTTTGCAAAAAATGAGACTTAGTAACTTACATATTTACATGCTAATGAAGGCATCAGTCTAAAGGCCTTTCACATCAGGTTTTTCGTTAATTCGCGGCAGATGCGGTGAAAAAAACCGCATCTGCCGGATTACGCATACGGCTGCACTTGCGGCGCGGTTGGGTTTTTGCATGCAAGTATAGGCGTACTTGCGGAGGTGCGGCAAGTGCGGTTTTGCACTTGCGGCAGGTGCGGGCCGCGAAAAAAACGCGGCTGACCGCGGTTTTTTTCGCGGCCGCACCTGCCGCAAGTGCAAAACCGCACTTGCCGCACCTGCCGCAAGTACGCCTATACTTTGCATGGCAAAAAACCGCAACCGCGCCGCAAGTGCAGCCGGAAATGCGGTAATCGCGGCAGATGCGGTTTTTTCACCGCATCTGCCGCGATTTGAAAAAAAAAACGCTGATGTGAAAGGGCCCTAAGTCCGTAGACAGACATGGGTGGTCTGCAGGGCTCCGTCTCCCCCTCTCGCTGATCTATTATGCCCGCTGGGATCATCATTGATTTCGCTGGTGCTCCCCGGCTCTGTGATTCATATCTACCACCTCTGTAAGTATGACACTGTGTCAGTGTCATTTTCCGTATCCTGCGCATTGTAAAAACTTCCTGGGTGCACTAAGTGGCTTCAATATGCTCAATGCGTATGCAGAAGGCTTGAGCCATCAAGTAGGACTGCTGAGCATGCGCATGGGCATAGTGAAGCCACTCAGTGCACCCAGGAGTATTTAAACTGCGCGAATGGGAAATGATGCCAGGAACGGCATTATACACACAGAGGGGGACAGATTTGAATCGCAGAGCTGGGAACACGCGAGGGAAATCGATTACATGCCAGCAGGGGTGTGATAAGAGCAGTGGAAGGTGGAAACTGAGCGCTGGAGCCAGCCCATGTAAGTCTACGGATGTGAACTGGAAGGTCATTTGCAGAAATAATGCAAGATATTATTTTGTTTTTTACAGGTATTATATTGCAGTTTTAGGTGAGACAAGGATGTTGCTAGCAAGGTGCAGGGAGAGGTAGTGATGAGGTGTGAGGTTTTGTAGCGGCGTCAGGGAGGCAAAGAACGGGATCCAGCACCACTGGTCACGGCACACGGGTTTATTTGGCCAAAACACGTAGACAACAATAGTTCGGTGCACATTCCGGATTCCCCTAACTTCAGGGGCGCTTCTCAGCTTCACCCAAAAGGACTTACCCGTCAAAACCAGCCACAATGTCTCAGGCCTGGTCAGGGATGCTTCTCTCTCAGAAGCTCAGGAAGTTGTGTTCACTCCCTCACTAGAGACCACACCCCGTGGTCTAGCTTCCTTTTATCAGACCAAGCCAGTAAAGCAGAACCAGCACAAAACCGGGATGGAGTACAGACTGTCAATATGGAGGGTGCACCAGGGAGGCACATACCGGTCGCAGGGGCCCGACCCGCCGTCGGGTCCTCAATAGGTTTAGGAAGCTAAAACGAGCTGGCAGGTTCCCTTTAAGAAGTGAAATAGGATTATAAAACTGAATAATCAGCAGATCCTTCCCAAGTTTTTGTGATTACAACCACCATTCTTGTAGTTGGAAAGTTTGCAAAGGGGAATTGTAAAGTTTAAGTTGTTATAGGTCAGAAGTCCACACTTTTGTGTACCACTCAACAGGAAATCCATAGATGGTCTTGGGACTTCCTATTAGACAAAGACAAAAAGGTGTTATCCACTACCTTGGACAATCTTTTTACATGGAGTAGTACCCATTGGGAGGTGAGTACGGTAAATGTTATTTTTATTTTACCAAAGGGGACAGTGTGTCCTTTTTTTTATTTTTTTCTCTGCAGCTGCTCAATTTTGGAGTAATTACACTGTAGTGGGGACACCTTGTGGAAGGTTTATGAATGGTTTTTCAACCAGAATTTTTTAATGAAGCATATTTGAAAAGTATATTAAAAAATCATTTAGCTCTAATTCTTATTAAATAAAAATGTAAACGGGGTTACACTTTAAGGAAGAGGTGGAAAGAAGAAAGCCATTTCTGAAAGGATGCCATTTTCTAAAGGAAGCCATAAAAAATTCCTTGCAAAAAAGGGGACATAACATGTTGAAGAAGTTGCTCTGGTTCAGAGAGACCAAGGTGAACTTTTTAAGGCTAAATGCAAAACACCAGGGGGGTGGCGGAAAATACCCTGCATTTTCACCTTGAAAACAATATCAACCCCACAAAATGTTTCCAAAAATGGGTTTTCTTCAGCAAAGAAAAGGAAAAACTTGTCAGAGGGTGTAAGAGGATGGGCTAAAAAACCCGGGAACCCACGGAAAACCTGTTACAAAATTCAAACATTTGAGACGGGGGAAAGGTTCCCAACCCCCAGCAGAAAAAAAAAGGGCCCCCAGGACCCCCTTCAATTGCTTTTTTTGGGGATTCCGTTCCATCCTTTTTGAAACGGAAGTCAAGGATCCGTTTGGGGCTCCCATGTATCCTTAGGGGCAAGTTGGTCCTATATGGGCCACCCATTTGTGTCATTTTTTCAGGGATCCGTTTGTGTACGGCTTTTTCATGAAACCAGAATTGGAAAACTGTTTTATTTTGGGCTGCCTTCAAAACGCGGACCCAAATGGAAAAGAAAAGGATCCATCATGGTCCGGTCAAATTAACCTGGGGTTTATTGAGAAGGATTGTCAAAAAGAAGGGTCCCATGAAAAAAACGGATCCGTAAAATAGGTCTGTTTTTTCCTGTATAACCCAGGGTCAGAAGCAAGGACCAGCTCCCTCCCGCCCTATCTCTGCTAACTGATGACGATCCATTAAAAATGGTCAATGGTATCAGTTAGCATCCATTGGCAAAGTCAGTGCTGTCCGGGGTGATCCCTTGAAATTTAAAGATTACAGGGGTGTGTAAAAAAAAGCATTGTGAAGGGCCTAAACAAAACTGCAGAGCAAAATAAAGGGTTGTTTTAGATAAAAGCATATTCATGTTTTTGAAGGGCCAAAGTCCAGTCCAACCCTTAAATCCCATTGGAATCTGCGGCCAAACGTGGGAAAATTATTACTGTCCAAATTTACAATTAAGTTTTGTGAGGTAAAGGCCCTCCTTCACAAAAAAGGGAAAATTGCTAAGAGATGTATTGGGATCGTTGGTTGGTCACAAAATTTGTGACAAAAAGCTATGTCGTTCTGTGGGACAGGCACAACGATTGGCCCCTGCTGTGAGATGGTTAATTGGGTTACACACTGCCTGGGTCATTCCTGCGTTGTTGCATCCCGCTGGGAGCGCTAATTTTTGTGTTTGACAAAGATAATGAGCAACAATCTCAATGCAGCGCTATTGGAGAGAAAATTCACAAGGAACCCTCGGTACAATTCTTGGATGCTAGTGCGTCATTTTTCACATCGTGGTAAGATGCCTTTTTTGACATCACCAGCGACGTGGTTAACTATGCCCAGCGTCTCTGCACATCTTATCGGGAATTGTGAAGTGTCGTTTGTGTGGACTAGGTCTTAACATGAAAAAAATTTGGAAAAGTCAAGGGGTGTGAATACTTTTTTTTAAAAGGGCAATGTTTACTAGTGTTGAATGGCCATGTCAAGATACTCAACCAAGTTGCCATTTTAAGATCATTCTTTACTACTGAAGGCAGAGGCCCAATTAGGGCCAAATTTTAGAGCAGTGGATCCCGAGTTAGGTTCGAAAATACCCAGCCAATAATTCAGGTGCTAAATACAGATGTTTACCTTGGATTTTGCAACATGCTAAATTTAAATGTTGAAAGGGAGAGGAAAAAAAAAAAAGAAAGGTCAAAGTTTTTTACACTGGATTTTGGTTAACATGTGAGATTTTAACCCCGGGTATATTAAAAGAGGCGTTTATGTTTCACACAAACAGAGGTCTATTGTAATTAATTTGGGGTAGTTTGCGGGGAGACTTGATGTTCCACAAGGGCCCGTTTTAGTTTGTTTAAGGCTGGGTTTAGGGAAAGGTCAGAAGGTCTGGAAGGGACTGGCCATTCCCACATTATCCTCCTTCCTTTCCTCTCCTCCTGGGTGTGTTCCTGCTAATATCATGTGATTCTCCTGGTTTACAAGTCTGTGATGGCCCCCATGCGTTGACCCTTCCCGTTTTGAAACAAACTTTGGGTGAGGGCTCTGAGGCTGGGAAACTACTGCCAAATGGGGGGCCCGGACTGGGGAAAGGGGGTTTGTCTTTTAAACTAAAAAAGATCCCCGGGTTGGGGGGTTTCCGTGACGGAGTTTTTCCCCGATATTTTTTCTGTCAGGAGTTTTTTATGGGCAGGCCCCTTTACCTTTTGAAAAGGGTTCGTAAAGCAGGGGGTTGTTTTTGACTGTGGTCAGTCTTGGGGGTGAAATTATTCCACTGTGTTACTGAAAAAGCGGAGGGGTTTTTAAATTTGGGACTGCCCCCCTATTGAGGGGGAAAAGTATCGTTTTATAATTTTCCCAAAAAACGGTTTTTTGGGGTTTTTTGCCCCCAAACCCGGGTTTTTGTAAGGTTAAAAAAATTTTTTTCCCCCTTTCTTCTTAAACTAAATAGTTAATACAAAATTATTTAGGGATTGTCTATATTCAATCACAAAATCTTGGAAAAAAAACCTTTCCCCATTGGGACACGGGGTTAGGACCTATATTTTAAAAAAGGAAATACACGAAAAAGGGGTCCCCGGGGTTTCAAAAAACCCGTGTTTTTTTTAAGATTTTAATTAAAAAAAGGGGGGTTTAAAAAAAGTAAGGGAAAATTTTGGCAGGGTTTTACCCCAGACTCGATATTATAGATTTATCAATGTACAAGGGGTTTTTTTCCAAGAAAAGTAGGGGAAAACATAATATATAGTATTAGTACAACATAGTTATCCCCCCTTGGGGGTACATTTGTGTAATAATAAAGGCTTTAAACCCGCTGCATTTAAAAACCCTTGATAGCGGGGTTTACCTAGTATATTTGTAAAAACAAGGGGGTCAATTTTTTGTTAATTTTGGATTGGATATCCCCAAATTCCCCCAACCTTTTTTCATTAAATTTTTATATACCCCAAAACCCCTTTTTAGACCAATTTTCTAGAAAAATTCCCTGTATCATTTCCCTTTTAAAAAGGGCTACAGTGCTTTTGGGGTCTTTCAGTCAAGGGTGCCCCAAACCCCCTTTGGCCCCTTTCGGCCCCCCTTTCCCCTCCCCCCGTTTAAACCCCCCGGCTATACCGATTTTTTTGACCCCCAAAAGCAATCCCCTTGGGGTTGCCGAAGGGGGGGCCCCAAAAAGGGGGCCTTGGGCAGGGGGGCAGAAAAATTCTGGATCTGCCGCTTTTTTAAAAAAAAATTTTGTGTAAAAAAGGGGCCTTTAGCTTCATGGGGGTTTCCCCCCTGTTAAGTTTTTTTTTAAGAAAAAAGAAAATTATATTATTTATTTTAAAAAAAAAATTTAAATGATATTCCCTTTTAATTTGGGAAAAAGTTTACTGAGTGTGAAACAAGTTATAAAAACCCCGGGAAAAAAGAATTTTTTCCCCCCCTTTCTTAATATTTCTCTATTTTTAAAAAATAGAAAATTTTTTAACAGAAGAAAAAATTTGATGAAAAAAATCAGCTTAAAATGGGGGGCTGTTTTTGGCAATTTTTTTTTTTCTTTCTTTAAAAAATCAGGGGGGAAACCAAAAGGAAAAGATCTGAGGCAAAAAATTAAAAGGGGGAAAAATATTAGGAAAGTTTTTACAGTAATTTCCAAAAATTTTAAGGGGAAAAAAATATAGTATTACTTTTGGGGGAAATGAAAACCTTTTGGGGAAAAAAGTAGGAAAAAATAGAAATGCCCTTTTGTTTTAGTGTTTTTCCCCCGGGAAAATTGGCTCTAATGTAGAAAATTTGGGGCAAAAAAAGTTCAGAAATGGGGGGGGCCCAAAAAAATTTATTTGGGTTTTGGTTTAAAACTGGGACTCGTTTTCTAAAACACTTTTCCCCCTTTTTCTAGGGATATGCGGGAAAATTTTTTTAAAAAAAGGGGAAATTTTTAAAATGCAAATCAAAATTTTGTTTGGCCCCCCCTTTTTTGTGTTTTTTAATATTTCCCCCCCAAAGGAAATGTTGACTGGTTTTCTTCCCCTTTTGGGAAATTTTTTTTTTTTTAAGGGGCTAGATGCCCCGTATAAAAAGACATGCAGTGATGAGGTTGTGTTTTTGGTTTTTTTTTGCATGTTTGACAAAAGGGTTTTTGTAAGCCCCCAAAAAAAAACCCAAAATTAAAAATCCCCATGCTGGCTTTTGTTTAGAGGTAGAAAAATTATTTTAAAGAATTTTAAAAAAAAAAATGAAAAAAATAAAGTTTCCCCTTTGGGGGTCAGTTGGGCTTTTCCTATATTTGTTTTTATATAGGGGCTCTTTGGGGTTTTAAAATCATGACTGCATTTTTGTTTGGGGCAGTAAAATGATTTTTTTTAAAGCTGTTTTAAGGTTATTGTGATTTATGTTTTTGGGATCTGTTTCTCCATTATTTTTAATAATTGAGTATTGTTGGGAAAAAAAACCCTTTCCCCCTTCCAAAAAAATTTTTAGGGCCCCCTATGTCTTGCCTCTCCCCTTCCCCGGGGGGTTTCCGGTTAGAAGGGGTGCACATGCTTGCAAACCATAGAGGGGGGGTCAAAGGTCCTGTGAATGCCCCGGGGGGAGGGGTTTGGGGGGGCCGTTGTGTAGGCTTTGGTTTGGGGCCAAGGGAAAATTTTGTGTGTGCCGTCAATGCCCCGGGTACACATCAGTTTTCACAGACACCTTACTATTGTTAAAATTTTTGAATGACAAAACCCTTTGTGTAGAATTATTCTGTTTTCCCTGTTACACTGGGGCCCCCCCTTAAAAAAGGGGGGGTTGAAAAAATTTTTTAAAATATAAGTTGTTAAAATTTTTTCAAATTTGGATATTAAAAAATTAAGATTAAAATTGGGGGAGTTTTGCATCAGTGAATATTGGGTGAAAAATTGAAAAAATCTATTTATGTACTCCGATGTAAAGGGAAAATTTTAAAATTTTTTGAGGCACTTGACCTTTTGCATTTTCCAGGGGCTTGTTTTTTAAAAAAATCTGTGTATTTTATAAAACAAAAAAGTTTTTTTTTTCGTTGCGTTTAAAAATTACTTTTTTGCCCCTTTATCCCCTTTTTTCTCCGCTTCATATATGTTTTAAATGACTTGGGGGGGTTAAGCACTCAAAATTTGGTGACAAACCCCAAATACTTAAAAAGGGAAAAACCGTCCATACTTTTTTTTTTTGAACTGCCCCCAATTTATTTAGAGTTTTTTGTGCATCACTAAGTTTTTTTTTTTTTTTTTTTTTTTTTAAAACCCCTTTTTTTAATATAGTTAAAAAAGTTTAGATGTTAGAAGTACCTTCATAAAAAAGTCACCCCGAAGGTTCTTTTTGTGGGAAAAGTCGCATAATCCACTGCAGCCCCGCAGTCAAAATTTAAAATCACACTGGGTATATTTTAGGGGGCGACACCCTTTCCCCCACCCCTTATGTCGATTCTTTTTTGTAAAACGGGGTTTAAAAGGGTGTCCATTTTGAGCGCCAGCGGGGGTTAAACCCCAAAGGGGGGAGAGTGCACCCCGTGCCAGAAAAATTCAAAGATGTAATTAAAAGTCACCCCCTATTTTTAATATTTTTCACATCACAAAATGCAGAAAAAAACTGATGGGGAAAGGGGGAAAAATCTGCGGTTTTAAATCACGCCATGTGACCGAAAAGGGTGGGCAAAAAGGGGCCCAATTTAAAAAAAACCCTTTTGGGCCCCCGATTTCCCCCTTATGGTCCCCTTTTGCGTGATGTCACCCCCAAAAAATTTCCCCTTCCCATCATGGGGATATTGAAACTTAGTGATTTTGAATTATTACAATGCGGGGGGCCCCTACTTTTTTTTTAAAAAAATGCAAAAACAGAAGTGATGATTGACTTTTTTCCAGTTGAAACACCAGGGGTTAATATTATAAAGGGGGATATAAGCATCAAAACTGAGTTGTTACAGGGGCGCATGATCTTAATAACATTGGGGGCGGGGGGGTTTCCCCAAAAAAAAAAAGGACATGACGGGTTTTTCCTTTAAAAGCCCCTTTCCCCCTGTTTAAAAAGGAAAACAAAACAGTATTCAAAAATCTCCGAAATATTTAGTAATACGGTATATTTAGAGACTGCGTAAATACTTTCTCCCCCGCCCCCAAAAAAAATAAAAATTTTGGAAAAAAAGGGTTTTAAAACCCCGGGCAAATTTTCCGCAAGGTGATGGGTTTTTACGGGGAAATTACAGCAGGGGTTTTCTCTCCCCAAGTATAAGTCTGTAATACAGCACTCCCCTTTTTTTGAAGTATTTTTTTATTCCCCCTGGGGTTTTTTCATGTCCCGGGGGGGGAAGGGGGGGCAGGGGGTTGGGGGACAGTCGGTGTTTCCGTTTTTAAAAGGCTTCAACAGGCCCTGTGGAAGCCCCTACAGGGGTGAAACAGCCGCCCCGTGTACCATATAAAGGGAAAAAAAGGGGTACTTCTAAAAAAAATGGTGAGTGCCCCTAAAACCCTTTGTAATAAATTTTTGTAGGTTATTTAAAAGGTTCTTGTTTATCAACACCTGTTTTTTCATTTTCTTGGGGGAAAAAAAAATAAAACCTGCAGTTTTCCCCCTTTTGAAAAATTCAATTACCAAAAGTAAAACGTTGGAAATTTTAAAACCTTGTATAGATTCTTTTTAGCTCTTAATTTTGGAAAAAATTTTTAAGGCCTTTTTTGGGGAAAGGCCCCCCTTTTAATTTTGTTTTTTGTGGAACCGTCCCCCCGGAGGATTATCACCTTTTTTGCTTTTTTTTTTTTACCCGTCCCCTTTTGGGGGAACTTGGGGAAAAAAATCCACTAAAAATAATTTTTTTAAAATTTTCCTTTTAAAAAATGGAAAATTTTGTTTTTTCCAAATTTGTATCCCCCCCGGAATTTTAAGCAGAGTGGATAAAAAAAGGAGACGAGGTCCCCTTTTGGCTGGGGGCTTTTAAATTTTTAAAAAGTAAAAAAATATTGTTTTCCCCAAAAAACACAAAATTATTTTTAAAAAATTTTAAACTAAAAGTAATCACAAAAAATAAAAAAATTTTTATAAATTTTTATTAAAAAGGTAATCCCCTAAACTTTGGAAAAAATTTTAATTTTCCGAAAAAATCATAATTTTTTTTTTTAGCCAAAAAAAATTTTTAAATACGTCTATTTCCTTTTTAAAAATTTTCCCATTTAAACATAAAAGTTTTTCTAAAAATATTAATAATTTTACAAAAAAACACAAAAGTAATTTTCCATAAAACTCATAAAAAAAAAATTTAAAAGAACGTAAAAGTAAAACCCCCAGAACACCATAAAAAGTAATTTGGAAAAAAAAAAAAAAAAAATCTACAAAATATGAAAAAAAGTTCCCACAAAACATTATAAAAAACAATCTTTTTAAAAGTTTTTTTACAAAACAATTTTAAAAAAAATTCTATAAATCATTTAAAAATTAATCCCCCAAAAAATTTTTCCCGGATCAGTCTTTTAAAAAATGTCATGACAAAAAGAAGAGACGCACAGCATGCGGGGCCAAAAAAAAGGGGGAAAAATGGGAAAAGGGGGCCCGGGCCCCTAGAGATGACCCCTTTTAAAAACTTACCCGAGGCTGAACCCCGCATCTTTAATCTTCCCCAAGACGGGTCCCTTCTCCCCTTTCACGGTCACATGCTAAACCCCGGGGTGACCCTGTGCTAGCCCTGCTTTTTTAGTAGGGGGACAAGATGTAGCCCTTCAACTAAAAGAAGACAACAAGGGGGGAGAGACAAAAAGCGGTAATAAAACAACAAAGGGAATCAAGTAGAGCGAATTGGAATAAATGGGGCTATTATAATAAAAAAAAAAAGAAATCCACAGCTTTCCCCAAAAAACAACTTCTCCTGGGGTCAGACGAAGAACTAAATGGCACTGGGAGAGTAAAGAGTGAGTTTTAAAAAATGAAGGGAGTGGCGCAGGGTGCAGCAGCTGAGATTAGGTTTTACAGAATTCAGTAGGATCAAAAAGGAAGTCTTAACACCTTTAACACAAAATGAAAATAAATTTTGCTCGTTCATGTTAATCACCCAGTAAATTCAGAGAGGACCTGCAATTTGTTTATCGTCGAGACTCCTAATCCCAGATCAGTGAAGGAAATAATTATTTGTCACTTTCGATTTTATAAGTTTGCTCACGACAAAGACATGAACAGTCTATAATTTTTTGGGTAGGTTAATTTTAACAGAAAAGAAAGAATATCAAAAATAAAAACCCGAAGACAATTGTCTAAATTAATTAACACTTTTGCATTTTGAAGAGAGAAATAAGTATTTGTCCCTACTAACCATTGGAGTTTGGCTCTGAGAGCCCTTTTGACGCTTTAATAATTGTTCCCGCATAAAGAAGTGTTTAAAATTGTACATTGAAAAAGATCCTGTCCACAACTCAATCAGATTCTAACTCTAAACATGGGAAGACCAAAGTGCTTTCAAAGGATGTCGGGGGAAAAGATTCTAGACTTCCCAAGGCTGGAAGGGGCTAAAAAAATTTTAGAAAGGCAGCTTAAACCCCACGATTTTGGATTTTCCCGAGTGTACCCGTGTCAAAGGGTAACCGGATCCGTTTTGCCCCCATGTATTGCAATGAGGCACGGATTGTGCTCGGAGTGTATTTTATGCACAACCCGACCCCCATGGGAACATGGGGGGAAAATCGGACCCCTGTGTACCCGCTTTGACAGGATACACTCGGAAACTCCAAAATGTGGTGTAAAGCCAGCCTAAGGGGGATGAGAAGGAGAAATGTTGGTGAAATGTAAGAAAAGACATGATTACTTAGGGTAATTGTATTTTAGGGAGTCCACGACAGCCCCCACGTGAGGAGGGGACCCCCCCCACCAGGACGGGAAACCTACAGTTTAAAAAGGGGCGGCCCCCCTCGCCCCCTCAGTTTGTTTACAGGATGAGAGGAACCGCACAGTTAAGAGAAGTAACAACCCCAAAATACACGAAAAAGACAAAATAATAACCCCCTACGATGCCCATGGAGAAATCACAAAAAAAAGTGAAAAGGGAGGGAAGTGGTGGGTGCTGTCGTGGATCCTAAAACACAATTCCCGGAAAGTAATCGTCTTTTCTTCTCGCCACGACAGCCCCCACATGAGGAATTGAGAGAGCAAGATGGGGGGGGGACAACAGTGTGAGGCAGATCCCCCGAAAGCCAAGTCAGAGTCGAAGAAAAAATTCAAGCGTGTTTTATAAAAGGTAGAAGGGGCGACCAAGTTGCAGCCTTAATATGCGTCAATGGAGACAGAGCGCGTTCAGTCGGAAGAAGCCAGGGCCCCTAGGAATGCGCATGCACCCCCCGGAGGATTGCGTCCGTCCCGAGTGGGCCCAAAGCGATGGCATCCCGGCCCCATTAGACAATGTGCTTTTAGAAACAAAAACCCCCTTCGTGGACTCTGAAAGGACACAAACAGGCCCCTACTCTGCCGAAAGGCGCTAGTCCTATAAAGGTGGCAATACAAATCCCCTGCTCTAGGTATGGAACCCCGTTTCTGGAGAAGCAGGAGGGAAAAAAAAGGGAAGGGGGGAAAATCTCCCGATCCCATGAAAACCGGGGCGACCCTTTGGGGGGTAGGAAAGGTCCGGGTTTTAAGACAAGCCTTTGTAAGATGGACAGAAAAGGAGGGTCAATAGATAAGCCCGTAGATCACCCCCCCGCCCAGTGAAGTGAGGGCCATAGAGTGCAGTCTTGGAGACAGGGATAAGGGGGTGCCCCAAAGGGTTCAAAGGGGGGCCCCATTTGGGCGTCCAGGACCCGATTAAATCCCACGGGGCCACAGGCAATATGAACCGGGGTGCTACGCTCACAAGCAGTATAAACCGAGAGACCCCTCTGTCCTGTACATCCCACCCTACAACGCCCCTAATGCAGAAACATGGACCTTTAAAGGGATTAATGAAAAACCAAAATCTCGACCTTCTGAGAAACTCCAGAAAAAAAGGGGTGGGAACAATCGGAGAAAAAAGGAGCAGTATGGGAATGAAGGAATTCCGCCAGACCCTACCATAAATTTTGTGAACCTCCCTTCCCACTTAAGAGAAGGGTGGAAATAAAGCTCCAAAAGCCCCGAAATTTTTTAAGCTCTTTCAAGTTAAGCCCTAAGTGGAGGCCTTTACCCCGGGGGGAGGATGGACCTGAGAGAGCAGGCCCCGGGAATGAAGGAAGAAGCCAGGATCGGACCAGACTGGCTCTGAGCCAAAAAAAACCACGGCCTCTTGGGGGCCCAAAAAGGGGCAATGAGAAAACCTGCCCATCTCCCTGATCTTTGTACAACTGGGAAAAAGTTCTTGGAGGAAACGATAAACCAGCCCAAAGGTAAGGGAAGGAGGGAATCCACCAATGGATGTCTGTTAAATCCAGGGGGCAAACCCGGGTGATTGCCTGTTGGCCCGGTTGCAAACAAAAACGATGTCTGGAAGACCCCTAAGGAACGATCTTCCCGGGAAGGTCTGGCGGCAGAGGGCCCCCCTCGCCCTGATGGAGGGTATGGTGACTCAGAAAGCCGCTGTGGAATTTTCGACGCCCGTATGGAGTGCCCAGAGGGAAAACAGGTTGGGCCCCCCCGGGTGAGGATAGCCACGCAGTAGACAGCAGAGTCCCGGGGTCGAGTACCTCCCCGCTTGTTGATAATGCCACCGCGTGGTGTTGTCTGACAAATCCCAAGTGCGGCCCCCCGTGTGGAAGAAAATGACAAAGACAAGGTGGTAGCCTTTAATTCACGCAAGTTGGAAGAATCGGAAGATCCTCCCCAACAACGTCCCCGAGTAAACGGCTCCCCGGGAGCCCCCCCCCCTGTCCCGGTGGCATGGTCAGAGGATTGAGAAAGGTGAATCCCCCCGGGACCCCCCTGGAAAAGGGGATGCGGTCCAACCCCCCAGGCAAGGGACTCCACAGGTCCCGGGGCAAGGTAAGACGACCCCGAAGCCGACCCGAATGCAACATCCCCAGCAAAACCCCCTACTGCAAAGGGCGTATGAAATGCGGGCCCCCGAAACCGGGAATGCAAGACGAAAAGGGGAACCCAACAGGGACTTGGCCCCCCCGCAAATGAAGGGAAGGGCAATCAATAACTGATGCCCCAGCCCTGATATGCGTTTTTGTCATCCCGGGAAAGGAGGCATAGCTGATTACAGAGTCCAGAAGGAACCCAGAAAAGATTGCGAGTCAGGGAGTCAGTTGAACTTCCCATGTTGAGATCCCCCAGCCCCAAACCGCAAAGATGAGATAATTCCACGCGGAACTGACACTATTCAAAAGAGT
>JARQOC010000005.1:392475077-392685952 GCA_033576535.1 Allobates femoralis
ATCTAGACTCCGTTTGTTTCAGTAAAAAGGAATCCCTGATGGCCTGTAAGAGATCCTGTGTTTATCTGATCTCTTGGATTTCCTGCAAAGAGAGCAGAGAGGAGGATACAGCTTTCAAAGAAATTCAGCACATTGGGTCCATATTTCTTCAAAATGGATATTCCTTTATTTAGTGCTCATATAAAAAAATTTAAAAGCAACATCTTGCGGGACAACCCGGTCAGACGCGTTTCGATAGACTTTATCAATGACAATGACTTCAAGACATACAGACAATTTATACATTGACAATTAAGAAACAAAATGAGCACACATGTGAAACCTCAAATCCTGCAAGGTAATTTAGGGCATGGTGTTCCCATTGTAAATTGTAACCTGCAATCCAAAGAAAGGCTAGAGAGAATTGCCAAAGGAAAACTCCTTGAAGGAGAACTCCCAAAGGGAAACTCCTAAAAGGAGGATTCCTCAAAGGGAGAAAATTCCCAAAAGGAAAATACTGAAAATGTTCAAGATATGGAACATGCACACCATCCTACATATACTGATTCAATAATAATGAAGTAAATGATATGGCAAAAAATTGCCTTTATATTATAACAATAAATAGTTGTTATGGTGTGCAGTCCATATAGAACACTTAAACAATACACAATACGTATAATTCATAGTGAAGACCGAATAAGATATAGCATTATTTATTGTTTCTTTGCATATGTCTTTTAAATGGGGATCCGGGAAAAAAAAAAAAAAAAAAAAAAAAAAAAACAAACAACAGGATACAGCCTCCCCACTGATTTCCTGTGCTGTGATGTGAATATGTGACATGCATATTCATCTATGGGGAGGGGAAATCAGAGAACTAAGTAGATCATTCACTGTGAGTGACAGATGGAATTAATCTATTTATTTGAAGTTTACAGAGGATAGGAGAGGAATATAAATAATAGAAATACATAAATAGTGAGAGTTTAGAGAAAAGAATTAGAAAATTATAGCAGTTACATATGGATTTTTGACCTGACAGTTTTCCTTTAAAAACCATTGTTAGTTGCTGCACACTGTTCCAGTTTGTTTAGATCTTTGTGAATCTTCTCTAGTACTAGCTATCCCTCCTAGTTTTGTGTCACTTAGCAAATTTAATCTGTTTACCGTATATACTCGTGTATAAGCCGACCCGTGTATAAGCCGACCCCCCTACTTTTGCCCCCAAAACCTGGGAAAACCTATTGACTCGTGTATAAGCCAAGGGTGGACCCCAGCACAGGTATACAGCCCCCAGCAGTGTGGTATACAGCAGCCCCAGAGGTATATACAGCAGCCCCAGTGGTAGTATACAGCAGCAGCCCCGGTGGTATATACAGCAGAAGCCCCAGTGGTTAGTATACAGCAGCCCCAGAGGTGTATACAGCAGCCCCAGTGGTAGTATACAGCAGCAGCTCCAGTGGTATATACAGCAGCAGCCCCAGTGGTTAGTATACAGCAGCCCCAGAGGTGTATACAGCAGCCCCAGTGGTAGTATCCAGCAGCCCCAGTGGTGTATACAGCAGCCCCAGAGGTAGTATACAGCAGCCCCAGAGGTATATATAGCCCCAGTGGTAGTATACAGCAGCCCCAGTGGTAGTATACAGCAGCCCCAGTGGTAGTATACAGCAGCCCCAGAGGTATATACAGCCCCAGTGGTAGTATACAGCAGCCCCAGAGGTAGTATACAGCAGCCCCAGAGGTATATACAGCCCCAGAGGTAGTATACAGTAGCCCTTAGGTAGTATACAGCAGCCCTAGTGGTGTATACAGCAGCCCCAGAGGCAGTATACAGCAGCCCCAGGGGTGTATACAGCAGCAGCCCCAGGGGTGTATACAGCAGCAGCCCCAGGGGTGTATACAGCAGCAGCCCCAGGGGTGTATACAGCACCAGCCCCAGGGGTGTATACAACAGCAGCCCCAGAGGTATACAGGCCCCCCCATCAAGATCCAGGGCCTCCCCTCCTTGCTCGGCAAACCTGTAAAGTAAAATCATACTTATCACTGTCCTGTCGCGCCGTCCCGCCGCTGCCGACATCACGATCCCGGCTTCATTCAGCGTCTTCCGGCTTCCTGTGGTCGCGGGCAATGACGCGACCACAGGAAGCCGGAAGAAGACGGATGAAGCCGGGATCGTGATGTCGGCAGCGGCGGGACGGTGCGACAGGACAGTGATAAGTATGATTTTACTTTACAGGTTTGCCGAGCAAGGAGGGGGGGCCCTGGATCTTGATGGGGGGCCTGTATACCTCCGGGGGCTCTGTATACTCGCGTATAAGCCGAGGGGGGACTTTTCAGCCCAAATTTTGGGCTGAAAAACTCGGCTTATACACGAGTATATACGGTACCCTCAATTCCTTCATTCAAATTATTGATAAAGATTTTGAACAACACAGGGCCCAGGGCAAAGCCCTGTGTACCTCACTTGAGACATTCTTCCAACTGCATGTGCAGCCATTTATGAACACTCTTTGGGTCCGATTACTAAGACAGTTATGAATCCATAATATAGAAAGACTACAGCAGCACACTGCTAAAGCCAACATATGCAAATTATATTGTCCGGTTATGAATGCACCTAAAAGTTGCCTTGTCCATTCAATACATGGTCATTTTTTCAATAAGGATTGTATGGGATACTTTATCAAATGCTTTGCTGAAGTTAAGATATACTCTATCTACTGAATTTTCCTGATCCACCCAGTCAGTGATTGTGTCATAGAAGGAAAATATGTTAGTTTGACTTATTAGTTACAAATCCATACTGAGTCTGGTTAATCACTTCATTTCTCAACCAAGTACTTGCATACGTGGGGACGTGGCCTAGCCAGCAATGTGAGCTCATCTCAGAACTCTCCCGGTGGAGACAATGTGTATAGGCTGCGACTGCCGCTTAGCTTGGCACCAAGACCGACACTATCGGTGCCGGAGGATCCCTGGACACCGAGGTAGGCTTGGGGCAGCGGAGGAACGTAGCGGTGACCCATAAGAGGCAGCGGGATGCCAGCACCTTAGACCCGCACAGAATCCAAGATGGCACCGAGGCAGTGAAGGTGGTGAAGGAGAACTCAGCCTGCGCTTGGAGGATGGCGGTGGCGGCCCACCTATAAAGGTTTGCCAGGGTGGAGGAGAAAAATCAGCAAAGGCTAGGGAAGAGGAATTCATGGGCTGAAGACACGGAGGAGGAGCGGAAGCAGGAGGAAGGAGCCAGAAAAGCCATAGTTATACCCCAGATGGAAGATGGGGCAGAAAATACAGGGCCACAGGTTGACTCTGCTATCACAGAGCCCACACTAAAGGACATATTTGCAGTTGTGAACTTTTGCAAAGAGGCCCTGACTGCACTTACTCAGCAAGTCCAAGGCATACAGCAGAGATTGGAAACATGAAATCTGCTATGCAGAAAGCAGATGCCAGAACAGGAGAGGTGGAGGAAACGGTTAACACAGCAGAGGATGATATTGTTAACCTGCAGAAAGGTCACAAACAATATGCCAAACAACTGGAGGAAGTAATTGCAAAAAATGACGACTTGGAGAACGGTTCGTGGCGAAATAATGTAAAAATAGTGGGGGTGCCTGAAAAAGCAGATTAAGCCAACCCCACTGAGTTTTTTGAGAATGGCTACTGCAAAAAATTGGTGTGGACGCCCTGTCCAAGGTTTTTGTGGCAGAAAGAGTCCACAGAATCCCGATGGGACCCGTGCCCCATGGTGCAACCCCCTGTGCTATGCTGGCAAAAATCCTAAACTACAGGGACAGAGCCATGATCCGAGGAAAGCAAGGAATGCCAAGGACATGATTATTGATGTACAAAATATATCCATCTATTCGGATTACTCACCAGCAGTGCAGAGACTTCGGCTGGTTTCACACTTCTGGACCCCTCTGCAGTATCCTGCGAAGGGGATCCGCAAGCTGAGCGCAGGCACCGTTAGTCCCTATGCTTACCATGTGCTCTGATGCAGATTGGCGTGCGCACCCTGTGCGCACCCATTCACTGCAATGTATGATTTGTACGCAGGCGGATGACTGTGCACAAATCACACACTCTCGGCCGCACCCTGAACGCGACATGTCGCGTTCCTGGCGCAGTGAGACTGTGTGATTTGTGCGCAAGCATCCGCATGCGCACAAATCACATATTGCCGGCAATGGGTGCGCACGGCCATTTGCACCCGAGCGCAGGCACCTGCGTCCCCATGTTAAACATAGGGACTTGCGGTGCCTGCACTCAGCTTGTGGATCTCCTCCGCAGGATGCTACGGATGGGTCCGCAAGTGTGCAACCAGCCTTAGAATGAGATTTGGAGAAGTAAAGAGGAGATTGCATGGATATGGGATTCAGTACTCCATGTTGTATCCAGCTAAGGGTGGTGGTCCTTGACAAAATACATTTTTCCAGTCTCCTGAGGAGGTTTCTGAATGGATGGATCACAACAACAAAAAATTGAGCAACGAGCTGGTTGAGAACACATGTGCTGGACTGTGTGTACAATATGGGAGAGACACTCTCTTCTAACTTTGTTAGGGGAGCAAAACTGTTATAATGTTTGTTCATTCTTCAAATTTTCTTGTGATTCTTCATATTATGGTATAATACTGGTAATGCTACCAGTGATAAATGTTGTTATAGGGAAAACAGGTTCAAACCGGGATTGTTGCCGGTAATAATGGAGGAGCTGAGTGGTGGTGGCGAGTTGCTATAGTCTATTAAGAAATAGATATGTTAATTGTTCACTAAAGGCAGGAGGGCAAGGAGGGTACAGAGATGGTATTAGGAGGTCAGGTTTGGTGTGTGAGACCGTAGTGAGGGTGTACGGGGCTGGGATTAGCTTATTTACCCACTCTCATACAGGGAGAAGCTAAATGATGCTGGGTTTGGAGGTTCGAGGGTAGGGAAAGGATGGGAAAGGGGAGGGAGGGATGGGAAGGGGGAGGGGGCCAACTGTAAGGGAAACAAACAGACAGCGGGGAGTAGAGATGATAGGGGAAGTGATCTTTACTGTTTACAGATTCTGATATACTATGGCGAAACAGATAAAGTTATAAATTGGAATATTAGGGGTCTGGCAGATAGGAGTAAAAGTTTCGGTAGTGATGAGACATTTGCTGTCATTTAAGCCATCAATCTTGTCTTTACTGGAAACACACTTGGTCAGAGAGCGATGTGGAGCACTGAGCTGGATTAGGCATTCCTACCATGCAACATATTCTAATTGTGCAAGGGGGGTCTCAGTTCTGGTCGACACCTCAGTGCCGTAAGAAGAAGTGAAAGTGGATAAGGATGGGCAATATGTGTTTGTGGTATGTCAGGTGTATGGACAATAGTTAATGCATAGTAGCGGTGTATTCTCCACCACCATATCAGATGGGAAGTTACATGAGATCATGGACTTGGCCAGACACAGGGTGGGGGGTACTATTGCTAATTATGGGCGATATGAATAATATATTAGAAAAAAAGAGAGTGAAAAACCAGGTACTGGTTACAGGTGTGGGCTAATCAGCTCCTCAATGAGGACTGCAACAATTAGGGTTCGATGTTTGCTCTGTCTAGCACAAATCCATTATATATAAAAAAGGGAAAATGAGCGGCACTCACCAACTTGCTTTATGTGATTTTTAATCCATCACAGGGTTACAGGTGCAGGGAGGGAACGGGTGCAGGGTCGGAAAACAGTCGGCTGTTTCATGCGATCAGCGCTTCAAACAGGTCCAATCAATTTCCCTTTTTATGAATAATATATTAAACTGGGAACTTGACAGGGAAAGACGAGGTCAGAGACATCTGGGAAGGGAGGCCGAAATGCGTTTACTAAACATATTAAAGAATTAGGATCGATAGACTTATGAAGAGTCAGGAAATTAAATGTGAAGTGCTATTCATGCTTCTCGGATCTCATAATACAATGTCAAGGATAGACATGGCAATGGGTATGAATAGACATTTAGACGCCATGGTCAGTAGGATAGAGTATCTACCTAAAGTGGTCTCAGATCACAAACCAGTGAAGGTCAGTATTCGGATTGGAGAGAGAGGTGGGGCTCATGAGAGGGACTGGAAGGTGCACTCCACATGGTTGAAATCGATTGACATGGAGAACATTAAGAGGGAGGTGGAGGTTTTGTTTTTTTTATTTATAACCATCTTTATTGAGAAAGAAAACAATAGCATACAAAAAATGTATAAAGTCAGAATCAAATCTAGGTACATCAAGTATAACTCCAGTTATGTTAATTCAAGACAGGATTTTCTAATAAACCAAGAACACTTTCTATAACTCTAACAGTGCCCCCCCCCCCCCAGGCACCAGGGTGAGGTTAGTAACGAACTACTTAAGTGAGCCTAACAGGTGTGATATAAGCAACGAGCTGTCCAGTGGAGTTATTTTTTCGAGGAAAATGAAGGGAGGCAGCTGTAGGAATATTTGGGATGTTGAAGGCCTTTCTGAGAGACTTTTTATAAGGCATCTCTAGATGTAATCTAGTCCAGAAAGGAAAGAGCAGGGGTGTGGATGCATTGAGGAGAACAGAATGTGAAGCAGTGAGACTGCCCACCCTGAGAAGCAAATTGAGTGATAGAGGCCAAAGAAGTGGATAGATATGTATGAATAGGGTCTCCTTCTTTTAAGATGGCGAAAAGGTGGGTCATCTATTATCAGTAGTGGTAGTGGCTCAGAGGGTGTCATTGTATGTATATGCCATATATGACAAAGAAGGTAGACTGGTAGATGACACAAAGAGTATTCTTAAAATATTTAAGGGGTTTTATGAGAATTTGTAAGTTTCTAGGCTTTCATCTTCTAGGGAAGACATTATGCACTATTTGGAGGGGGCGAATATAACACAAATTGGAAATGAGGAAAGACTCAAGCTGGTAAAAAACCCATCATGGTGGAAGAGTTGGAAGAGGCATTATTATCCATGGCAAATTATAAGGCTCCTGGGGGGAATGGACTGCCTGTAGAGGTGTACAAAATACTTAAGGACGTTATGTTACCTAGATTATGTTGGGTGTTTCAGGAAGCTCTTGGAGAGGGAAAACTGCCAGAATCCATGAGAGAGGCACAATTGTGGTCCTCCCGAAAGAGGACAAGGATAAATGGAAAACTGATTCATATAGGCCCATTTCACTGCTGTCTGTAGATGCTAAACTGCTTGCTAAAGGTTGATGGAAAAATGGTAACGGCAGTGACTTGCCAGATCAGTCTGGATTCATGCCAATTAGGTCAACACCTATTAATTTAAGACAGCTGTATCTGAATATGCAATTACCGGCAGATAATGTGGGGCGTAGGGCGTGGTATCTTTGGATGCACAAAAAGCATTTGACAGCGTGGAATGGGACTATCTGTGGGTGGTATTAGAGAAAATCAGTTTTGGAAATGGTATTTATCGACTTGGTAAAGTTGCTGTATTCCTCCCAGTAGCCCGCATAAGGGTAAATGAGAGAAAGGCCAGATAAGTTTGCTTTTACCAGGGGAACTCTGCAGGGATGTTCCCTTTCTCCACTGTTATTTGCCCTTGCTATAGAACCACTCGCGGTGCATATAGAACAGCCGAAATGGTAGGTTTTAAATTTGGTCCGACGGAGGAGAAAATTGCACTTTATGCAGACGATATTCTCTTGTTCTTGCAGGATCCTTAGCATCATTAAAAGCAGGCGGTAGCATTGGTTGAGAGGTTTGGAGGCATGTCGGGTTTATGGATTAATTGGACAAGCCAATCTTTTGATGATTGATAGGAACAGAAAGGAAGAATTGGGAGAACTTGGATGTATTAGACTGAAAGTAGTAAACCAGTTCAAGTATTTGGGAATACAGATTGTGCCCTACCAGTCACAGATTTTGTTAAATTGAATGTGGACCCACTGTTAGCCAAATTGAAGGATAAGGCCCAAGCTTGGTGTAACTTGTGTCTCTCGGTGGTGGGGAGGGCAAATCTGGCTAAAATGATACTTATGCCAAAGATCCTGTGTGTGCTCCATAGCTCCCCTGTGTGGCTCCCATGGGGACTATTTCAGAGACTCAACTCCTTATTTTGGGATCTGGTTTGGGGTGGAGGCCAACCTAGAATTAAACTGGAAATTTTGCAGAGACCAAAGACAGAAGTGGGAATTGCTTTACCAAACCCGTTGATCTATTTTTTAGCATCCCAGAGCCAGGATTTTAGAGGATGGGCTTCAAGGGGGAAGGGGAGTTTGTCAAAATGATTCTGGAGGAAATGACAAAAAAGATATGGGGGGGGGAAGCTTTCCACCTTGGGTCTGGTACTGGATTAAAAAGTCTGGGTCTGGTCTGGATTAAAAAGTTAAGAGAAGTCAATAGAGTAAAGAGAAGTCAATGGAGTAACAAAATACACCCTGTATGGATGAATAATAATTTGGTGGAATTTTATAAACTGGGGGAACAAAAGTCCTGGATGCGTATGGTGATTAGAACATCTATGGCAACTTGTAGAGAATAGGACACTAAAGTCGTTTGCATCCCTGAGGGAGGAATTCCAATTTTCGTAGACAGATAAGTCCTTATACCTCAGACTTCGGCATGCTTATGAAAGGCAGGCAAAAATAAGTAACCTGGGAGTGCAGACAGACATTGGATTGGACTACATATGCACGGAAGATGGTACAAGAGAAGTTATCTCAACTGCGCATAGAGATCTTCAGCGTACCTTTTTGCTGTGGCACCCTATACGGGCATGAGACAAATGGGAAAAAGAAGTTGGGGTAATACATGATGAGGTGTGGGATACTATTCTGGAATATGGCCTAAAATTCTCTGAGTTAGCCGGGTAGGTTGTCACAGCTCTATTTGGTACACAGAGCATATAGATCCCCAGAATTCTTATATAAGATTGGTGTGAGGAACACCTCTGAATGTTCGAGATGTATGCATGAGGGTGCGGGAGTGTTGCATATGATGTGGGAGTGTCCTAGATTGCAAGCGGTTTGGATGGTGGTGATAAATTTAATTGAAGGAAGATATAGATGTGTTGTTCCACGGAAGCCTATAGTATGTGTGTTGGGATATGTGGAAGAAATTGGAATCACAAACACACAGAAGATACGGTAGCAAGGTTACTATTCATTGCAAGGAAAGTGATAGCTAGAGGTTGGATCAGGGCTGAGCCGCCCTTTAGAGTGGCAAATTTGAAACAGGTGACTTAAATAATACACACAGAAGAGAATGTGTATCGAAGGAGGAATGCTACTAAAATGTTTGAGAAACTATGGGAACCATGGCTGAGATCGGAGTGATAATACGGTGGGAAATAAGATCGATCATGAATGTGACTAATCTGAAAATCTTTCTCTTATGTTGTTAGACCTGTGTAAGAATAAGCTGATATAAGTTTTAATGTGGATGTTATATTATTAGATTTAGATATGCCACTTCCTTAGTTAATAAGCATTGCTTACACTGTCTATGAGGGAGGGGGTGGGGGGGCTCTGTTTCTAGTTTACTAAAATGGAAAATATTGGATTACTGTTACATGATGTAAGATGTAAATAATTGCCTTGTCTAATAAAAATATCTGATTAAAAAAAAAGAAAGTACTTGCATACGTGTTGTTCAATAATTTGTTCAAGACTTTTCCTGGTATAGAAGTCAGACTGAAGGCCTATAGTTCCCTGGGTCCTCCCTCTCCCCCTTTTTAAAAATAGGGACAACATTAGCTCCTCTCCGTCCTCCAAGAATTTTCAAAGATTATGGAGAGTGATTATTCCTCTGCTATCTCCTTCAGTACACTGGGGTCTAATTCATCTGAACCTGGAGACTCCAATTAATTTATGTTACTTAAGTATTCTCTCACTATCTCTCTGTTTATAGATAGGATGGATTCTTCTATTCCTTTATAGTTCAGTGAAGATCAGTTGACGTTATGTTTACTGTTCTGAGAAAAAGCAGATGCAAAATAGAAATGTATAAGTTCGGCCTCCTCAATATCACTTCTTACCAAGTCAGCAGTTTCTTTCTGTAAAAATCGTATAGCATCTTTGAATTTTCTTTTAATTTTGATATAACCCCAGCATCCTTGCTTTTGATGTCTCTTGCAAGCCTTAACGATTACTACTCTTTTTCGTTCCCATTTATAAGTGGTGTTTCCCAAACATCTTCACCTCATTACTAGTGCACCTCAATGAATTAGAATATCATCAGAAAGTTAATTGATTTCAGTAATTCAATATAAAAAGTGAAATGCATATATTGTAAAGAGTCATTACAAACAGTGTGATTTATTTCATGTGTTTTTTTCTGTTAATGTTGAGGATTATGGTTTGCAGCCAATGAAAACTAATAAGTCATTATCTCAGAAATTAAAGTAGGATGATGGGTTAAAAACCGCGCTTCCGTACTGCACGAGACATCAAAGGGTGGATATAATACCGATTTATTAGTCAACGTGTTTCAGGGCTCTCAGAGACACCCAGAAACATAGCAATATTACATAGATTTTTCATGATATTCGAATTCATAAAGATGCACTGGTATTTACTGTATTTCAAAAAATTAGTAACATTGCTTGCACGTGATGACGGCAGGTAGTTATGTAGAACTAGATGGTGCCCTGATTCTAATGCATCGGGTATTCTAGACTCTGTATGTAGTTTATTTATGAAAATTTAAGAATAATGCAAAGGGAAGCTGGGTTTAAATCTTGCACCAATATCGCTGATTGCTGGCGACCGGCTGGGCGCAACCAATCAGCGAAGTGTGGATGAAAACGCACGCCAATTTGCGGGCGGACTGTCCCTGTTGCTGATTGGTCGTGGGCGGCTGGCCTGACCAATCAGCAACGCAGGATTTACGTTACAGACAAACAGACAGAAGTAGAAAAATATATAGTAGTTACCTACAGCAGTACTGGTGTGCAGCGGTGCCAGTGAACAGCGGTGCCGGAGTACAGCAGGGGGCCGGGGATAGCGGCCAGGGGGGCGGGCAGGAGGGGGCCGGGGAACAGCGGGTCGCGTGTGGGCAGGAGGGGGCCAGGGAAGAGCGGGGATGCGGGAAGGAGGGGACTGGGGAAGAGGGTGCTGGTGCGGGCAAGGAGGGGGCCAGGGGGACATCGACTGGATACGGGCAGGAGGGGGGCGCGGGGGGGGACACGGGCCAGGATGCGGGCAAGAGGGGGCCGGGGAACAGCGGCTGGGTGCGGGCAGGAGGGGGCGGGGGTCCTCCGCCCCCACCTGGCCACTGTTCCCCGGCCCCCTACTGCCCGCAGCAGAGTGCTTAGCAGAGTATACGGTGGCTCAGTGGTTAGCAGAGTATATGGGGGCTCAGTGGTCAGCAGAGTATACGGCGGCTCAGTGGTTAGCAGAGTATACGGGGGCTCAGTGGCTAGCACAGTATACGCTAGTTCAGTAGTTAGCACAGTATACGGAGCCTCAGTGGTTAGCACTCTATAGTGGCTCAGTGGTTGGCACTGTATATGGTGGGTCAATAATTAGAACAGTAATGTGGCTCAATGGTTAGCACTGTATATGGTGACTCAGTGGTTAGCACTGTATATGGTGACTCAGTGATTAGCACTATGGTGGCTCAGTGGTTGGCACTGTATATGGTGGCTCAGTGGTTAGCACAGTAATGGTAGCTCAGCAGTTAACACAGTATGGTGGCTCAGTGGTTAGCACTGTATATGGTGGCTCAGTGATTAGCACTGTATATGGTGGCTTAGTGGTTAGCACAGTATGGTGGCTCAGTGGCTAACACTGTACGTGGCTCTGTGGTTAGCACAGTATGGTGGCTCAGTAGTTGGCACTGTATATGGTGGCTCAGTGGTTAGCACAGTATGGTGGCCTAGTGGTTAGCACAGTATGGTGGCTCAGTGGTTAGCACTGTATATGGTAGCTCAGTGCTAGCACAGTATGGTGGCTTAGTGGCTAGCACTGTATAATGGCTCTGTGGTTAGCATAGTACGGTGGCTCAGTGGTTAGCACTGTATGGTGGCTCAGTGGTTAGCACTGTATTGGTGGCTCAGTGGTTAGCACTGTACGGTGGCTCAGTGGTTAGCACTGTATGGTGGCTCAGTGGTTAGCACTGTATGGTGGCTCAATGCTTAGCACTGTAAGGTGACTCAATGGTTAGCACTGCACGGTTGCTCAGTGGTTAGCACAGCGCGGTGGCTCAGTGTTTAGCAAAGTATGGTGGCTTAGTGGTTAGCACAGTATGGTGGCTCAGTGGCTAACACTGTACGGTGGCTCTGTGGTTAGCACAGTATGGTGGCTCAGTGGTTAGCACTGTATGGTGGCTCATGCTTAGCACTGTAAGGTGGCTCAATGGTTAGCACTGCACAGTGGCTCAGTGGTTAGCACAGTATAGTGGCTCAGTGGTTAGCACTGCACGGTGGCTCAGTGTTTAACAAAGTATGGTGGCTCAGTGGTCAGCACAGTTTATGGTCGCTCAGTGGTTAGCACTGTACAGTGACTCAGTGTTTAGCACAGTATGGTGGCTCAGTGGTTAGCACTTATGGAGGCAGAGTCGTTAACTCTGTATGAAGGCTCAGTGATTAGCACTGTACACGGTGACTCAGTGATTAGCACTCTATGGTGGCTGAGTGGTTAGCACAGTGCGGTGGCTTAGTGGTTAGCACTGCGCGGTGGCTCAGTGGTTAGCATGCGCAGTGGCTCAGTGGTTAGCACTGCGCAGTGGCTCAGTGGTCAGCACAGGATGGAGGACGAGTGGTCAGGCAGGATGGGTGGCCGAGTGGTCAGGGCAGGATGGAGGCAGAGTGGTCAGCGCAGGATGGAGGCAGAGTGGTCAGCGCAGGATGGATGGCTCGGTGTTCAGCGCAGGATGGAGCTCGGTGTTCAGCGCAGGATGGAGGCTCGGTGTTCAGCGCAGGATGGAGGCTCGGTGTTCAGGCAGGATGGAGGCTCAGTGGTCAGTGCAGGATGGAGGCTCAGTGGTCAGCACAGGATGGAGGCTCAGTGGTCAGCACAGGATGGAGGTTCGGTGGTCAGCACAGGATAGAGGCTCAGTGGTCAGCACAGGATGGAGGCTCAGTGATCAGCACAGGATGGAGGCTCAGTGGTCAGCACAGGATGGAGTGGTGAGCAGAGGATGGAGGCTCAGTGGTCAGCGTAGGATGGAGGGCCAGTGGTCAGCACAGGATGGAAGGCCAGTGGTCAGCACAAGATGGAGGGCCAGTGGTCAGCGCCAGATGGAGGCTCATTGGTCAGCACAGGATGGAGGCTCAGTGGTCAGCGCAGGATGAAGGCTCAGTGGTCAGCACAGGATGGAGGCTCTGTGTTCAGCGCAGGATGGAGGCTCAGTGGTCAGCGCAGGATGGAAGCTCAGTGGTCAGCGAGGATGGAGGCTCAGTGGTCAGCGCAGGATGGAGGCTCAGTGGTCAGCGCAGGATGGAGGCTCAGTGGTCAGCACAGGATTTAGGCTCAGTGTCAGCGCAGGATGGAAGCTCAGTGGTCAGCACAGGATGGAGGTCGGTGTCAGCACAGGATAGAGGCTCAGTGGTCGGCACAGGATGGAGGCTCGGTGATCAGCACTGGATGGAGGCTCAGTGGTCAGCACAGGATAGTAGTGGTCAGCAGAGGATGGAGGCTCAGTGGTCAGCTTAGGATGGAGGCCAGTGTCAGCACAGATGGAGCGCCAGTGGTCAGCACAGGATGGAGGCCAGTGGTCAACGCAGGATGGAGGCTCAGTGGTCAGCACAGGATGGAGGCTCAGTGGTCAGCACAGGATGTAGGCTCAGTGGTCAGCGCAGGATGGAGGCTCAGTGGTCAGCGCAGGATGGAGTGGTCAACAGAAGATGGAGGCAGAGTGGTCAGCACAGGATGGAGGCTCAGTGGTCGCACAGGATGGAGGCTCAGTGGTCAGCGCAGGATGGAGGCTCAGTGGTCAGCGCAGGATGGAGGCTCTGGTCAGCGCAGGATGGATGCTCAGTGGTCAGCGCAGGATGGAGGCTCAGTGGTCACCGCAGGATGGAGGCCAGTGGTCAGGCAGGATGGAGGCTCAGTGGTCTGTGCAGGATGGAGGCTCACACTGATGGAGGCTCAGTGGTCAGCGCAGGATGGAGGCCAGTGGTCAGTGCAGGATGGAGGCTCAGTGGTCAGTGCAGATGGAGGCTCAGTGGTCAGCGCAGGATGGAGGCTCACACTGATGGAGGTCGTGTCAGCGCAGGATTGAGTCTCGTTGGTCAGTGCAGGATGGAGGCCAGTGGTCAGCACAGGATGGAGGCAGAGTGGTCAGCACAGGATGGAGGGCCAGTGGTCAGCACTCGTCCATTCCCCTCCCATCCGCTCCGGTCTTACCCGCACCCGGGGTTTACATTGCCGCTACAGCAGGTAATGAGTGGTCATGTGATAGGCGGGTCTGAAGTGACATGCAGAGTCTGTCACATGACCGCTCATTACCTGCTGTAGCGGCAATCTAAACACCGGGTGCGGGAGTGAGATGGAGGGGGGAGGAGGGGGGAATGGAGCGAGCTGGGAAGGAATTGTGCGAAGGGGGTAGGGAATGGAGAAAGGGGGGGGGAGGGAATGGAGCAGTGGGTGGCGGGAATGGAGCAGCGGGTGGCGGGAATAGAGCAGCGGGTGGCGGAATTGGAGCGGCGGGTGGCAGCGGCGGGCATGAGGGGGTCGGAGGTGGGAGCACCCACTCCAGTGGGCAGGTGCGGGCAGGTGGAGGTTGACAGCGCGGGGTCTGTGAGGGAAATTCGCGTGTTGCTGATTGCATCATGGCCACGGCGCGCGGCTGTTTTGCATACTCCTCGTTCATTGGTGCCGCCGCTGCAGCCACCAATGAGTGACCTGGAGCTGCGTGTTTATTTCGGTGTCAGACAGACACGATTAGGAGATTATGTAGTAGATAGTGCAACCTACGGTACATTTTGTAAGTTCCAAGCTGACTTGAGTGAACTTAGTGATTTTATGCATCTACCAGGCAGATGAGACTCATTGTGGTTAATGTAAAATTCTGCATCTGGATACTAATGGTCTGCTGGCATCGTGTGTTTTCTTTTTTTTTTAACAACCTTCTACTTGGTCTCAAGCCACGGCAACTTGATAGATGAGCAATCTGTATCAAGTAATTCTTCTGCAAGCATAGATAGGCTTGCCAGGGTCTTCTACGCCATTATTTTGATTGTATCAAACCAGTGGGTTACTGGTCTTCCTCTTCTTCTTGTCTTCTATACTTCCGACCATGATGTTCTTCTCCAGTGATTGATCTCTTGGTATGAAATGTCCAAACTAGGCAAGTCATATCTTAGTGATCCTTGCCTCGAGTTACATGTCAAAATTGACTTATTCCAAAATTGATTTTTTTTGTTGTTCTTGCCATCCATGGTATTGATAACATCCTTCTCCAGCACTACATTTTGGAGGCATCAATTCCTCTTCTGCCTTGTTGTATTATCATCCAGGTTTGCATCTGTATGTTAACACTGAAAAGACCATACCATGGCTAGGGAAGTAAAACTAGGAGAGTAATTTGTAGAGAAGGTTCACACTGTACTTGCAGATTATAATTTTACAACATACAATGTCAATTAATAGTTTCTAAGGCTAGCAAGATATTGTCATTTATTGAAAGAAACATGGACTTGTTGGGCAGGAACTTAATATTACCAATGTGCAATGTGTTAGAGAAGGTTCTTTTAGATCTGCATGGTGGCTCAGAGTTTAGAACTGCAGACTTGCAGCGCCCGGGGTCCTGGATTCTAGTCCTACCAAGGACAACATCTGCAAGGAGTTTGTATGTTCTCTGTGTGTTTGTGTAGGTTTCCTCCGGGCACTTCGGTTTCCTCCCACATTTTAAAGACATACTGATAGGATGTTTAGATTGTGATCCTCAATGGGGACAGTATAACTGATGTGTGTAAAGTGCTATGGAATTAATAGCATTATAAAAAAATAATATTATACACTGTGTGCAGAATTATTAGGCAAGTTGTAATTTAGAAAATTATTTTTATTATTGATCAACAACTCTCAATGTTCTCAATCAACCCAAAAGACTCATTTAAATATCAAAGCTTAATATTTTTGGAAGTTGGAGTGTTTTTTTTTTAGATTTGGCTATCTTAGGAGGATATCTGCTTGTGCAGGTAACTGTTACTGTGCAGAATTATTAGGCAACTTAATAAAAAACAAATATATTCCTATCTCACTTATTTTTCACCAGGTAAACTAATATAACTCCACAAAAATTAGAAAAAAACATTTCTGACATGCAAAAACAACACACAAAAAAAATTAGTGACCAATATAGCCACCTTTCTTTATGATGACACTCAACAGCCTTCCATCCATAGATTCTGTCAGTTGCTTGATATTTTTTCGATCAACATTGCATGTGCAGCCTCCACAGCCTCCCAGACAGTGTTCCGAGAGGTGTACTGTTTTCCCTCCTTGTAGATCTCACATTTTAGGAGGGACCACAGGTTCTCTATGGGGTTCAGATCAGGTGAACAAGGGGGCCATGTCATTATTTTTTCTTCCTTTAGATCTTTACTGGCCAGCCATGCTGTGGAGTAGTTGGATGCATGTGATGGAGCATGGTCCTGCTTGAAAATCATGTTTTTCTTGAACGATACCGAATCCTTCCTGTACCACTGCTTGAAGAAGTTGTCTTCCAGAAACAGGCATTAGGTCCGGGAGTTGAGTTGACCTTCACTCCATCCTCAACCCGAAATGGTCCCACAAGTTAATTTTTGATGATACCAGCCCATACCGGTATCCCACCTCCACCTTGCTGGCATCTGAGTCGGAGTGAAGCTGCAGAGGTACATTGTAATGCAAATGAAGTGGGTGGCAGAGGCAGAGACCGAGGTGCTGCAGAAGAACTGGGAAACGCACAGGTAGCTCCAGATAGCAGGCTCACTGACAACCAATACCAGCTATGGGCAAACTGCTAAAGAAGTCATTCCATACCTCACAGAGGAAATTAAAGCAGCCCTTAAAGAAGCCATACAAGCCTCCCTCACAGACATAAAAGCTGTCACAATCCAGCATGAGGAAAGGTTGAAAGAGGCTGAACAAAGGCTCTCTAAGGCAGAGGGCAGAATAGTCAAATTACAGTAGAAGAACAAGTGGCCAGCATGCAAAAGAAATCCATATATATGGGGGACAAGTTAGAAGACTTGGAGACTCGCTCAAGGCGAAACAATCTGAGGCTGGTGGGACTGCCAGAAACTGTCTTAGCCAGACACTTAGATGAAATTTGCGAATATCAGCTTCCTAAGGCACTAGGGCTACACCACAGGTTCAGAGTGGAGAGGGCACATCGGGTGGGCCCTCCGAGTGGCTCACAGACATCTGGTAGCCAGGGAAGAACACTGGGAGAACCGCCATTGTCACAGTCCCAACCAAAGAGAGCAAAGTCCAGACAAGTGGTAGTAATATATCTCGAATATAAAGATAAAGAGGAACTTTTACGATGCTTCAAAAGCCGGACACAGCCATTTGTCATTAGAGGCCATAAGATTCTGCTCTATGGTGATTACTCCGTGGAGGTATCCCGTAAGCGAAAAGCATTCAGTGAGGTTTACACGCTACTGTTTAAGAAAAATGTTCGCTTTCACTTAATGTTTCCAGCAGTACTTCGCTTTCGAACCCCGAATGGCACAATGCAAACTTTCAAGGATCCGAAAGAGGCCATGAAAGTGGTACAAAGAGGGGTTGCGCCACCAAAACACCTCCTCAAAGAGCAGCGAGTCCCAGGAGATCATTGCCAAGACAAACATCAGAAGACGGCAAGATGAGTGCAGCAGCAGAGCAGTCAAGGATGGAAGCACACATGTTGTTTGACAATGATCCTAGACCTGAACCGAGGGAGCAACGGGCACCCGTGATGCGCTCAGCTAAGAAATCGAGTCACACAATGGACTGAGGTAATCTTTGCTTATGCATTTTTGATTCATCAATATAATATGATCTCAAGATCTATCCGGATGGCGAGGGAAAGGCATATTAGACCAAAGATCACAGACTGACTATTGTTTGACTACTTTTGGACTTGATTGGGCACCACTAGATTGAAATCCCCCCCCCTTTTTTTTTTCTTTTTCTCTTACAGGTCAATGGACACTTGTCAAAATATATATGTGAAGCTAACATGTTTCAGATAGCACAATGGTCATAAATACCTCTAACTATCTAAGGGGGTAAACGTAAGACGTTGAATTTTTTAGGTGGTCAGCATTCTTGGTCAGATCATCTACACACCTATGAATACATAGGAGCAAAGAGGGGGGTTGATGGCGAGTGGAACATGTCAAAAAAAAGGAGACCAACAAATGTTATTTGTTTTCCCACTGGAGGAGGGAGAGAGGATATCCTGGATGGGCAAATGGATGAAGGAATTGACTAGAGGGGGTAGTTGGGAGGATGTTTACTCTTGTTATTGTTGTGGGGGAAATTCTACTATTGTTTGGGTATTAAATGTAATGTTAACCAGACCATCAAAATCCTTTGACCACAGATACTATAATCCACAAGACATCACTGACATCTTTATACATTTTTGGGAAGCAAAATGGTCAGAATAATTACATGGAATGTAAAGGGGTTGAGATCACCTCACAAACGCTCCATGATTCTTAGACACCTTAGACGGCTTAATGCACACATAGCGTGTTGCAGGAAACACACCTTAAACAAGACGAGTTTTTCTGAATGAAAAAAATGTGGGTGGGTGAGGTATTGGGTCCGGTGCATGTCAAAAGACAGCGGGGGTCCTGATTTTGTTACATAAAAACTTTGCATACAAACTGGTAAAGGAAGAGAAGGATGAGGACGGACGCCTAATTCACATAGTGATCCATAATCAAGGGGATCAATATATACAAATGCCTATGCACCTAATAATAAGGAAACCCTTTTCCAAAAGTCTACAGAACAAAATTCTGCTAGATCCTGATATTATACTAGGAGGTGACTTTAACGAAGTCATGAGACCCGAGGAGGACAGAAAACGTAGAGGGGAACAGGGCGACAGAGACAAACACAGGATATCAAAGAGGGGGGATATTTGGGAAACATGGTTGACACATTGGATCTGAGGGATGTAGATAGAGAATATTCACATTTCTCACACGCACATGGTTCACGATCCAGAATAGACCTTATACTGGCATTGGTTGGAGTGATACAGAGGGTACAATATTCTGACATAGCGGACTATGGTGATCTCAGATCATAGCCCGGTGACCATTGACTTAGAGACACACACAGAGGGGACAGATTTCATATGGCACTTCCCTGCAAACTCCTTAGAGACGAAGACTTTGGGAGAGTGGTGGATGGACTACGCACTTATTAATAGTGATCATGCTCAAGACCATAGATTATACTGGGAAGCGGGCAAGGCGGTGGTGAGGGGAATATACTAGCACATACACTCACGGGAAAAAAACGGGTAAAAGAACAATATGTACTTTCAAGTGCTGCAGTAAGGAAGCCTATAGACTTTTCCAAAACACACAGTTAGAAATAGAAAAAATGGGTGGAGGCAAAAAGAGAGTTCGATAACTGGGCAGAAAAAAGGGAAAGGTTAGTGAGGAGCAGATTAGAAGTGGATTTGAACAGATTTGGGGATAAGGCCGGTAGACTTTTGGCCAATCTGGCAAAAGGGAGGAGACCGCAGGCCAATATAGTAGTTCTTAAAACTAATGCGGGCACGTTGACCTCTAATCCTAAAGAGGTGAACGACAATTCTAGGCAAATTTTACAAGAATTTTACAAGACTTATATAGCCCCCGGAATCCTAGGTAGAGGGGGAAGGGAATGGCTAGATAGGGTGCAACTCACACATCTACAGAAAATGAGATGGGTTAAATGCAGAGATAACGGTGGAAGAAGTTAAGGCCACTATCAATAATTTGGCGCTGGTAAAGCACCAGGACCTGATGGCTATTCCGGAGAATTTTACAAAACATTGCAAGATCTAATTGCCCTACACTAGCACTTTGTTCAATGATGTGCTAAAGGAGGAGATACTACCCGCAGACATGAACTTAGCGTACATTAAACTTTCTGGCCGAAAAGGGGAGAAAAATGGGCAGGTCCATCGGATAAAGGCTCTATATCTATTCATCTAATCAAGATTTGATGATCTCATCTAAGATAATGACGATCGCACTAGCACAGGGCTGACAGAAGCTAATCATAAAGTACATAAATTGGATTGTCAGGGATGACGCTGTGAACAAATGTGAGAAAAGTCCTATGTTTTAGACGCGGTAAGAACAGATGGCTAGGAGTGACGAGGATCCAGCGAGTGACACGTCTAGATCAGGAAGGGTCGATACATGAGGTGGCCATGGTTGATCTGGTGTTGGTAGTAAATAGGTATCAGGGAGAATTTAGACAATTTTTAAAAGCCCTCAAAAATCCAAAAGCTAAGTGTTACTGTATCGCCAGGTTTCCTTTACAGTGCCTATCCTGGGATAGAAGGGACAGACGGTGCTGCTCTGTCGCCTCTGGCTATTCAAATTGCAATAGAACTATTGGAAGATTCGAACTCACTACAGCCAATACGAGAGGCATAAAAATAGGAAAGATGCCATCAAATGCGCACTTTTGGCGGATGACATTGTCCTTTTCATGAGAACCCAAGGTAGTGACCTAAACCCGCATTGCTGGAAAAATGTATTGGATCCTTGCTCTGGGTTGCAACTGAACAGACAAAATGTGAAATCTCAATGTTAGGGGGAAGACGCTAGGGGAGGCAGAAATACAAGGGATACCGAAAGCTAGAACCTCCATAAAATATTAGGACTTCAATAGGTAGGCACCAGGGCTGGTAATACTCTAAATTATGGCACTCAAGAAAAATAGAAAGGAGCTAGTGGATGGATGGACTCTCCCCTTTCCTTTGAGTGGCAGGTGTCATCTGCCCAAGTGGTGGAGCTTGGCTTAGCAACGATAGATTGCTATACCAATGCAAACGATCCCTCTTCTAATTAAACATACCGTTACCAACAGGATAAATAAAGCTTTTCCAATTTTATATGGGGGGCAAAGAGCTAAGTAATCAAGACTTTAATGCTGCCCAAGAAGATAGAGGAGGGGGGGTGGGACTGCTCAACACGAGAGGGTACAATCTGTCTTGATTGATGTGCCACGTGCTTGACTGGGTGAAAGACACCAACAGATACTCGGATTCACAGTTGGAGTCTGAGTACTGCAAACCATGGGAGAGGGTCTCACTTTTGCATTCGTCTTTAGTCACCATTCCAAGTGCCATAAAAAACTCTGGCATTTCGGGACACGATCATGGCCTGGAAGGCGGTTCAAAGAAAAATCAAACTCTCGTGAAAAGTATCGAAATACCTTAAACCGTGGAGACATACTGACTAGGCAGAGAAAACATATTATTTGGTGAATGGAGGGAAACATAAAATGGGAGACCTAATGAATATACCAGAGGGAAGATGGATGTCAGAGAAGGAAGTGCTGGACGTATTCCATTTAAGTCACGTACACGGGCTGCAATATAGGCAATATAGGCAGATTTGGTATCATATGATCTCAAAAATCCTGGACATATCCAAAGAAGTAGGGGGTAGTACACACTGGGATGCTTTAATATCTAGAGATATGGTTGACCTGAATATATCATTAATTTATAGTATGATAAGAGAGACACTAATACCCTCTGGACAGGGAACTCTCTTTGCAAAATGGGTAAAATATTTACATACAGCAGACACTACGGATCATATCCTGGCAGAATGGACTGCAGTCAGAAAAAATATAATCAATGAACAGTGGAGGGATAGTTTCTTCCGAATAATTCATGGGACGGTGTGTGGTTTCAACATTCCTCCCTCAAATAAGCACCCAGATAGGCACCTGGAATGTCCCAAGTGCAAGGAAACGAAGACAGATATGATACATGGTATATGGGGCTGCACATATTCACAGAGACATTGGAAATTAATGCAACAGCTGATGTTTGACATAAGGGGGCATCTGATAGATTTGAGCCCAAGGGTGTGGGTGCTACACTGCATACGGGATATACAGGGGGGAAATGCCTGGGTTGGGATATTTAATGTACTAGCACTTTTAGTGAAAAAACTGATACTAAAACATTGGCTTTCACCCACACTACTGTCCGAGAATGAAATTTTGTCTGGTATGAAATCAACCCTAGAGATAGATAAACAAGAAACGGAGAGGCAAAAAGACAAACTGATGGACCACTTTATGAAAAAATGGAGAAAGTTTATTGAAACTAAGCTAACAGATAGAGAGATTGAAAATGTAATGAGACCCTTTCGGCACTCGAACTGGTATCTCCTAGAAGATATTGGGTGTAGTTTGGGGTGTCTAAGATCACAAGTGCTGACACCACCAATGGCAGAGGAATAGTTTGTGTCAGTCATATAAAAATGTTGTACAATAGTATGTAGGTCGGGGGGTATCTAGATAGTTAACCTATGTTAACATACTATGATTTATGAATATGCCTGTTTTGTAATATGTCATTGTTAAAGCGTTTGTGAAGAGAAATGAGATGCCAATAAAAAATTATTGTATATATATAAAAAAAAAAAGTATGTGATCAAAATACTCATTTGCCTAATAATTCTGCACACAGTGTATTATCATTATTATATTGTCATGAGTTCATAGAAAAGATGCCCTGGAATTGGAAAAAGTACAAAAAAAATGATAATTAGCATGGAGGATCTCCGTTCTCAAGAAAGACTAAATATGAATAAGTCAATTACTTTTAAAAATAGGCATCTGAGGCAGGGGAAGCAATTAACCAGTAGAATGGTATAAATTACCCATCTCAAAAATATAAAACCGTGTTGCAGATTAATTTCCTTTAAAAGATCAACAAAGGTTCTGTCTCCAGAGCAGTGGAATACAGCCAATGGCTGCAGAACACACAGCTGCTATGGGGCCTGTAAGTCAAGGGAGCCCTGTGCTAGTGAGGGCCCCCACATGTCATCAAGAGCAATGAGGAATGACGCAGCACAGAGCGCTTATTCACTCCTCATTCAACTGCTGTGCTGCCAGTACTCTGATTCTCAGTAAAGCAGGGCACGATGAAGTCACTACCGCGCACCGTTGTACTGAGATGTACAGATTGTGTGATGCAGTGGGCAGAACACACCAGAGCAGCAAGGGCTGAGGAGAGGTAAGCATTTTTTTAATTAATTAGTGAGTACATGGTGGCCAGAGGGCTTTGGGGGTTAAATATAATATATGGAGGATTATAGAGACCATATTATATTATGCGAAGAACTATAGAGGCTACATTATATTATATGGAGGTCTATAGCGTCTACATTATACTATATGGCAGATTATAAAGGCTACATTATAGTATATGGAGGATTCTAGAGGTTATATTATGATATATGGAGGATTATAGAGACTGCATTGTGCTATATAGAGGATTGTAGAGGCTACATTATGCTATAAGGAGGATTATAGATGATGCATTATAATATATGGAGGTTTATAGAGGCTACATTATGCTATATGGAGGATCACAGAGGCTATATTATGATATATGGAGGATTATAGCAGCTACATTTTGCTTTATGGAGGATTATAGAGGCTACATTATGTTATGTGGAGGATTATAGAGGCTGCATTATACTATATGTAATATTATAGAGGTTGCATAATGCTATATGAAGGATTATTGAGGTTGCATTATGCTATATGGAGGTTTATAGATGCTGCATTATGCTATATAGAGGATTATAGAGGCTGCATTATGCTATATGGGGGATTATAGAGGCTACATAATGCTATTTGGTAGATTATAGAATCTACATTATGCTATTTGGAGGATTATGGAGGCTACATTATGCTACTGTATATGGAGGTTTATAGAGGCTACATTATAATATATTAAAAAAGATACTGAGTTACACATGTATCCTTATACAGACTAATTAAAGTAGCAATTTAACAGATGGGATGTGATGCAAGTGCTATGGTTTATTGCAATACATCCATAAAAGACATAAAAACTAATCCAAAAATTACAATTACAGACAAGACAATTGATCTTTCAGGGATAGACAAAGGACAGCTGACACCACACACTATTAACAATGGGTATGCAGTAATAAAGTGCACAAGACAAGGTCCTTATCAATGATATATGGTACAATCAGGCGTAAATTTACATCATATACTTAGTAGCATGAATATGCAGACATGTATACCCCAAACAGGTTGCATATATATGAACATAAAGCCCTCATGAATACCTAAGGTGCAAGCAGGATGATGACCTGATAGGTCACTCACCCATAGCTTATATAGTATTATGGGGACAGCAAGTCCGTGTCTAGGGCGCAAATCCTGACATGTGTTTCGATCCTTCTGTCTGGGGGCTGTGAGGGGAGTGCTGGGGAATGATGCTTAAATAGACCCACAGCCATACTGTTAATTAGTCTGGATTGCACACACGTGTAGCCGGCACTGCCAGAATACGCGTCCAGCATCAGTGCCACTTCCGGGGCCAGAAGCGAACTTCCGGTGATGTTACCAGACCGGAAACTGCGCGTCATGCCTCTCGCATGTGCGCTATCAGCAGGCTCACACTGCGCATGTGTCCAACCTTGCCGCCATTTTACTTATAGGCAGGCGGCAGGGCAAAGCGGATGACTGCACGGTGATCACCAAATACATAGCATAGAACGTAAAACTGCATATAGAAGCACTGTATATAGCATCCTATAGTTTTTACCTTGTTTCCATATAGAGACATAATTATAAAGATATTACCCAATGAGAGTATATGGAAACAAGGTAAAAATTATAGGTCCAGCCAACCATTGCGAGACCATTATAGGAACTCTGTATAGTCTTTAGGACCTATGCCATAATAAGTCCATACATAATGGGTGATGCCAGTGGCTTGCTGTGGTTCCAATTGCAGAGCATCTGGTCCTTGGATAAATGATCGATCCTCTATGGTCTACACCAGTCGCCTCCCGATAAAAGTATGGTGGGGTACTGGAAAGTATCCTGACTATGAACACAAGTGCAGACATATAAACACTCACTTTAAAAATTGATTCATAAGGCATATATGATATAGGAACAACAATATGAACATTTCCCTCTACTAGGTCATATGAGGATAGGATCCAGGGCATATACAGGATAGTTACTCTCACAAAAAGGATGCAAAACTAAGCTTTTTGTTGAGACCATTTGGGCTCTTGGTGCCAAGTCAGATTATACACTGACAGTCTAATCTGGCCAATCTATTTTTCAGATCACCACTTCCACTCCTTAAGTTCACCACTTCTATGCCACAAAATCATAGACATTTTGGATTACAATCATGGCACAGCTTATAATGTCTAGGGAACGTTCTCAGGAGGGACATGTCATCAATGGTTCAAGAACCTGTTATGTCCCTAACATGTTCCCTCACCCGAACTCTAAGCTCCCTGGAAGTCAACCTTACATAGATGAGAGCACAACCACAGGTGGTATAATAAATTACACCTCTTGAGCTGCTTGAAATGTACTTCCTGATGGTAAACTCTTTCAGACTGTCAACCGATTTAAAGGTTTTAGCGCTTATGATGTTCTGGCAAGCCATGCAGGAGCCACAGTCCAATCCAATCCAGTCCAATCTGGGGTGTTTTCCATGCGGCTCCTGCATGGCCTGCCAGAACAGGCCACATTAGAGGCTACATTATGCTATATGGAGGGTTATTGAGCCTGCATTATAATATATGGGGGATTATAGAGGCTACATTATAATATATGAAGGATTATAGAGGTTGCATTATGCTATATGGAGGATCATAGACGCTGCATTATGCTATATGGAGGATTATAGATGCTACATTATGCTATATGGTGGATAATAGAGGCTACATTATGCTATATAGAGGATTATAGAGGCTGTATTATGCTATATGGAGGATTATAGAGGCTGCATTATACTATACGGGGAATTAAATAGGCTACATTATAATGTATGAAGGACTATAGAGGCTGCATTATTCTATATGCAACATTATAGAGGCTACATTATGATATCTGGAGGATTATAGAGGTTACGTTATACTATATGGAGGATTATAGAGGTTACAATTTAGTATATGAAGGACTATAGAGGCTGCATTATGCTCTATGAAGGGTTATAGAGGCTACATTATGTTGTATGGAGGATTATAGAGGCTGCATTGTGCTATATGGAGGATTATAACGGCTGCATTATGCTATATGGAGGATTTTAACGGCTACATTATGCTATATGGAGGATTTTAGAGGCTGCATTATGCTATATTAAGGATTATAGAGACTGCATTATACCATATGGAAGATTATAGTGGCTTCATAATGCTATATGGAGTATTACAGAGGCTGTGTTATACTATATGGAGGGTTATAGAGGCTACATTATATCATATAAAGTACTATAGATGATGCATACGTATATAGCGGTTTACAGAGGCTATATTATGCTATATGGAGGATTATAGAGGCTGCATTATGCTATATGGAGGATTATAGAGGCTACATAATGCTATTTGGAGGATTATAGAGGCTACATTATGCTATATGGAAGACTATAAATGCTACATTATGCTATATGGGGGATTATAGAAGCTGCGTTATGCTATATGGAGGATTATTGATTTGGTGAGGGAATATAGTGGGATATTAGTTTGGAGATATAGGGAGGGGACAGATTATGGATGTCTTTGTAGATCATTGTTAGTAGTTCGAACTGGATTTGTTGGGGAATTGGGAGCCAGTGGAGGGATTGCGAATGGTGAAAGTGAGTGAGGGAGTAGCAAGGAGAGAGGTGGATTAGTCAGGCAGCAGAGTTGAGGACAGACTGAAGAGGTGCAAGAGTTTTAGCATGGAGACCACAGAGGATGTTGCAGTAATCAAGATGGGAGATGTTGAGGGCATGTACAAGCATTTTATTAGATTGAGGGGTAAGGAAAGGTTGGATTCTGGAAAAATATTTGAGCTGGAGGCGACAGGAGATGGCAAGGTGGAGGTGGTTACTATGAGGTAGCGGATTTCAGGTGTGACAGAGAGCATGATGCCATTTATCATAATAGATCAGGTAGGGAAGATACATGAGATGGAAGAAAGATGATGAGTTATGTTTTGTCTACATTAAGTTAAGTAAGCGAGAGGTAAAGAAGGAGGGTATGGCTGACAGGCACTCTGGGATTCTGGACAGCAGAGAGTTGACATCTGGGCCAGAGACGTAGATCTGAGTGTCATCAGCATATGTGTTATTGGAAAGGTATGAGGCAATCTAGGACAGGGCAAGGTCTTTGATGCCAAGGGAAGAGAGAATCTGTAGTAGAAGACAGTGGTCAACTGTTTTGAAGGCAGAGGACAGGTCGTGGGGACGTGTTACCAGTAAATAAAGAAGATGCCTCCCCCAGCCGAACCCAGTACCATACTAGAACCAGGACTGTTCTCGCAGGCCCCATCCCAGCAATCTGGGTTGAGAGCAGCAAGGCACAGGCAAAGTGACGGAGACGCTGAGGGTGATACAGTAGCCCAGTCGGAGCCAGAGGCCGTACCCCTGGTGAGGCCCACAACGACTGACACTCAGCAACTCTGTTGGGTGCAGCGGCAGGAGGAGCTGGCAAGGCTCCAGGTAACAGCGCGGATCAAGAAAGCCCACGTAGATGACGATGCCGGGACCAGCAGAATGGACGACTACTGGAAGCAGAGGCAAGCGTCCGAGGAGGAAGACTGAAAACAATGGCAGGCCAGGTGGTGGGCACAGAAGGAGGCCAACCTGGAGGAGAAGGAGCGTGCCCGACAAGCACCAGTAGCAGGCCCTACCAGCCAGCGATGGGGAGTAGTGTTAAACTTCCACCTAATGAATGGTAGAGGGTTTTTAAAAAAGCCCGGTCTGGAGGAGGAGGTGTTCGTGAGTCATCGGGACATTGAGTCCTACTTGCCTAAAGGACACCCTGGAAGAGACGTGTATCCCGGAGATGAGGTGAGCTACACCAGACACATGGACATAGGGGATGGTATGCCCTTCGTGTGTATAGAGTGTCATCTCCCAAAGCAGCACCAGAACTACAATAAACCATTAAGCAGAGTTAGAAATGTACATAGTTGAATAAACATATTGTCACTTCAGTGAGAAAGTGAGAAACTCTAATGCCACCCAATAAGGATAGCAATCCTTAAAGTCGTAATCGACTCTTTAACAAGCCTTTTAATATGACTTAGGATTTGTGCCAGATCAAAACCCCAAACTCCAGATGCTGCGTTTCGGGGTGATAGCCCCTCATCAGTGCAGTGTGTGGGAGTTCTGATCTGGCTGTATGAGAGGCTGAGACGAGGTCTGGGGAACTAGCTTTCTACCTCATGGAGAGGAATCTGCCTGTCACCATAAGGAGAGAGATAAGTTGAATACCAGTTAACGTGTGTTTTAATAATAATGTGACCAGTTATTTGTTTAGTAGATTGCATGATTAGATAGGTACCCATAAGTCTGAGTGTTAGTAATGTTTTCAGCCTACTTTAAAAAGGACAATTTTGGACTGTATAATAATTGCACTTGTGCTATTTTGGCCAGGATTTCCCGTTAAAGGAAGCAAAAGCAATCTTATGTTCTACAAGTATGCATGCATGCTACAAAAAAATTTGAGAATTCTGTGTATGTAGCATATTTATAACCCGTGGGTCGCTCGGGGACGAGCTAATCTTTGTCAAGGGGGAATGTGGCACCCCACCAGTCTAGTCGCCTCGAAGGGGTACTGCACCCAGTAAAAGGGTGTGGTGTCTCTGTCCTTGAGGGAACAGGATGGTAAACCCAGACACCCACCAAACACACCCAACACATCCAAGGACCCAGGGACTATGGGCGGACCCGGTGGGAGGGCCCAGTCGAGAGGACAAGGGAAAGAACAGGTGGGGGTGGCAGTAAGTAAGTGAGTAAGTAAGCTAGTCAGTGAATCAGTAGTGGAGGAGTAAGCTGAAGCAAGTGAAAGTGTGCAGTCGTGAGTAAGGGAACAGAGAAGACCACAGGAGCATAGGTGGAGTGAAAACGACCTGGGCACCCAGATACGGAGCTAAGATAGTCGGATGGAGGGGTTGGTTGAGAACCAGGGAACTGGCCCTGAACGTGGCACGGATGCTGTATGCCCGACCAACTGAACTGGAGGCCACGCAGTCTACAGGAGTAGTGGCCACAGCTCAACATGCGCACTGAGAAGGCAACCGAACTAGGGTCAGGAGACAGGTACCAGTCATCCGAGAAGGTTCGTGGCTGCTAGATTGGGGCACTGCGTGCGGAGGCACCGACAGAAGAGGCGACGAGGCAGCGTTCATAGTGAGAGACCAGGAACAGAAAGGCACACGAAGTGGATCTTGGGCAAGCTATCCCAGTCCCATGGGGACAGACCAGACAGGAACCCGGCGATCAGTTGCAACCTTCAGTGAGGAAACTGGGTGCAGAAATCCAACGCTGTGTGAGACTGTTTTATTCCCCGCCTGAGGAGCCACCAACTGCAAAATGCAGATGAGACACTAAGGCCCAGCGCGAACACGGCCTGGCACATTCATCGCAATTAAACACTCTGCCCCGGGGCACTGCTCCACTTACGGGGAGTGACGACATCAGGCTGCACTACCAACAACCCTGGAAGTCTGACCCGCAGTGGGATAGATATACTGTATACAAGCAATTATACAGTGTGAAGTTTTGTGTGGGGTCCCATCATACTGTGCAGTGAGCTGTGTGGAGGCCTTTATACTAATTGGATGGATAGAAGGGGTCATTATACTGTATGCACTGCGTAAATGGCTCTGTGTGGGTCACAGTTGGGGATTATACTGTGCTGCCTCTGCGTTCACCATTAATTTCTCAGGGAGCTAACGAAGGTACAGTAGGGTCATTATATTATGTGTGGAGGGTATTGTGCAGGAATTCACCATGAGGGCATCATACAGTGTTTGTGGGGTACTTTTGCTGGCATCGTGCTTTATGACTGCAATGAAAGGGGACTCCAGGGGCTTCAGTAGGAGGAAAATTACTTTGTAGGGGCAGCAGACTTGAGAGATATGTTCTTATGTGACCCAGACAATTATTATTATTATTATTATTATTATTATTATCTTTTGGGGGGCAATTCTGCTATGGGGCTACATGATTTCTATGTATAGGGCCACAAGGCTTCATTACAGAACTACAGTACTGTATTTACCTGTGAAATAGCTGATCTCAGGAGCTGGTCATTTTGGAATCTGTCAATCTAATATTTAAAGTTGAGTGTATGTATGTATGTATGTATGTATGTATGTATAATGTATGTTATAATGTATGTCCATTATAGGAATCTGCACCGTCAAATTTACAATCACAAAATTTTACAAAACCACCTCATTTGACTCAGGAAATGTCATAGACTATGTTTTTAGGGAAATTTTAACCCCTTAATTTACAGACAGTAGCCAAAAAAATTTCTTATTTACTGTTTGTTTCTGTGAGGTAACATTAGGAAGCCACACACAGTTCCCAGTATTACAGCAGGAGGCAGCAGGGCAGTATTTTACATTTGTGCTGCCCCAGGCACTTTTAGGGTGCCGTCACACCTGGCGACGGCACCGGAGATGTCGGCGGCGACTGGCGGGAGCGCGCACGGTTTTGGCGCCTTGCCAGCGTCACTGCCCCCCATTTACACGGGGAGACACCTCCAGCGATGCCCGGCGAGCTGACAGGCGGCGTCGCCGCCGGGATGTCTCAAAACCCAAACGGCGATGCAGGACACATCGCCCCAGATCGGCCGCCTAGTTTCACATCACTGATGTGAAACCAGGCGAGCGCTCAGAGGCGCCGACATCGCCCCTTTACATTAGGCGACGCAGGGGCAATATCGGCGCCGATAGGCCACGCCCCTACGTTGCCTAATACATTGGCGGTGCCGTCGCCAGGTGTGACAGCACCCTTAGTTCTGCCACCCCTATTGATAAGTCAGACTAAACGTATCTTTTTCAGGCGGATCTGCTTTGTTACCACCTGAAAAAGTCCTAAATAAACTCTAAAGGTACCTTCACGCACAGCAATTTGCTAGGCAATTTCACTGGCAATTTGCTGGTTGCAGTGAAATCATGGACACATTGTTCTATTTGTACACAGCAACAAAATAGAACAATGTGTTCATGATTTCACTGCAACCAGCAAATTGCTAGTGAAATTGCCTAGTGAAATTGCCTAGCAAAATTGCTGTGTGTGAAGGTACCTTAAGGCTACGTTCACACGCGCGGTGTTTCATCATTTACGCAGTGTTTTTTAGCGCTTACGTAAATGCAGCGAAATGCAGCACCTTAACACATTCCTGCTAAAGCAATAGCTTTTGCAGAAATGCGTTCACATAGTCTGTAATTTTGCAGATGCTCTTTCTCTGCAAAGCGCATCCGCAAAAAGAATGATTATGTTAATTCTTTGCGCCTTTTTCGGTGTGCTTTTCCCATAGCCCACATTATAAAATGCGCTTGGGAAACGCTCAGCCGAAAATGTGAGGTGTGTAAAGGCAGTTGCACTTTTTTTGTGCAAGATAGATGCCAGCCAAATGATCAGATAGCTGTCTATATGTACGGAGGCATTACTTAAACACTTGCTCAGCTGACAAATACGTCCTAATTCAGAAGGCTACATTATCAGCCCGGCACAATGAGCCTATAATGATTAAGTATCATGTCTAATTAAAGATTACAACAACTACATTAATAAAGAACTAGAACCACCGTCAGTACACAACTACATAACCAGAACCTTTATCAACCAAAAAATACATCACCACAACCACCATTAGTACAATAGTACATTACTAAATCCACCATCAGTACATGACATCACAAGAACAACCATTAGTACATGAATACAAATATAGAACCACCATCAGTACATGAATACATCACCAAAGTTAGTAGAGTGATCACTTTCAACGTCAGGTTAGCCCCTAGCAAATAAACTTATATTGCATGAAACTGCAATTCCCAGCATGTTCTGTGTGCACGGCCAAACTGATACCGCAAACTGTGTGCACGGCCTTACTCACACCGCACACTGTGTGCACGGCCACGCTGACACCACGCACTGTGTGCATGGCCACACTGATACCGCGCACTGTGTGCATGGCCACACTGACACTTGAAACGCATCAATTTTAGTCTGGCTTTTATATGCAAATAGGGTGTAATGTTGCACCAAGGCACAGGCTATGTGAAAAGTGCAACAAGCACCCTCATTTGCAAAAGTATAAATAAATAAGAGAAGTATTTTCATAATTAGGCATAAATTGTGTATGCCTGGTTTGATTTTTACATGGGCTCCATTCCCTAAATAAATGTTTGTGGCATTTATTTGGCATTTGACGGGTGACAGACACCCTTTAAAAGGAACCTGTCAGCTTTCCGTGCACACAAAACCCCCAGTCCTGTGCACATATCTGTAATCTCTGCTCAACAGTCCCTTCATGTAGTAGCTGCATAAACAGATCTTTAGAAAAAGTATTTGTAAGGGGCCTTTCACACTTGCGGTTTTTTCCTGATTTGGAAGATCAGAAAAACACCTGATTTTTACAGGATTCATTTTTTTGCCCATTCTCTAATGATTTCAGGAGAAAACATGAAGCAACAAGATTCTACCTGACAAAATTAAAGTGAATGGGCAAAATACTGTAAGAATCGGGTTTTGCCTGATCTTCCGAATCAGGAAAAAACCGCAAGTGTTAAAGGCCCCTAAAATCTGTTTATTAGATGCTAACTTGGGCTCTGACTAGTTGACTGGGCGTTTGTTCCCCCGATTGTTGGCCCACTTAGCATGTTATCACTCCCCTGTGGGCATCATCTGTGGGTACTATCATAAATAGATTCTCTGGGTCCTCTCATAGTCTCCACATTCTTTAGGTTTCGTTACACGGGGCAACATTGCAGCGATGTCGGAAGCGATTCCGTGGGTGCGCACTCGCCTCCGACATCGCTGCCTAGTTGTCACACGCAGGGATGTTGCCAGCGCTGCCGCCGCGATGTTGCAGCAGCAATCGCTCGTGGGGTTGAGTACAACCCAGCGAGCCATACGCAGCACTGTTGTCAATAGGCGAAATCGCGGTGTCACACGGCACGATCCAGCCAAATCGCTTGTGCGAGATTGCCAGGTTTTGCAACATGTTGATAAACCTGGCATCTCACAACCAGCGATTTATCGCAGTTGCAGTGTGCTGTGGATTTTTCAGTGATCTTGCGGGCGATATTGTGCCGTGTGACGGTACCTTTACTGATATTTTTCAGGCCAGTATGGATTTTGTCGCTGATATTCCCATGTATATTAAATGCAGTGGGGAACCCACAGAATGTCCTAATTCTAAATATGTATTACTGGAGCACTGAGGTGGAAATATTATAATAAGAAAATTAAGAAATCCATCTAGGTAGATGTCAGTATCTTCTATGTGTAAATTTAAAGCATAATTCCAGCATTTTTTTAATTGCACTGCTGTAGTGGTGCTTTACATGCAAGTTTCTTGCCCCTGTCTTGTTTTCACCTTCCGGTGTCTTCACCTTTTTCCATCATGGCTCCAGTCGGTCTCAGTCTCCTGTGATTTGTGACCTAGTGGAAGCTCCAGTATTTGTTGAAGTGTGCTGGAGAATTCAATGTATTGGGCCACCCCAGCAGTGCAATGAGAATGAAAGGCTGGAGTCATGTTTAAAAACTTGTTTGAAAACATTTATTCAGTATGAGTAATGTGCCTGCTCATCAACAAACTAAAGTGTAGATTTTTTGTCATTTTAAATATATTAAAAATAAACACTTATTTGATCCTCCTTAGCTGAGAAAAGGTCCTCCGGTCCCACCGCTACCCAAACTCACTCCGTCAAAAGAACTACCGCAAGAAACTATCATCAGCTTCTTTGAAGATAACTTTGTTCCTGAGATCAATGTCACGACCCCTTCACAGGTACATGAAATGACAACCAAATATCTTATTTTTTGCAGAACTGTGAATATTTTAATGAAACAATAAATTATGTATATAAGTTGGAAATAGAATTCTCTTGAAAAGCTAAAACAGAATTTTTAGAAAAATTGATGTGCCTGTTTTTTTAGGTGACAATACAAGAAAAAAAAACAACTATTCAATTAAAAATATTTTTAATTAAATAATTCTGTAGTATTTCTCTTGTAATTAGCCTTATCTAACTACAGATACTATACATGATAGATGGAATGTATAATATATTTGTTGTTGAATTGTTATTTGGGTGACATTTATTTGAGAATATGGTGACAGATTGCTTTTACCTTTTTCTGCTGCGTATTGTACTTATTGTTGGAATTCCAAAGAGCTTAACAATGGCCTTAGACTGTGTCCTATAATGAGCTTTCCCGCTCAGATTATTGGAGCAACATACGCAGGCAGTGTGCAGAGCAGATGGTTAAGTGGATACCTGACATTAATCTTCATTATTTTGTTTCTTATAGAATGAAATGGCAGAGGAAAAGAAAGTGGAATCTTTGCTAGATTTGGACTTTGATCCTTTCAAACCTGAATCTGCATCAGCAGGAATAACACAGTCTCATTCTCCGATGTCCCAGGTATGAGACACTGTATTATAGTTATATTCACAAGTCTATCTATCTCTATATCTATCTATCCATCTATCTATCTATCTATCTATCTATCTATCTATCTATCTATCTATCTATCTATCTACAGTACCTCAATGTATTATCTATCAGCTATCTATTTACAATATTTGCAGTAATCCAATCTATTATCATGTACCTATCTATGGAATATCTCTCTAGTTTTCTTTTGACTATTGATCTATCTTTGTGTTGAATATTTAACTGTTTACAGTATTCTACAGTTTCTCATATTCTATCTATCTATATCTATCTATTTATGTATCTTTCCATTGAATATATATTTATAGTAGTCTATAGTATCTCTCATATATCTATCCTTCACTTACTTATCCATCATCTATCATTCTTATATCTATCTAGCTATCTCATATTTATTCATTTCTATCTATCTATCTATCTATCTATCTATCTATCTATCTATATCTATATATATCTATATCTATCTATCTATCTATCTATCTATCTATCTATCTATCTATCTATCTTTCAGTTGAATATCTTTCTGTCTAATCAGCTATATACAGTACCTCATGCTATTATCTCTTTACAGTATCTACAGTATTGCATTTTATCTATTATCTATCTATCTGTTTGTCAGTCTAGCTATCTAGCTATCATCTATCCATCAATGGAATATTTCTCTACCTTTCTATTGAATATTTATCAATCTATCATTCTGCTGAATATTTGTCTATTGACAGTATTCTACAGTTATCTATCTATCTATCTATCTATCTATCTATCTATCTATCCATCTATTTATCATCAAATTCATTATAGGTTTATTTCATAGAGGGTCTTTCTTACAAGTGCTGCAGGAGAAATGTAGTGTTACATAATGCCTATTCGATGATATAAGAATATAAATGAATACATGAGCCAAGACTGGGTACCACCCGGGCACACGTGTTTGGTATTCAGTAACTCTCTGCTCTGGATAATACAAGGGCAATCCCAGTAAGCCCCCACCCATTTGTTTTGACATCTATTTGGCACAAAAATGTGTAAAGAAATGACTTGTCGGATTGATACATGACATATTCTAGTACTATGGGGCGTAGCACTTGTAGTCACACAATGAAGCCTTTAGGTTTAAAGTGTTGTGATATTTTCCTCATGAAAGGTTAATATTAATCTTCTGGATATTCAGTCCCTATAATAACTTCTGAATATTTTTGAATCGCATAAGGGTGTTATTTGCTGAAAATGGAAAAATATCAGCCTGTGTTTTGTGAAGTTCACAAGATTAAAAGTCAAGTACCGAATATATCTTGACATTTAAAGGTTCTTGAATGTGTGACAGTTTGATTATAGGTTCGGTCTTTATATCTTAGTAAAGCCTGGTGGTTTCATTTTTCATATCATGGACATACTGAATCTACGTATTTTTGTCGGTAAAAGAGACATGATTAAAATGTGTAAATTATACGTCTACATGAAATGTTACCATTAAATTATCAGATCAGTCTTCTTCAGCTCTGCAGCTAATAATAACTGTCATTTTATGAGGAAAGCACAGACTGAAGCCTAATTAGCATAGTCTCAAAGAAAAGTTTGGTAACCTTCACCACTGTTTATAGTGCATTTTATTTAACTGAAATGGTAATCTAATATATAAAGCTGAATTTGTGTATGTATGTGTGTGTGTATGTGTGTGTGTATATCCGGGATTGGCATCTACACCGTCGCAACTACAGCCACAAAATTTTGCACAGTCACACGTCTGGACCCTGGGAGCGTCATAGGCTATGTTGTGAGGCGAAATTTTAACCCCGCGCATTCCAATTCACCAAACAATTTTGCTCCTATCTACATAATGGGAAAAAGTGACAGTTACCAGTTGACAGTTGTGAATGAGAGGGGCTTAATGATAGCGCCAAAGGCTAACAGCACATACCAGCATATAGTCACTAAGTTGGGGCCCCAACATGAGATATTCACCACGCACGGGGACATGTATACACACCACAAGCACACAAAGAGTAACAGCAAGTGTATAGTCACTAAGGTGCAGCCCCAACATTGGATACTCACCACGCACCCGAACAAACACACACACACCACAAAGAGACACACACAACACAGAGACACACACACCCAAGGGGACACACACACACACCCTATAGTGACACATGCACTCACCCCACAGACACACACACACACCACAAAGAGACACACACAACACAGACACACACACCACACAGACCCCCCCCACAAGGACACACACACATAGCCACCCTATAGGGACACATGCACTCACCCCACCGGGACACACACACACCACAAAGAGACACACACCACACAGACCCCCCCACAGGGACAGACACTCATACACACCCTATAGGGACACATGCACTCACCGCACAGGGGCACACACACACACACACACACCACAAAGAGACACACACAACACAGATACACACACACCACACAGACCCCCCACAGGGACACACACACATACACACCCTATAGGGACACATGCACTCACCCCACAGGGACGCACACACACCACAAAGAGACACACACAACAGAGACACACACCACACAGACCCCCCCCACAGGGACACACACACATACACGCCCTATAGGGGCACATGCACTCACCCCACAGACACACACACACACACACCACAAAGAGACACACACAACACAGAGACACACACACCCAAGGGGACACACACACACACCCTATAGCGACACATGCACTCACCCAACAGACACACACACACACACCACAAAGAGACACACACAACACAGACACACACACCACACAGACCCCCCCCCCACAAGGACACACACACATAGCCACCCTATAGGGACACATGCACTCACACCACAGGGACACACACACACCACAAAGAGACACACACACAACACACAGACCCCCCTCACAGGGACACACACATACACACCCTATAGGGACACATGCACTCACCGCACAGGGACACACACACACACACACCACATAGAGACACACACAACACAGAGACACACACACCCCACACAGACACCAGCCCCCCACAGGAACACACACACATACACACCCTATAGGGACACATGCACTCACCCCACAGACACACACACACACACACACACACCACACAGACCCCCCCACAGGGACACACACACATAGCCACCCTATAGGGACACATGCACTCACACCACAGGGACACACACACCACAAAGAGACACACAACAGAGACACACACCACACAGACCCCCCCACAGGGACACACACACATACACACCCTATAGGGGCACATGCACTCACCCCACAGAGACACACACACACCACAAAGAGACACACTACACAGAGACACACACACCCAAGGGGACACACACACCCTATAGCGACACATGCACTCACCCCACAGACACACACACACACACCACAAAGAGACACACACAACACAGATACACATACACCACACAGACACCCCCACAGGGACACACACACATACACACCCTGTAGGGACACATGCACTCACCCCACAGGGACACACACACACACCACAAAGAGACACACGCAACAGAGACACACACCACACAGACCCCCCCCACAGGGACACACACACATACACACCCTATAGGGGCACATGCACTCACCCCACAGGGACACACACATACACACACCCCAGGGACACACACACCACACAGACAGACACAGATGTGCACAAATCACCTCACACAACTCGCCTCATACGTGTGCTATCTTTAATTTCCAAACATAAACATCTGATTAAAATCAGCCGATGTGCAACACATTTGCAATATAAGGAATTAAGGCAGATGTCAGTTACATGAGCTGTCTATTATGTGTATGTGTTAGGTAACATATACTGCCCGGCCAGGGGAGGGTTTACTATTGGCTGGAGATTTATTAGGCTGCCTATAGCAACCAATCACAGCTCAGCTTCTATTTTCTTACAGGTCATTAATACGACATATTCAAATTCTATTTTGTTATAGCTAACATCAGTTATTTATTAACCCGGGCGTAGCCGGTACTACAGCTAGTCTAATATATAAAGCTGAATGTGTGTATGTGTGTGTGTATGTCCAGGATTGGCATCTACACCGTCACAACTATAGCCACAATATTTTGCACAGTCACACGTCTGGATCTCGAGAGCGTCATAGGCTATGTTGTGAGGCGAACTTTTAACCCCGCGCATTCCAATTCACCAAGCAATCTTGGCCCTATCTACATAATGGAGAGAAAGTGACAGTTACCAGTTGACAGTTGTGAATGAGAGGGGCTTAATGACAGCACCAAAGACTAACAACATATACCAGCATATAGTCACTAAGGTGGGGCCCTGACATGGAATATTCACCACGCACGGGGACATGTATACACACCACATGCACACAAAGAGTAACAGCTAAGGTGGAGCCCCAACATTGGATACTCACCACGCACCCGATCACAAACACCCCCCCCACAAAGAGAAAAACACAACACAGAGACACACACTACACAGACACCCCCCCACAGTGACCCACACACATACACACTCACCCCACAGGGACACACACACCACAGGGACATACACACCCCACAGGAACACAGAGACACACACACACACACCATAGGAACACACAGATCCCATAGGGATGGGCACACACCACAGAGACACCCCTTTCCCCACAAGGACACACACCACAGGGACACCCCCTCCCCCCAAAAGGACACACACCACAGGGACCCCCCCCCCACAGACATACCACTGGGACACACACACACACCCCAGGGACACACACACCACACAGACAGACACAGATGTGCACAAATCACCTCACACAACTCGCCTCATACGTGTGCTATCTTTAATTTCCAAACATAAACATCTGATTAAAATCAGCCGATGTGCAACACATTTGCAATATAAGGAATTAAGGCAGATGTCAGTTACATGAGCTGTCTATTATGTGTATGTGTTAGGTAACATATACTGCCCGGCCAGGGGGAGGGTTTACTATTGGCTGGAGATTTATTAGGCTGCCTATAGCAACCAATCACAGCTCAGCTTCTATTTTCTTACAGGTCATTAATACGACATATTCAAATTCTATTTTGTTATAGCTAACATCAGTTATTTATTAACCCGGGCGTAGCCGGGTACTACAGCTAGTCTAATATATAAAGCTGAATGTGTGTATGTGTGTGTGTATGTCCAGGATTGGCATCTACACCGTCACAACTATAGCCACAATATTTTGCACAGTCACACGTCTGGATCTCGAGAGCGTCATAGGCTATGTTGTGAGGCGAACTTTTAACCCCGCGCATTCCAATTCACCAAGCAATCTTGGCCCTATCTACATAATGGAGAGAAAGTGACAGTTACCAGTTGACAGTTGTGAATGAGAGGGGCTTAATGACAGCACCAAAGACTAACAACATATACCAGCATATAGTCACTAAGGTGGGGCCCTGACATGGAATATTCACCACGCACGGGGACATGTATACACACCACATGCACACAAAGAGTAACAGCTAAGGTGGAGCCCCAACATTGGATACTCACCACGCACCCGAACACAAACACCCCCCCACAAAGAGAAAAACACAACACAGAGACACACACTACACAGACACCCCCCCACAGTGACCCACACACATACACACTCACCCCACAGGGACACACACACCACAGGGACATACACACCCCACAGGAACACAGAGACACACACACACACACCATAGGAACACACAGATCCCATAGGGATGGGCACACACCACAGAGACACCCCTTTCCCCACAAGGACACACACCACAGGGACACCCCTCCCCCCAAAAGGACACACACCACAGGGACCCCCCCCCCCACAGACATACCACTGGGACACACACACACCCCAGGGACACACACACCACACAGACAGACACAGATGTGCACAAATCACCTCACACAACTCGCCTCATACGTGTGCTATCTTTAATTTCCAAACATAAACATCTGATTAAAATCAGCCGATGTGCAACACATTTGCAATATAAGGAATTAAGGCAGATGTCAGTTACATGAGCTGTCTATTATGTGTATGTGTTAGGTAACATATACTGCCCGGCCAGGGGGAGGGTTTACTATTGGCTGGAGATTTATTAGGCTGCCTATAGCAACCAATCACAGCTCAGCTTCTATTTTCTTACAGGTCATTAACCCCTTCACGACCCTTGGCCCACCGTTTGGGCCATGAAAACAAGTGCCTTCCCGAACCCTTGGCCCACCCCTGGCCATGGAATGAACGGGCTACTGCAGGCCGAGTGAGGGTCTCACTGACCTGTCACTCGGCCGCAGGTACATGGGGAGTTTGTACTACACCCCAGGGGGGGTCGATTTGCCCCACACTCCTCACCCCCCGGCTAACAGGCCGCGTGATTGGCGCTCAAAAGGAAAGTGAAAATCAACCGCGCCTGTCATAGTTTCCCCTGCCTGCCGCTGCTCTCCCTATACCCTCCGATCTGCTCCCTGTCATACTATAACATCCCCCCTGTCCCCCACCTCTCTTTCCTGCCCCCCACCTCATCTTTCTACTACCCCCCTACCCCCCCGCTGCCTGTCCCTGCCCGCCCGCTTCCTGTCCCTTCCTCCCGCTTCCTCCTAGCTGCCCCCCGCCCCCTCCATCCTGACTGCCCCCCGGCTTCCTCTAAGTGCCCCCCCACATCTAGTACCCAGCCCCCCCACTGCCCCCTTCCTGCCCCCCCGATCACCGGAGCGGCGATCGCCTCTCCCACTCACCCCTCCGGCGGCCCGCTCCGTCCTGTGACTGCTGCGTCCCGGCTCCTCTTCTGCTGTGAGTCTCTCCTCTTCTGCGCCGCCTCCGATCTGACTGCTCTGTGCTGGAGCTGCCAGATCACTTCTACAGCTGGATCCTGAGGATCCAGCTGTAGAAGTGATCTGACAGCTCCAGCACAGTGATCCACAGTGACCATTATGTGATCACTGTAGATCACTGTGCTGGATCTGTCAGATCACTTCTACAGCTGGATCCTGAGGATCTAGGTGCAGGAAGTGATCTGACAGCTCCAGCACAGTGATCCACAGTGACCATTATGTGATCACTGTAGATCACTGTGCTGGATCTGTCAGATCACTTCTACAGCTGGATCCTGAGGATCTAGGTGCAGGAAGTGATCTGACAGATCCAGCACAGTGATCACATAATGGTCACTGTGGATCACTGTGCTGGATCTGTCAGATCACTTTCTACAGCTGGATCCTGAGGATCTAGCTGCAGAAAGTGATCTGACACCCCGGGCGCAGTGACCCACTATGTGCATCACTGCGCCTGGGCTGCCAGATCGCTTTCCGCAGCTTGATCCCCATGCATGGGATCGAGCTGCAGAAAGCAATCTGACAGCCCGGACGCAGTGATGCACATAGTGGGTCACTGCGCCCAGGCTCTTAGGGCGCCTTCACACTGGCGTTCCCCTCGGCAGCGTTCTGCGGAGGGGAATCGCCATGTGTGCGCCGCGGCCGCCAGCTCCTATCTTTAGAATGGGAGTGCACGGTGCTGCGCTTGACAGCGCATGACCGTGCGCACCCAGTCACTCCCATATGTGATCTGTGTGCAGGCGTATGCCTGCGCACAAATCACACACTCCCGCCCGCACCAGGACGCAACATGTTGCGTCCTGGTGCGGGCAGGAGTGTGTGATTTGTGCGCAGGCTTATGCCTGCGCACAGATCACATATGGGAGTGAATGGGTGCGCACGGTCATGCGCTGTCAAGCGCAGCACCGTGCACTCCCATTCTAAAGATAGGAGCTGGCGGCCGCGGCGCACACATGGCGATTCCCCTCCGCAGAACGCTGCCGAGGGGAACGCCAGTGTGAAGGCGCCCTTAGATCGCTGCTCTGCAGCCCGATCTCCCTGCATGGGCATCGAGCTGCAGAAAGCAATCTGACAGCCCGCACGCAGTGATTCACATAGTGGGTCAATGCGCCTGTGCTGCCAGATCGGTTTCCGCAGCTCGATCCCCATGCATGGGGATCGAGCTGCGGAAATCGATCTGGCAGGCGCAGTGATGCACATAGTGGGTCACTGCGCCAGGGGTGTCTGATCACTTTCTGCAGCTCGATCACCATGCTGGCGGATCGGGCTCCAGAGTAGCGATCTAAAAGCAAAGGCGATCGAGCGTCGTGGGACCTTCGTTATGGACTACGTCGGAGCGATCGAGCGTCGTGGGACCTTCGTTGTGGACTACGTCGGATCTTTTTATAATAAAGATGGAGTCCGAATTGTGTCTGTGTTTTTTTTTTCAAATAAAAAGATTTTTCTCTGTGTGTATTTATTGACTATTTACCATACTAGAGATTCCTAATGGCGGGTCTAACATTGGCCCTATATTATGAATCTCGGGCTTAGTGCCAGCTGCCAATAAAAAGCTGGCATTAACCCCTTTATTACCCAGTTAGCCACCGGCACCAGGGCAACTGGAAGAGCGTGGGTACAGCGCCAGAAAATGGCGCTTCAATGAATGCGCCATTTTCTGGGGCGGCTGCGGGCTGCAATTCGCAGCATGGGGGGCCCAGAACGCTTGGGCCTCTCTATGCTGAGGATTCCAGCCCCCAGCTGCCTAGTTGTACCTGGCTGGACCAAAAATATGGCGGAGCCCCACGTAATTTTTTTTCTAGAATTAGTTCTAGAAATTTAAAAAAAAATGGGCTTCGCTGTATTTTTGGTTCCAGCCAGGTATGACGAGGCAGCTGGGGGCTGGTGGCAGTCCGTAGCTGCCAAGTTGTACCTGGCTGGACCAAAAATATGGCGGAGCCCTATGTCATTTTTTTTCTAGAAATAATTCTAGAAATAAAAAAAAAATGGGCTTCGCTGTATTTTTGGTTCCAGCCAGGTATGACGAGGCAGCTGGGGGCTGGTGGCAGTCCGTAGCTGCCAAGTTGTACCTGGCTGGACCAAAAATATGGCGGAGCCCTATGTCATTTTTTTTCTAGAAATAATTCTAGAAATAAAAAAAAAATAGGCTTCGCTGTATTTTTGGTTCCAGCCAGGTATGACGAGGCAGCTGGGGGCTGGCGGCAGTCCGTAGCTGCCAAGTTGTACCTGGCTGGACCAAAAATATGGCGGAGCCCTATGTCATTTTTTTTCTAGAAATAATTCTAGAAATAAAAAAAAAATAGGCTTCGCTGTATTTTTGGTTCCAGCCAGGTATGACGAGGCAGCTGGGGGCTGGCGGCAGTCCGTAGCTGCCAAGTTGTACCTGGCTGGACCAAAAATATGGCGGAGCCCTATGTCATTTTTTTTCTAGAAATAATTCTAGAAATAAAAAAAAAATAGGCTTCGCTGTATTTTTGGTTCCAGCCAGGTATGACGAGGCAGCTGGGGGCTGGCGGCAGTCCGTAGCTGCCAAGTTGTACCTGGCTGGACCAAAAATATGGCAGAGCCCCATGGGTCCCCCATGCTGCGAATTGCAACTACTAGACTAGTATGTTTATTTACAAAAAGTTTCTTTATTCATTTATACGTCTCAATTTGTGAAGCACATGGTGGTTCAAAGTGCTCACTGTGCATCTAGATATGTTCCCTGGGGGGGTCTAGTTTCCAAAATGGGGTCACTTGTGGGGGAGCTCCAATGTTTAGGCACACAGGGGCTCTCCATACGTGACCTGGTGTCCGCTAACAATTCCAATAGTTGGCAAACACCAGGTTGCGTATGGAGAGCCCCTGTGTGCCTAAACATTAGAGCTCCCCCACAAGTGACCCCATTTTAGAAACTAGACCCCCCAAGGAATCTATCTAGATGCATAGTGAGCACTTTGAATCCACAGGTGCTTCACAAACTGATCCGTAATAAGGTAAAAATACTTTTTTTCACACAAATTTTCTTTTTTAATTTGTACGGATCAATTTGTGAAGCACCTGGGGGTTCAAAGTGCTCACTATGCATCTAGATACGTTCCTTGGGGGATCTAGTTTCCAAAATGGGGTCACTTGTGGGGGAGCTCCAATGTTTAGGCACACGGGGGCTCTCCATACGCGACATAGTGTCCGCTAACAATTGGAATTGTTAGCGGACACCATGTTGCGTATGGAGAGCCACTGTGTGACTAAACATTAGAGCTCCCCCACAAGTGACCCCATTTTGGAAACTACACCCCCCAAGGAACGTATCTAGATGCATAGTGAGTACTTGAACCCCCAAGTGGTTCACAAATTGATCCATGAAATTAAAAAAGTACTTTTTTTTCCACAAAAAAATTATTTTTTCATTTTTACGGATCAATTTGTGAAGCACCTGGGGGTTCAAAGTGCTCACTATGCATCTAGATACGTTCCCTGGGGGGTCTAGTTTCCAAAATGGGGTCACTTGTGGGGGAGCCCCAATGTTTAGGCACACAGGGGCTCACCAAACGCAACATGGTGACAGCTAACAATTTGAGCTGATTTTTATTCAAATTGTGAGCGGACACCATGTCGCGTTTGGAGAGCCCCTGTGTGCCTAAACATTGGAGCTCCCCCACAAGTGACCCCATTTTGGAAACTAGACCCCCCAGGGAACATATCTAGATGGGTAGTGAGCATATTGAACCCCCAGGTGCTTCACAAATTATTGAAAAAAAAAGATTTTTGTGGAAAAAAAGTACTTTTTCATTTTTACAGATTAATTTGTGAAGCACCTGGGGGTTCAAAGTGCTCACTATGCATCTAGATACGTTCCCTTGGGGGGTCTAGTTTCCAAAATGGGGTCACTTGTGGATGAGCTCCTATGTGGAGACGCACAGGGGCTCTCCAAACGCAACATGGTGTCCGCTAACAATTTGAGCTCATTTTGCATTCAAATTGTTAGCGGACACCATGTCGCGTTTGGAGAGCCCCTGTGCGTCTCCACATTGGAGCTCTCCCACAAGTGACCCCATTTTGGAAACTAGACCCCCAAAGGAACGTATCTAGATGCATAGTGAGCACTTTCAACCCCCAGGTGCTTCACAAATTGATCCATAATAATGAAAAAAGAATTTTTTTGTGGAAAAAAAAGTTCTTTTTCATTTTTATGGATGAATTTGTGAAGCACCTGGGGGTTGAAAGTGCTCACTATGCATCTAGATACGTTCCTTGGGGCGTCTAGTTTCCAAAATGGGGTCACTTGTGGGGGAGCCCCAATGTTTAGGCACACAGGGGCTCACTAAACACAACATGGTTACAGCTAACAATTTGAGCTGATTTTTATTCAAATTGTTAGCGGACACCATGTCGCGTTTGGAGAGCCCCTGCGTGCCTAAACATTGGAGCTCCCCCACAAGTGACCCCATTTTGGAAACTAGACCCCCCAGGGAACATATCTAGATGGGTAGTGAGCATATTGAACCCCCAGGTGCTTTACAAATTGATCTGTGAAAATGAAATAGTACTTTTTTTTTCACAAAAATTTTCTTTTAGCCTAAATTTTTTCGTTTTCACATGGCAACAGCATAAAATTCATCCTAAAATTTGTTGGGCAATTTCTCCTGAGTACACCGATACCTCATATGTGGTCATAAACCACTGTTTGGGCGCACGGCAAGGGTCAGAAGGGAAGGAGCGCAATTTCACTTTTTGAATGTAAAATTAGCTCCAAAAGTCAAATTGCGCTCCTTCACTTCTGAGCCCTGCCGTGCGCCCAAACAGTGGTTTATGACCACTTATGAGGTATCGATGTACTCGGGAGAATTTGCACAACACATTTTAAGATCCATTTTATCCTGTTGCCCATGTGAAAATGAAAGAATTGAGGCTAAAAGAACATTTTTGATAAAAAAATTAAAATATCCATTTTTTGTTTCCACTTTGCTTTAGTTCCTGTGAAGCACCTGAAGGGTTAATAATCTTCTCGAATGTAGTTTTGAGTAGCTTGAGGGGTGCAGTTTTTGGAATGGTGTCACTTTTGGGTGTTTTCTGTCATGTACACCCCTCAAAAGGACTTCAAATGTGATGTGGTCACTAAAAGAAATGGTTTTGTAAATTTTGGTTGAAAAATGAAAAATTGCTCATGAACTTTGAACTCTTATAACGTCCTAACAAAAAATTTTTTTTTTTCCAAAATTGTGCTGATGTGAAGTAGACATGTGGGAAATATTATTTAATAACTTTTTTCTGTCACATATCTCTCTTGTTTATCAGAAAAAAAAATTAAAAATGTGAAAATTGTGAAATTTTCAAAATTTTTGCCATATTTTTGATTTTTTCACAAATAAACGCAAAAATTATCGACTTAAATTTAACACTAACATGAAGCCCAATATGTCACGAAAAAACAATCTCAGAATCGCTAGGATCGGTTGAAGCGTTCCCGAGTTATAACCTCATAAAGGGACACTGGTCAGAATTGCAAAAAAGGCCAAGGTCTTTAGGGTCAAAATAGGCTGGGTCATGAAGGGGTTAATACGACATATTCAAATTCTATTTTGTTATAGCTAACATCAGTTATTTATTAACCCGGGCGTAGCCGGGTACTACAGCTAGTCTAATATATAAAGCTGAATGTGTGTATGTGTGTGTGTATGTCCAGGATTGGCATCTACACCGTCACAACTATAGCCACAATATTTTGCACAGTCACACGTCTGGATCTCGAGAGCGTCATAGGCTATGTTGTGAGGCGAACTTTTAACCCCGCGCATTCCAATTCACCAAGCAATCTTGGCCCTATCTACATAATGGAGAGAAAGTGACAGTTACCAGTTGACAGTTGTGAATGAGAGGGGCTTAATGACAGCACCAAAGACTAACAACATATACCAGCATATAGTCACTAAGGTGGGGCCCTGACATGGAATATTCACCACGCACGGGGACATGTATACACACCACATGCACACAAAGAGTAACAGCTAAGGTGGAGCCCCAACATTGGATACTCACCACGCACCCGAACACAAACACCCCCCCCACAAAGAGAAAAACACAACACAGAGACACACACTACACAGACACCCCCCCACAGTGACCCACACACATACACACTCACCCCACAGGGACACACACACCACAGGGACATACACACCACACAGGAACACAGAGACACACACACACACACCATAGGAACACACAGATCCCATAGGGATGGGCACACACCACAGAGACACCCCTTTCCCCACAAGGACACACACCACAGGGACACCCCTCCCCCCAAAAGGACACACACCACAGGGACCCCCCCCCCCCCCACAGACATACCACTGGGACACACACACACCCCAGGGACACACACACCACACAGACAGACACAGATGTGCACAAATTGCCTCACACAACTCGCCTCATACGTCTGGTATCTTTAATTTCCAAAAATAAACATCTGATTAAAAACAGCCAATGTGCAACACACGTGCCATATAGGGAATTAAGGCAGATGCCAGTCAAGTGAGCTGTCTTTTATGTGTATGTGTGAGGTAACATATACTGCCCTGCCAGGGGGAGGATTTACTGTTGGCTGGAGATTTATTAGGCTGCCTATAGCAACCAATCACAGCTCAGCTTCTATTTTCCTACAGGTCATTAATATGACATATTCAAATTCTATTTTGTTATAGCTAACAGCAGTTATTTATTAACCCGGGCGTAGCCGGGTAGTACAGCTAGTATTATATATACACACTCGCGCTTTCCCATCCGTCATCGATTCCGTCCTAATGTACCTCCTATTAAGCGCAATCTACCTCTGTCGTGGCAGCCATACAGTATTTGCACACCCAAGTGATGGCTGTGCAAATATAGTGCCCGCTAGCAGTATTGGCCCCTTGCACAATACCGCTAGCAGTGTTATGGTGACACAACAACAACGGCACCCACAACCAACACCAGGAAGCTGTTGCCGCATGCGACGCACCCACTCCTGCCACCGGACATCACCACCACAGATGCCGAACTGCTGGACATGAATGAGTAACTGGACATGCGCGTACCTGGCCACCATCAGGGACCAGAGATAGCACAAGAGGCCAGAGATATCACAAGGTGCCAAAGACAGCACATGGGGCACAGACAGTACATGGGGCACAGAAGCACAGGGGACACAGACAGTACAGGCAGCCACATCAAAGAATAGAGAAAGGACAGGCCTCACACATTGTTGTATGCTTCAAAATCTCCTTTAATCCGCATCCATAAAGCGACATTTCGATCCTGCTGGATCTTTATCAAGCTCAAGTTACAATATCAAAACATCCCCTTTATATAGTACACAACCAACCCCCTTCATTATGCAGACCAATCATAAGCACTGTGCAGTTGGATGACGAGTGCGATTGGCCAGCGAACGCCAGCGGGCGGTACAAGGCTCTGTCATCAGCAAGCGGCACCTATGCAACGATGGATGCTGAATTTTGATTGGATGGACATTTTATTATGGTTCTCAGACTTTGGGGAGATAACAATGATATTATAGGTTTACTAACATACCGATGAGGGATCTGGATATGTCAATATGGGGATTATGAGGTAACTGTCAATATAATGGTCTACTGGGATGTTTTTAAATTTAGGATATGTAATGTATTAGATTATGTGTTGGTGTAACTTATGATTGGTTTGCATAGTGAAGGGGGTTGGTTTTGTACTATATAAAGGGGATGCTTTTATATTGTAACTTGAGCTTGATAAAGATCCAGCAGAATCGAAATGTTGCTTTATGGGTGCGGATTAAAGGAGATTTTGTAGCATACACCAACGTGTGAGGTGCTGTCCTTTCTCTATTCTTTGATGTGTAACGCTATCCAGGAAGGACCCCTTGGACATGACGTGCCCCACATCTTTAGGGTAAATATAACAACTCTGCCTGTCTACACGGTGCTGTGATCCAGTTTGCTTTGGATAGCACAGGAAGCCAGACCAGAGCACAGGGCCAGAGACAGCACAGGGGGCACAGACAGCACATGGGGGTAGAGACAGCACACAGGAAGTCAGAGAAAGTGCACAAGAGGGCTGACAAGGCACACAAGGGGGGCAGAGAGAGCGCACAGGGGTACAGAGATAGTGATTAAGAGGGGCAAAGAGAGTGTACAAGGGGGCAGAGAGACAGTGCACAGGGGCGACAGAGAGACAGCACACAAGGGGGGCAGACACAACAACTGGGGCAGAGAGAGCGCACAAGGGGGACATAGACAGTGCACAAGGGGGCAGAGAGCCCACAAGGGAGGTAGAGACAGCACATAAGTGGGGCAGAGACAGCACACAAGGGAAGCAGAGAGAGCACACAAGGGGAACATAGACAGCGCACAAGGGGGTCAAAGACAGCACACAAGGGGGGCAGAGACAGCACACAAGGGGGCAGAGACAGCACATAAGGGGGCAGAGACAGGACACAAGGGATCAGAGCACATAAAGGGGGCAGAGACAGCACATAAGGGGGCAGACAGCGCACAAGGTGGGAGAGAGAGCGCAGATGGGGGAGAGCGCACACGGGAGGAGTAAAGACCGGCGTCCCCAACTCCAAAGAGCCCACCCCCATTGTTATGCCACCGCTCTCCTAATGTGATAGCAACAGACCTCCATCAAGTATTATTTATTGCTATAAGTATTAGGACAATAGTGCCTAAATAAATTATATAAAGGGACACAAAGAAATCTATGAAAATGCAGAATTTTTTCAATAGCATAAAAAACGTGAAAGGGGGCCTCAAGGACGTCATCTATCTCTCAAATGTATTCATATTTTAACAACCCTCATGATTGCCATTAGATGCAAAATTTGAGAATGCCCTTTGGCACTTGTCTTGCTAGAGATAAGAAGGGTATACAGTATATCGAATAAAACTGTGTGTAGTACAAGATGTCTAGACAACTTGAAATCACTACTCTTAAAAACCATAACCTTTAATGGTACCTTTACACGCCGCTACAGAAGGTTAGAAACAACTGGGTGCCTCACGTGCACGAGCACGTTCCAACGGTTGCTAACGGTACCCGATACCACCTTTGCACGCCGCTACAAAGTGCTCTACAGAAGGTTTTTTCTATCCCTGGAGGCACCAACGGGTGCCGCAGGTTACCTTCTGTAGAGCACCTTCCCTCATTTACACGCCGCTACAGAAGGTAATATGGGAGGACCTGGGGCAGCAGGGACAACACATAGGCGTGCCAGAGTTGTGGATTATGAGACGCTCGTACGGTGATTGTACAAAGCAATAGCATCATGATTGGCCAGCCAGAGCAGGAAGGCTGGCTAATACATCACGCTATTGCAATTGTGTAGTGTGACTGGTCAGCTCCTTAAATATGCCGCCCTATGCAGAGACAACCAATCGTAACACAGGAGCTTCCACCAATGATCGCTGAAGGGGGGCGGTATCCCGGAGGCTGTGTCACGCCCAGGGAGTTAACTAGGTGACGAAAAAAACTTCCTGTACCTCATTTAGACAGTCGACAGTGACGGGTGACAACAACCTGATTTACACGCCGCTACCTCGGGTTGTATTGACGGTGCAAGATACATTTGTCTCCGACACCCGGTTGTTTCTAACCTTCTGTAGCGGCGTGTAAAGGTACCATTGGGGCTTTTCCGATATTGATCAACTCCCAGCTAAGGCTGCTTTCACTTTGCGTTTTTTGGGGATCCGTGGTGGTCTGTTGTAAAACGGACAGCCACGGATTCGATTTGGCCCCCATTTATCCCTATGCATTGGATCGGATTTGGCCTTATTGCCATCCGATTTTTGTCAGATCTGAATGTGTCCGATTTTTTGCTGTACCCAAAATCGGAGACTGCTCCGATTTTGGGCACAGCGGACCAAATCGGACCGAATCAAATCCGACCCGATCCACAGCCATTAACATGGGGCCTATGGAGCACGGGTCCGAGAAAACAGCTGATCGTTTCTCTGACCCGATTTTAGTGTACATGCTCAGTACACTAAAACTGCTCTTTACCATCTAATTTCACTTCCGCAATGTATATACATACATTGAGGAAGTGAAATTAAGTAAGAGCAAGTGTTAAAAATAAAAAATATATATGCTCACTTCTCCTGCGTGTCCCCGAATGTCAGCATCTATCTTCCACGGTTTGAGGACCTAGCTGGGCGGGGCTAACCGATCAGCTGATGGGTCACATAACCGGTTACTGCGGCAACTGCGGTCATCTGATCGGGTAGCCCTGCCTCCCAAGGTCCTTCAGCCCTCGGGAGCTAGATGGAGCGCATTGGGGGACTTGCTGGAAAGGTGAGCATATATATTTTTTATTTTTAACACTCGCTTTTACTTAAGTTAATTCCCGCAATGTATATATACATTGCGGGAGTGAAAGTGCACTTTGCAGGCTCAGGTTTTCTGTGTCCGGATCCGTGAAAATCACGGACCCTGACACAGAAATGGCATCCGGAGGTCACCTCTGATGCGATCCTTTTCCTGTCCGTGGGGTCCTGCAAAAAGTAGGATTCCCTCAGACAGGAAAAAATTGCAGTCTGAAATCAGCCTAATCAATTCAGGTCTCAATATGATATAAAAACAGTGTATTCTCACCTCCCTCAGAGGAATCATTCCAGGAATGTTGGCGCTAATGTTCCCGGCAGATGACATTACATTGTTGGATCACGCAATATTCCATCATAGAGGATTTTCACTTTGGTGAAATAGTAAAGGCTGCAGCAGATCAGTAGCCGCTGATTGGCTGCAGTGGTCACGTGACACAACAAAGTAATGTCAGCCGTTGAGAACAGCAGCACTGACATCACTTGAACCAAGACACTGTAGGAGGTAAATATATGTTGTTTTTATACTCTATGGAGACCTGAGTTGATTAAATGTAACCTGTCAGCTCATTCTACCCCCTATCCTATCTCTACCTGTTCCTGCATCTTGTGAGCTGATCCATACTGATCCCTGTCTGACCTAAAAGTGCCCTATAAACCTTCAGAAAAATGGTTTATAAACTTGCATGCAGTCTCCATCCGTAGACTGGAAAAGGGCTCCATTGTCCCCTCCTCGCTGGCTGTCAGCATGCCCCGTTGGGCGCCATCATTCCTTCTGCTCATCCTCCTCCTTTTGAAATTCCTGCCTCCTGTCGTAGTTTGATGTGTCGGCCGGAATGTCATATCCGGTCCGCCATGGACCAGATAAATATGAAACAGATATTTAGTCCAGAACACAATAAAAGATTTTTTTTTCAAAATGTAATTTGTACATCCATGGTACCACTGCCAAGTCAAAATTAAACCACTTAAAAATGGACTTTTTTAGTTTTGTATAATTTTGGCTTTATCTAATTTATTTGTGATTTACATTTTTAGACCCTGCCTTGGGATCTATGGACGGTAAGAGAACTTTTTATGTATCAAAGTACTTTATGTAATTATTTTAGATGAAAACTGATTTTTATTAGTTTTGAAAACCATAAACCCATCAGCACACTACATTCATCATACCTTTAGTTTAAAGGTATTCACATCCTAACTGAAGTAAAAGTTTAACAATTGCATTGGTATGACTCTGTACCACACAAATTATCATCTTCTGTGAATGCCAGCACTCAGCCAGAGTTTACAGGAAATTCATTATGACAGAGAAAGGGGTAATCAGCTGATCCCCAGCTATTATAACAACCCATTGGCGCCCCAAAATCACATCACGGGGCCATCGATGGGAGCAGGGAATGGAGCGATCCCCGGGGGTGCATGTTAAATTGTGCTGCTAGAGACTGACAGCGCAATTTTATTAGGTAACAGGCATGGGCAGATCTCCGATCTCCCCTATCTTTTAGCTGCACATATTGGCTGATCAGATCAGCCAACAGGTGCAGGGACAGATGCAGACTCAGTATATGAGCCTGCATCAATCTGGGGACTTGACCAATGATGTACATATACAATCATGAATTAAGCAGATAAAAGGTCTGGAAATGATTTTAGGCTTGGTAGTTGTATTTGGAAACTGTTCTTGTGAGTCCACAACATGCTGTCAATGGAGCTCTTAATAGAAGAGAAACAGACATGGCACAAATGTTAGGAGTGACCAAATCAACAGTTTGTGACATTGTGCAAAAAAGAGCATGTTGGAAAGTTTGGGAACTTTTAAAAAGTCTGAATGTCCATGGATGACAATATTCATTAAATAGCGTAGAATCGTAGGGAAGAAAAACCTATTCACTAGATCCAACTAAGTGAAGAACACCCTCCAGAAAGTAGGTATGTCACTATGTTAGTCTATTATAAAGAGAAAATGTCATGAGAGCAAATAAAGAGGGCTCACTCACAACGCGGCTGACCGTGGTTTTTTTTCGCGGCCACACCTGCCGCAAGTGCCAAAACCGCACTTGCCGCACCTGCCGCAAGCCCGCCTATACATTGTATGGGGCTTGCCGCAACTGTGCCGCAACCGTGCCGCAAGTGCAGCCGGTATGCGGTAATCGCGACAGATGCGTTTTTTTTCACCGCATCTGCCGCGATTTAAAAAAACCGCTGATGTGAAAGGGGCCTAAGACAAAACTTAAATATAGAAGATTAGCGTGCACACAGTCAGGAAGTCACGGTGCTGATAGATGGGATGTGAGAACCCACGTATCAGTATGAAGAAAATCTCTGCACTTTGTTATATAAAACTTGTATTATTAAATGGTAGACATGAAAAAGACACACTTGTGGGTGCAGTAGAAAAGTTGACAGGGTGTATTTAATGTTTCAACCCAAAAAAGTCTTGTTCACATTATAGCTTGAGGCAGAGTTAGTTCATAGGCGCTCCTGCACCCAGGTCTGGTATGTGTTTCAGGAGCTGGAGTGCCTCTAAATCGACTCTGAATCAATGTGAACAAGACCCTATTCGTTTAAAATGTCAAGTACAACCTGTCGCCTTTTCTCCTGCACCTACAAGCGTGTTTATTTCTATGCATACCATTAAATACTATTGCAAGTTTTAAATAAGAGAGTGGGCTAATTGTCTTTATATTAAGACAAACTGAAAGACCGAAAGACCCACAAGCATGCAACAACTGAATTCAGCTGCAGTAAAGGCACGGCAAAGCATTAGAAAGGAGGAACCCAGAGTTTGGTGATGTCCATAGCGTCCTGACTTCTGGCAGTCATTGCCTGCAAAGGATTCTCTACCAAGTATTAAAATAAACATTTTATTTACGGTAAAGTAAATCTGTCCAATCACTTTCGATCCCCTGAAATGAGGAGGTTTTGTAAAAATGGTGGTAAATCCTAAATGTTCCACAGGATATTTTTGTTCAACCTCATGAATTAAACCTGAAAGTCCACACTTCAATTGCATCTTAAGGTACCGTTACACGGCACAACATCATTAACGATGTTGCTGATACGTCACGGGTTTGGAGGCGTTCCAGCGAAATCGTTAGGACGTCGTCGCGTGTATCAACAATAAGTTGTTGGATTGTTGATCACAGGTTTGAGAACATGTTCTCAAACCTCACAATCAACGATCCGCCAACCTGCTAGATCGCACCCACGAGATGGTTGCAAACATCGTTCCAACATTGTGCCGTGTAACGGTACCTTCAGTTGTTTCACTGTCCAAATATTTCTGATCGTATATGTATATGGTAATGTATAACTTTGAATATTTATATACTACAAAAATATTTTGTTTTCCTTTTATAGACAAACAATGAATTGGTGCAGCCAGTAAGTATATATATTAATTGTCCTGCATGATGTACTATATACTCTTCAAGTAAATTCTGAAGTTTTACCTTGAATTTGGTTTAAGGAATAAATAATTCCAGTCTTTTAGGAAAAAGTTGTTTTTGCAGTCACTTTTCTTATTAGGGTATGGACACACTGCGTGAAACTCGGACGACTGCAATGCGAGTAAAAATCTCATTGCAGTCGGACCAATGTTATTCAATGTCGAGAACACATTTCCGAGTGTACGGACTTTTTTTCTTGTCTGATTCACGGATGACTGAGTCAGTCGCAACATGCTGCGGTAGTCAATGCGAGTAACGAGTACGACGAGACTCGCAATGCAAGTCTATGGGTCCGACAAAAAAGACGGACCGCAGTTGGACCGCACAGGACCATCCGAGTCGGATCCAATTTTTAATGGTTACATTATCATTCTGTAGTTCAGACAACTGAAAAAAATGTTCCTGTAAATGATTATACAGTAATAGCTGCTGTGAAAAACAACAGACACAGCGCACTTGGATGTGATCTGAGAAAAATGTCGGACACTCGCATAGCAGATGGATGCAAAACGAGCAAAAATCAGATACACTCGTCCGACTCTCGGATACATCATTCGTTCGTTTTTTCACTTGCCAGTGTGTTTCCAACCTTAATGGAACTATTCAATAATATCAAAATCAGCAAGGAGAGTTTTGAGTTCTCTCTAATTCCAGATAGAATACAGTGACAGTCTTTATTTACAGCAGCCATTTTCCATCTCTTGATTAATCTGTAGGGTAGTCAGAAAGTTCCTGTAATCTTAGATTTATGGGTTATTTTTAACAAATTACTATGCATGAATTTCTATAATCCTAAACTTTATACCATCTTTATTTGACAAATTTTGTAAACAAAGTAACATTTCAATTATATCTGGTAAATTAATAGATGAAATTCAAATTTATTCTTTAATTGATTTTAAGGTAAGACTTCACTTGAACTATTTAGTGTACTTACTACTTCATTGTGTTCATTACAACATATGTGTGCATTCATCTTTTCCATAATCTTTCTTATCTTTTTTTTTCTCCTCCCATTTACTTACCTGTCTGCATGAAGCCTGACTCATCAAAAAGTCTGTCATTATGTAACCTTGTTATAGCCGAGACCCCAACTTGTGGGTCAACCGAGGATTTAAATTTTTCACAGAGCGATATAGCTGAGGGTAGTTGGGTCCAGGGATAGTGATTTCTCAAATAGACAGGAAAAATCAAATGATGATGACATTTTTTGATGTCAGTCCATTGGAAGAACAATCGAAATCAGCTTGTCAAAATGAAACTTTTCCAATGGAATTAAATGAGGATGGTCAATTTATGGAGGGAATTTCAGGTCGAGAAGAAGGAGTTATTAGTGGTGAATATGACAGCACATACATTCGAGAACAAAATGACGAGGATTTCAATTCTGAATGCATTTCTGACACAGAAAGAATCCATGAAGAAGATGATGATGAGCAAAATAGACATATGTCTGACACCAGTATAGAACATAATGTTGATGCAGATGTTTTGGATACTGAGAATGAAAAGAGATGGGTTATCTCATGGAGATATGGAGACATGGAGTATTTCTAATGAATTTGTAATGGAGACTAATAATGAAACCAAAGAAAGCTCCAATAATAATCAAAATGTTATTAATATGGGAAATCGTAACAAATTAACACAAGAATCGGGAGATACCCAAAGTATTGGTCATGTATTTTCTAATGTGAACCACCCAGATATATTTCAAGAAGAAAGTCAGTTAATCAAAGGTGGAATTAATATTTCCCAGACAGAATTTAATACTACTGATATAGACACAGACCAGATATGGCCAACTAATTGGGAACCAACATCTACAACAGAATCATGGGGTGAACCCTGTGGAATTGATAGCCAAGCACAGGATTTCTGGGGGCCAGAGCAAAATTCAGCAGAGTTTAATTCATTTTGGTATTTTCAAACCATTGATCAGGTTGGAAACACTGATAACACATGTGATATCTAATGAACAAGAGGCACAAACAAGCGTGTCCAGAAATGAAGGCTGTGGTAATCCCATTGAAATTAAAAAAGAAGACGACTGTACTCACCAATGTCAGGCATAAGAAGGCTCACAATTCCTAGTCTTGAATGTTCTTCTAACTTAAGAGAATTTGAAGCCAACAGTTCAGATTTGTCAGAAGATGAACTAGCTAATCGCAAATATGGTTCTCTCTACCAGGATGTAGATCGAGAGAAAGAAGAGGTATCTTTGTTCTTCCACGTGTAGACTAGTATAGATAGAAATTGGATGTTGTGCTTTATGTTCCTTCCATTATGTCATCCTTTGCTAGAAAAAAAAAAGGATAAGCAAAATTAGTATTAAATAATTTTTGTCTATTTAGTAAGTAATCTGCTATACTAAAGGGAATCTGTCACCAGGTTTTTGCTACCCCCATCTGAAATCATCACGATGTAGAGACTGAAATTCTGTTTCTAGCAGTGTGTCACTTATTTTACTGGGTGTTGCAGATTTTAACAACTGTTTTATCCTCTGAAGATCTACCACTGATTTTGTAAAAACTACACTGAAAAGCCCAGTAAGTGACACATCACTGGAGTCTCTGTCCCAACGTCATGCAAAATGGTGACAGGTTCCCTTTAATTTTTGTGAGCACGATCAGGTGAATTGTATCCCTTACAATATCTAACATATCTCTACCTTATTGTCCGGGCTGAGTTGTGTTCTTTATAGATTAGGGTATTTAAAAGTAAGTGTTCTGAAAAAAAAATTCATGACGTCAAATAGAGAAAATATACATTATGGCTAGGGTCACATCTGCGTTTTTTTTTTTTTAAATCTGATCCAGTTTTGAGCTCCCAAAAAGCTCAAAACCGGATCAAGAAACGCTCCTCATAGGAGCCAATACTAAAAACCGGATTGCTTCACAAGCAATTCGGTTTCCGTCTCCGTCTCTGCAGCCTGCATGAAAAATCATGCAGGCTGCAGTTTTCGAAGCAGTTCTGTTATCTGTAATGTGTGAACCGGTTCCCGCATGTACTTTGCTTATCCCGGCTGCCGCCGGGATAAGCAAAGTGCTCTGTGTATAGTGAAAGTGTTTATTTAATAAATAAATGCTTGTACAATGTGTCTAGGGGGTGCCCAGTCCCCCTAGAGACCTTACACCCACTCAGGTGGGCATATACTGCTATAATCTGTTATGTACAACAGCTGACTCCTGTCAGCTGTTGTACAGTTTTATGAATGAAAGCGCCGGGCCCCTCAGAGCGGCGCGCATACTATTGCTAAAGGGAACCTGACCCCACAAACTGACCCCCCCGCATCTTTATACCTGCCCCTGCACCCCCTCTTATCATTTCTAGCCATCCCGTTTGCCGAAAAAAACGATTTTGTAAAGTAAAGAGGTTATATTTACCTACTCCTGTGTGATCTCTCTGTTTCTGAAAAAGTCTCAAAAGGCGGGCCTGTCTGCTGCTCCCTCCGCCCGCTTTGTAATTATGCACGCCCCCTTTCAGCTTACTACAGCGCTGAGAGCCTGGCAGTGTCATGAAAGGGGCGGGGCTAAAATAGTGTCATACCAGTAACCCCGCCCCTTTCATGACGCGGCCAGTTGCAAGCAATGTTTTTTTTGTCTGGGAGAAAAATCCGAATTCTTCCGGATTCTTCCGGAGAGATGGAAACCGGATGGCAGATAGCTGCTATCCGGCTCCATCCGGCCCCATAGGATGCTATGGGACCAAAATCCGGTCTGGGGCTGTGTGGTTTACAACGGACAGCCCGGATTGGATTAAAATGAGGTGTGAAGCCAGCCTTAGATGTGAACTTAGCCTTAAGGTACCGTCACATGCGGCAATATTGCTAGCAATTTCACTGGCAATTTGCTGGTTGCAGTGAAATCATGGAGACATTGTTCTATTTTGTTGCTGTGTACAAATGGAACAATATGTCCATGATTTCACTGCAACCAGCAAATTGCCAGTGAAATTGCTAGCAATATTGCTGCATGTGACGGTACATTAAGTGTTTCATGCACTGGAAATATGTACATGAGATCTTAAGGCTGCATGCATATGATCAGTGTTTGCAGTGTTACAGACGCAGCATATTTGCACTATGTCCATAACACTGCATTGAGCAGTAAAAGCAAAGTGGATGGTATTTTCAGAAATCCCATGCCCGCTGTGCTCCCTTACTCCGCAGCGTAAACTGACATGCTAGATTTTGCGCTACTGCTTCTCCGCAGCATGTCAATTTAGCGCTGCAGAGTTGGAGGCAATCTCGACGAGCAAATGCATGAAAAAGCCTGCCTCCCCTGAACACAGATCTTGGATACAGGGCAGCTGCGTTCACCCATGGAGAACGCTGGCTTCTCTCAGGTCTGGAGCCAGTGTGTCCAGGCGCAGTGTCTCCGGATTGTCTGCACATACTTTAAGCCTTTAAGAGGCGGAAAATTAATGTAACAATCCATGATGTATATATGTGCCAGGAGCACTGCTAAATTAATGCTACATGACAAATTTGTTTGTCATGGTGATCTGGAGGGATGGCCTGTGTACCACCTGCAGGAGACAATACAGCTTGGCTCCTGCTGAAACTACGGGGATTAGTATGAACATTGGTTCCGCACTTTAACCCCTCAAAACCTCTGTTAGCCCATGCCCACCTGCAATCCAATCAAGGGTCAGGTCTTAAAGATTGACTGACAGATATGAATCAGTTCAATACAGATGTTTAACATTTATTACATGAGCGATCAAGCTAATTTAAAGGAGCTTTCCATTTCTTCCACAATCTCTTCATAAGGCTGGGGTCACATGAGTGTATATTCTATCTGCAAGAAATTTGCACTGCAGTCAGATGACATCCGAGTGCAGTCCGATGGTTTTCACGCTCTAACAGACTTGAATGGTTGTGCACTGTTCCGTTATACGCTGCCATTTGCAGCATGCTGAATCAGCATGAGAAAAAAGCCCTTATCTGAAATGCACCGAAGTATAATATTGGTCAAAATACAATTCGATAAAATGTCAGACAACACACGTCCGTGTTATATAGTGATGTAAGTTAGCCCTAAGTGTCTGAATCCCTCAAGTAAAATAGGTTAAACGTATACCCATTTCTTGCCTTTACACTGTTCTATGATATTAAAATCTGTGTACCATTGCGTACGGATTCATATGTCCTGCAATCATCCATTTGCAACGTATCCATCAGATGTCTAATAACGGATCCATTAATGGATTGTCAAAAACGTATCACTTTGCTTGATCCATTAATGGATTCGTTTTTAAAACAACCCTATAAATATTTGCATAGAGGATACACCTGTGTGATTATACTAATGATGATAGATAGGGACATAGATGGAGAAAAAGATAGATGATAGGTAGATAGAGAGATAGATAGAGAGATAGATTGAATAGATTTTTCAGTTATTAGCCAATGAATTAGACATTTAAAAAAATGACATAGGGTCCACCCTATTTTTGTTAACCAGACAAGGTAAAGCAGACCTATCTTAATTGGTTCCCAAATATAGAGGGGCTCACCATGTTTTAATTATTTATTTATAAATAAATGAATAATAAAAAAATGATGTGGGGTCCTCCCCATTTTTGTGAACTAGGCAAGGTAAAACAGACACCTGCGGGCTGATATTACCAGGGTGGGAAGGTCCATGGTCTTTGCCCTCCCCAGCCAAAAATTCCAGCCAGGTATATCTTCAAATTTACCACATTCATTAGATGCACTAATCCAGGCACTTTGCCCTGGCTCTTCCTGTTACCCCGATGCTTTTGCAATTGGGATAATGGTTTGTGGGGTTGATGCCAGCTGGGTAAAGTCTGCTGGCATGAAACCCTGGAATTAGTTCATGTAGAGGCATCTATCAGATACCCCTTCATCACTAAGCCAGAAAGGTAACAGGCAAACAAAACCCACAATTAAAAAAAAGACCCCTCAACTCTAACCATCGTTCACCAATTTATTATAATATTTGAAAAAATTTGTAAAAAAATAAAGCCACGAAGATCCATCGTAGTCCCATGATGTTCTACAACTCAGCCCCTTAGCAGTATGGAGCCTCTTTCAGAGAACAGTATCCCCATAGGTTGTAAAAACCAGCACTGCTAGAGCTGGAGTCTGAAGAACAGTGACATCATTGAGGTCACTGCAGTTTACATTCTGTGTCACATAGTGGATAGCGCTACTTAATTTGTGAGCTGGGAGTGTGAGAAGTAGCGACATCATTGAAGTTATCACAGTTCACACTGTGGGTCACACAAAAGGTAGTTCTACTCGCTGTTTGACAAGGAGTATGAACTGCAGTGCCCTCAATGACGTCACCGCACCTCACACTCCCAGCTCGCAAAGCAAGTAACGCAACCCACAATCTGATACGGAGTGTAAACTGCATTGACCTCAATGATGTCCCTGTTCCTCAAACATCAGTTCTCAAAGTGCCAACTCTTCCAACATGTGAGGCTCCCGTTCTATGAACGAGGCTAAATACTTCTGGGAGGCTAAGTCATGGAATGGCGTGGGGCCTCTAAATGGACTACAATGGATCTTCGTGGCTTTTTTTTTAAATAAATTGGTGAATGAGGGCTAAGTTGAGGAGTATTTTTTTTAAATAAAAAATTGTTGTCCCTGTTACTTTACTGGGTTAGTAATGGAGGGGTATCAGACAGATGCCTTCCCATTACTAACACCAGGACTTGATGCCAGCTGACATTACCCAGCTGACATCAACCCCACAAACCATTACAATGATTGATAGTGCACTAGGACAACTGGAAGACCCAGGGCAGATTCGATGGCCATCCATTTATCCGCCCAAGAAAAGTTCTGCACTCAGGACTTTTTGTCCGTCAAAAAAAATGGATGGCTGACGGATTGGCTAATAGCGGATGTCAAGTTTGTACAGATCCATTGCCATTATAGTCAATGGATTCATTAATGGGTCTGTTTCTGCATTTTAAAAGTGGAAATGATTAGATGACATGTGAATATAGTCTAACATTGTTGTGTCATGTGAGCACTGCAGCAAATCAGTGGTCGCTCACCAACGGTTGTTTACCAATATTCTGTCAGAGTGGATTTCTGCTCTGATGAAATAATAAAGGCTGAGCTGGTATGGTAGGTAAGTATAAACATATCTTATTTAATCAAAAATGACTCAACCGGAACCTGCCAGGACCCTTGTGCATCCAGACCACTAGCAGTTCTGGGTGCATATCTCAAATCACTGCATGATAGTCCCAGCTTGTATTAACCTACATAAGCCGATCTTTAGAAAAAGTATTTCTAAAGATTGTTTCTGATATGCTAATTAGGGCTGTTAGTTCCCTTGACTAGTCTGCCCACATAGCATGTTATCACGCCCCTGTGGACATAATAAGATGCTTTGTATAGCATTGTCATCCCAATCTTTGTATAGCATTGTCATCCCAATAATTTAAAAAAAATGCGTGGGGCTCCGCACAATTTCTATTTCTAGCCAGGTACAGCTAAGCAGCTGGGGGCTGGAATCCGCAGCGCAGGGATGCCCAAGCTTTCTGGGCACCCCCCGCTGCAAATTGCAGCCAGCAGCCGCCCCAGAAGATGGCGCGTTCATTGAAGCGCCATCCTCTGGCGCTGAACCCCGCTCTTCCAGTGGCCCTGGTGGCAGTGGCACGCTGGGTAATAAAGAGGTTAGGGCCAGCTTTGTATTAACAGCTGGCCCTAAGCCCGAAATTTATGGCGGTCACGCCAATATTAGACATGACCGCCATGAATTTCTATTAAATTGTTTTAAAAAAAAAAAAACACAGAGAAATTTTTTATTAGAAATAAAAAAAAAAAGCCATTAGAGACTCCATCTTTAATTAAAAAAATACTCTTCCGCTGACGCAGTCCAAAATGCGATGTCCTCTCTGCTCATCCCTGTGCATAGATATAGATGTCTATGCACAGGGAATGAGCAGACTGAGAACAATCTCAGCTCTGCTACATCAGGCAGCAGGCAGGCTCTAGGACCCTGGAGCTGTGGCAGCCAGCACACTGAGCAGACAGGACTCTTATCTGTGCGAGTTTCCCAGCGATTACAGTTGCAAAGTAAACGAGTCCAATGCAAATAAATGGCAAAACTAGGATTGCTTCATGGCTGAAGCTTCCGAGACACATCTGCGATTTGTAAATCTCACACTACTCGCTATTACTCGCTTCCCCATTCATTAACATTGGACTCGCTAGACTCGCAACGAGTAGCGAGTCCTGTGCTCGGACTCGCTAGAGTCAAGCGATTCCGAGTAATTTAGGATTCGCCCATCACTAATAGTGATGTTAACCAATTGTTCTCAGAAATATCACAAAAAAGTGTCTGATGCAATAAGCAGGAACATACAATAAGGCTAACAGATTGTCCTCATAGGAAGGAATTCAGGACAAAAGAGTATCTGCTAAAGTCAGAAGGAAAAGTGTATCTACTGAACTAAGCAGAAAGCAAAGATTCAGAGATTAAGATGCTGTCATTATATCTATAAGAAAGGTCAACAGATTCAACTCTGAAAAAATGCTGAGATAGGGAAAGGGATTACTCAGTGATGGTCCAGTGTGAAGGAAGCACCCCTTAAGCCCAATTCGCGTTAGCTTCTTCTTGAGGGGTCTCCGAATAAATGCACCTCCGGCTTCTGTGAGGCTCACCGCGCATGATCAAAAGTCACTGCGTTTCTGGTCATGCACACTATGCCTCTCTGAAGACAGGACACATACACCTGGCTTGACCGGAAATATGGACAAATCCCGATCATGCATGGTGAGCCTCTCTAAAGCCGAGGGTGCACACATTTGGAGAGAGAGACACTCAAAGTGAGGGATACACAGCTGCACAATTTGGATGGTGATGCTTTGCAAAGCATGTTATCATACCCACAGGGGAGGAATAACATACTATTTGGACTAACTATTCGAGGAAACTAACACCACCTCGACTAGTCATAGCTCTAATTAGCATATTATAAATGATCTTTCATTGACATGCACTCAGAACTGCTCGTGGTTCTGGGTGCACAGGGGAACTGACAGGTTCCCTTTAAGAAGGGTTGTTCAAATAATTGAGAACCTATTTGAGTTTGAGTCCCCAGTGGGACTAAAACAAAAATTAAAAGTTTAATAAATGTCAAAATATATGAAATAATATTAAAGTACAGTAAAATAACATCATCCCCACAGACCACCCCAAAAAATAAAAGCTTTTCATGAAATCATATGACTACTGCAAAAGAAAAGTTAAAAGCTAGGGATTTTGGTACACAGTAGTAGTGGTAGTTGTACACTTTACAAAAATTTCTATGTCTTCTAGGCCCAAAATACAGTGGGAGCAGAAAGTATTCAGACCCCTTTAAATGTTTCACTCTTTGTTTCATTGCAGCCATTTGGTAAATTAAAAAAACTCAATTTGTTTTCATTAAAGTACACTTCGCCTCCGCACCCGATCTTGACTGAAAAAAACTGAAATATAGAAATGTTAGCAAATTTATTAAAACAGAATAACTGAAATATCATATGGTTATAAGTATTCAGACCTTTTGCTCAGACACTCATATTTAAGACACATTATGTCCATTTCCTTGTGATCCTCCTTGAGATGGTTGTACTCCTTCATTGGAGTCCAGCTATCTAATATATAAAGTATCTACACTGTCGCAACTGCAGCCACAAAATTTTGCACAGTTTAGCATATAGTCACTAAGGTGGGGCCCTGACATGGAATATTCACCACGCACGGGGACATGTATACACACCACATGCACACAAAGAGTAACAGCTAAGGTGGAGCCCAACATTGGATACTCACCACGCACCCGAACACAAACACACACCACAAAGAGAGACACACAACACAGAGACACACACCACACAGACACCCCCCCACAGGGACACACATACAAACCCTATAGGGACACATGCACTCACCCCACAGGGACACACACACACCACAGGGACATACACACCCCACAGGGACAAAGAGACACACACACCCCACAGGAACACACAGACCCCATCGGGATGGACACACAACACAGAGACACCCCTCCGCCCACAAGGACACACACCACAGGACACCCCTCCCCCAAAATGACACACACCACAGGGACCCCCCCACAGGGACACACGCACACCACTGGCACAACACACACACACACACACCCCAGGGACACACACACCACACAGACAGAACAAATGTGCACAAATCACCTCACACAACTCGCCTCATACGTCTGGTATCTTTAATTTCCAAAAATAAACATCTGATTAAAAACAGCCAATGTGCAACACATGTGCCATATAGGGAATTAAGGCAGATGTCAGTCACATGAGCTGTCTATTATGTGTATGTGTGAGGTAATATATAATGCCCGGCCAGGGGGAGGGTTTATTGTTGGCTGGAGATTTATTAGGCTGCCTATAGCAACCAATCACAGCTCAGCTTTTATTTTCCTACAGGTCATTAATATGACATATTCAAATTCTATTTTATTATAGCTAACAGCAGTTATTTATTAACTCGGGCGTAGCTGGGTAGTACAGCTAGTGTTTAAATAAACTAATAGGACTTGATTGGAAAGGCACACATCTGTCTATAAAAGACCTCAGAGCTCACAGTGCATGTCAGACTAAATAAAAATCATGAGGTCAAAGGAACTGCCCAAGGAGCTCAGAGACAGAATTGTAGCAAGTCGTAGATTTGACTAAGGTTACAAAAGCATTTCTGCAGTACTCAAGGTTCCTAAGAGCACAGTGGTCTCCATAATCCTTAAATGGAAGATGTTCAGGACCATCAGAAGTCTTCCTAGACCTGGGTGTCAAGCCAAACAGAGCATTCGTGGGAGAAAAACCTTGGTGAGAGAGGTAAAGAAGAACCCCAAGATCACCGTGGCTGAGCTCCAGAGATGCAGTAGGGAGATGGGAGAAAGATCCACAAAGTCAACTAAACACTGCAGCCTCCACCATTGGGCCTTTATGACAGAGTGGCCTGACAGAAGCCTCTCCTCAGTGCAAGAGATATGAAAGTCTGCATAGAGTTTGCAAAAAACACAAGAAGGACTCTGCTCTGATAAGACGAAGATCGAACTTTTTGTTCATAATTCTAAGCGGTATGTGTGGAGACAACCAGGGACTGTTCATTACCTGTCCAATACAATCCCAATAGTGAAACATGGTTTTGGCAGCATCATGCTATGGGGATGTTTTTCAGCTGCCAGGACAGGATGACTGGTTGCAATTGAAGGAAACATGAATGCAGCAAAGTACAGAGATATCCTGGATGAAAACCTCTTCCAGAGTGCTCTGGACCTCAGACGTGGCCGAAGTTTCACCTTTCAACAAGACAATGACCCTAAGCATGCAGCTAAAATAACAAAGGAGTGGCCCAGTCAGAGGCCTGAGCATCTCTGGAGAGACCTGAAAATGGCTGTCCACCAACGTTCACTATTCAACCTGATGGAACTGGAGAAGATCTACAAGAAAGAATGGCAGAGGATCCCCAAATCCAGGTGTGAAAAACTTGTTGCATCATTCCCAAGAAGACTCATGGCTGTACTAGCTCAAAAGGGTGCTTCTACTCAATACTGAGCAAAGGGTCTGAATACTTATGACCATGTGATATTTCTGTTTTTCTTTAAGAATACATTTGCAAAAATGTCTACATTTCTGTTTTTTTTAAGTCAAGATGGGGTGTAGAGTGTACGTTAATGAGAAAAAAATGAACTTTTTTAAATTTACCAAATGGCTGCAATGACACAAAGAGTGAAAAATGTAAAGGGGTCTGAATACTTTCCATATCCACTGTAGCTTCCACTATACACGGTCAAGGGATGTAGAAGGAGTTTAAAAATAGCAAATAACAATAAAAAAATGTACTAAAATATATATTTCTTAGTAGCCCTGAAAACAAATATGGTTCACATAAAGTACACAAAGAAGTGTATACCAGGGCAATTACAATATAAAAAGTCCTACCAGTTGTGAAGCAGAACGTTTTGGAGCTGTAATTTATAATTATCAGTTATTACTGAGTTTTCATGCAGACTTAATGTCCATTTGTTTCCATTCCAAACTTTCAGAGATCCCTTATAATACTGTCAATGGTACTGACTATCAACACATTTCTTCACATGTTAATATTCTGCTTTTCATTTTATTTAGGCATCCACTAGCGCCTTTAATGGACTGACACAGGTAGGCTTGACGATAATTTAAAAAAATAGAAGAAATATCCCTAATCTATTGTTGGTTAGTATGAAAATAGAAAACCAAGGCTCAAAGATTTAGAAATAAAATTAAAAATTAAAAAGTTTCATCACTTACTGTAGCAACATTGTAAACCTATCTGTGGATTAAGGGAAAAACGTGCTTTATCACAATGACTTTGTTCTGCCAAAACAAGTATTTTGAATTTATTATAATGACTTGAAGTATTAATTCATCCTAAAGCGGTGTCCATTTACTTCTTTAGCCATATGCACACATTGAGTATTTGGTGGTTCCTTACCTCAGTATTTGTAGCCAAAACCATGAGTACAACGATCAGAGGAAAAGTAAAAAAAACACATCAACATTTTTGTATTTTTACCCACTTCTGGTTTTGGCTTATAAACACTGGGGTATGCAAATTGCTTCTTCAGAGAGGAAGGGGACTTGAACTCAAGTGCCACCTATTGGAAGTGTAATGGATGCCCTCCACAACTTTTGGGTGGGCTGTCCTCTAAATTGTCTGCTGCCAAATTGATGCTTTGTCTAAGTGTGTGCACGCCACCGTAAGAACCACGCTGTCAACAACTCAAAGTAGAGCTTAATGACAAAGACCTTTATTTTAGGAGGGTTAGCAGTTTTATTACTTAGGGGTGTTACTAGGTGATTGCATCATATTATGCTGAATCTACATTTTATTCTGAAGAGAACTTTAATTATATTCTGTGGGTTAGTATTCCAATTCAGCCTTGATTAGTACATTTGGTCCGGAGACATTCTGATAAGAACTGCTAAGTCTAAATCAAAACAATATACATAATAGCTTCTGCGCAGCTAATTCTAAGACAGTGGAATTCTGAAAGGGGGGGGATATGGAGAGAAAGAGAAGCAAAGGTTTCTGAATGGCTTCAATAAACTTACCGTATATACTCGTGTATAAGCCGAGTTTTTCAGCCCAAAATTTGGGCTGAAAAGTCTCCCCCTCGGCTTATACACGAGTCAATACGGGGGGGGCTGTGTCCGGGGCTGTGTCCGGGGGCTGTGGAGGCTTCAGGAGGCGGGGGGGGGAGGCTGCTGTATGAGCGGCCCCGTCGCGTGGGGCCGCTCATTAAATATGCACTGCTTTCCCCTGTCTATCACCGGCAGGGGAAAGCAGTGCATAACTAATTAAATCCGCCCCCCCCCCCCAAGTGCTGGCACCTGCCCCCCCTTGTAAGGGCCCCCCTCCCCCGATGGTTATATTACCATTCCGGACTTCTGATCCGCGCCGCTCCTCGCTCCTCCTCGCTGCTCCGTCCGTCTTCTACATCTCGGATCTCCGGCCGTCGCAGGCATGTGACGTCATCGCGCGGCCGGGGATCCCGGATGTAGAAGACGGACGGAGCAGCGCGGAGGAGCGAGGAGCGGCGCGGATCAGAAGTCCGGAATGGTAAGAGAAGCGGGGGGGGGGGGGGGCCGGGGGCCCTTGCAAGGGGGGGCGAGGGCCGCTGTGTACCCCCAGGGGCTGCTGGGGACCCCCAGGGGGCTGCTGGGTACCCCCTGGGGGCTGCTGGGGACCCCCTGGGGGCTGTTGGTACCCCCAGGGGGCTGTTGGTACCCCCTGGGGGCTATTGGTACCCCCAGGGGGCTGTTGGTACCCCCTGGGGGCTGTTGGTACCCCCAGGGGGCTGTTGGTACCCCCTGGGGGCTGCTGGGGACCCCCAGGGGGCTGTTGGTACCCCCAGGGGGCTGTTGGTACCCCCTGGGGGCTGTTGGTACCCCCAGGGGGCTGTTGGTACCCCCAGGGGGCTGTTGGTACCCCCAGGGGGCTGCTGGTACCCCCTGGGGGCTGTTGGTACCCCCTGGGGGCTGTTGGTACCCCCAGGGGGCTGTTGGTACCCCCAGGGGGCTGTTGGTACCCCCAGGGGGCTGTTGGTACCCCCAGGGGGCTGCTGGGTACCCCCTGGGGGCTGCTATATGTACCCCTGGGGGCCTGCTGTATACCACTGGGGCTGCTGTATACTACCACTGGGGCTGCTGGGGCTCCTGTATACTACCACTGGGGCTGCTGGGGCTCCTGTATACTACCACTGGGGCTGCTGGGGAATCTGTATACTACCACTGGGGCTCCTGTATACTACCACTGGGGCTGCTGGGGCTCCTGTATACTACCACTGGGGCTGCTGGGGCTCCTGTATACTACCACTGGGGCTGCTGGGGCTCCTGTATACTACCACTGGGGCTGCTGGGGAATCTGTATACTACCACTGGGGCTGCTGGGGAATCTGTATACTACCACTGGGGCTCCTGTATACTACCACTGGGGCTGCTGGGGAATCTGTATACTACCACTGGGGCTCCTGTATACTACCACTGGGGCTGCTGGGGCTCCTGTATACTACCACTGGGGCTGCTGGGGCTCCTGTATACTACCACTGGGGCTGCTGGGGCTCCTGTATACTACCACTGGGGCTGCTGGGGAATCTGTATACTACCACTGGGGCTGCTGGGGAATCTGTATACTACCACTGGGGCTCCTGTATACTACCACTGGGGCTGCTGGGGCTCCTGTATACTACCACTGGGGCTGCTGGGGCTCCTGTATACTACCACTGGGGCTGCTGGGGCTCCTGTATACTACCACTGGGGCTGCTGGGGCTCCTGTATACTACCACTGGGGCTGCTGGGGCTCCTGTATACTACCACTGGGGCTGCTGGGGAATCTGTATACTACCACTGGGGCTGCTGGGGAATCTGTATACTACCACTGGGGCTGCTGTATACTACCACTGGGGAGGCCTGTATACCACACTGCTGGGGTCTGTATACCTGTGCTGGGGTCCACCCTCGGCTTATACACGAGTCAATAGGTTTTTCCAGATTTTTGGGGCAAAAGTAGGGGGGTCGGCTTATACACGGGTCGGCTTATACACGAGTATATACGGTATATAAATTATTAACTATTTATTGCCATGACAGAAGTAGCAATCCTAAAAATTTATATTGACCCTTTAACGAGCCTTGTCTTATGACCTAGTATATAAGCCCAGAACTGAGATTCTGTTTTGGCTTATATCCTAGGGCATATGACAAGTTTTGTTAAAAGATCAATATTGACATTTATGATTGCTACTTTCAATAGGTGGCACTAAAGTCCTCGTCCTCTCTGAAGAGGCAATTGGCATATTAATTTTCCAGAGCGGCATGAAAAGTGTTTATGTCTCCTCATACTGGCATGTCAAATCTGGCATGTCCCTCTCTTTACAAGGGGAAATTATACCCCTTAAATCCAAATACTGAGGTAAACACTCACCAAATAGTCAACGTGTGCATGTGGCCTTATTGTTTAGTGTTATCTCTAGAGAGAGAGAGAAGAATTTGGGAATACAAATTGATAACGACCTTTGACACATTCAAAGAAGGATTGAACATTTCACATGGATTCATGTCTTTTTATATCAATTGAAAGTGCATTTGAGGGTATCATATCTTAGAACAGACCCAAGTTAGAGGACAATAAACATTGACACTACTTACATGAACTGTTTTCACAACTATTTCAACCCCCCTCTCATTCCTGTTCTTGGACCAACCACTAATCAAAGGACTATAAAACTTTCTGTCCCTCTTTTCTATGATATTTACTTTCTCAATTGCTCCTTCCCACTCCCGACTGACCACTATATGCTTCACATCACCCGTGTTATGTATTGCATTGTCCCACTCTGCATTTGTATATATACATATATATATATATATATATGTGTGTATGTGTGTTCCTCCAGAAGCTGTATCATTAAGCCTGATGACAAGGCCATAGTGTCTCGAAAGCTTGCTTTGCTTTTTCTTACCATCTTTTTAATTAGCCATTAAAAGGTATCAAACACTGAGGACTCTCAGATTCTAGTATTTTTCTGCATCTTAGACTTACTTAAAGGACTTACAACATTATAATCTTATCTCAAAGGCTGGGGTTCCAATTGTGCGAGTGATGCAAGAGACTCACACATGTCTCTCATCACATTACCCAGCACGACCTCTGGCTCTCCAGACAGGAGCGTTCAGCTGCATGTATTTCTATGCTGCTCCACGCTCCCATTTGGAGAGCGGATGGCCATGCTGTGTAATGTGATGAGAGACATGTGTGAGTCTCTTGCATTACTCGCACAAGTGGAACCCCGGCCTAAAGAACACTTGTCAATTAGTTGGTGGCAGCTGCCCACAGCTTCACATTTAGCATGCATTGGCACTCATTTAAAGACGTGGGCAAACTTGTAATACTGTTCTAAGTCCTCCAAGTGTTGTTATAGACTCCCTCTTAACGAGATGCATTTGGAACAACCCCTTTAACTTTTGGAGAGTTACTTTAATACTACCAGATCCAATGTGTTGTCAAAATTTCTACCAAGCTATTGTCTTTATTGACTCATCAAAAAAAGCTATGGAGCCTTACAGCAATAACAGCTTATATATTTTAAAAAAAGAAATATTATCCATTTGTTGCGTATTTAAATTTATTTCAAGTTTTAAGTGTGTCCTAAAACCCACGTCTTTGTAAGTAAAAAAAAATTGATTCAGGCAGGATTTATCTCATTGTGGATTTGTGTCTTTCCAGCCGGATGCATCCACCTCCCTTTTCGAAATGCAGTCGGACCAAAGTGCTGGTAATGGCGCAGTAAGTAAATTGGTTTATCTTTAAGAAGCCTAACAAAAAATTTTATTATCTAGGACAGGTCATCAGTCAATTGTTTTTAATGAAAAGTATGCAACTTTCTAAAATACACTTTGGCCTTGATTTATCAGAATGCTATTTTGTATACCAGTCTTGATGAAGAGAGTGCTGGATTAAGATGCTCCAAATTCATTAAAGGGGATCTGTCCTCTGTGTTGTGCCATATAATCTGAGAGCAGCATAATATAGGGGCAAAGTCCCTGATTCCAATGATGTGTCACTTACTGGGCTTCTTACTGTAGTTCTTTTAAAATCACTCTTATTTTAGCAGGAGATAATCAGTAAAGGACTAGTAAACCTGCTGGAATGTGGTCCTCAATAGTCATAAACTCTATGTTAAACCGGCCTACCACTGATTGAAAGCTTTCTGTCTATGCGCATTATGCACTCAGAAATCTGTAAATCAGTTGAGTAAGTGGGGTTACACAGAGCTCCACTTTTAGAGAACTGGTAGATCTGCAGCTGATAAAACAGGGATTTTATGAAGATTGCAGCAAGCAGCCCAGTAAGTGACACATCACTAGTGTCAGGGTATCTACATTATGCTGCTCTCAGATGAGGTTACAAAATCCTGATAACAACTTCCCATTAACCGGTGTTGCCCTTAATGAATGTGGCATTTCTTTCAACTTCCATGCGTCACTGCCAGACACGTTCTGCAAGTCAAGCGCTGGAGTGCATTTATGTCGTAATTTACTTTACCTTTGTGGTATACATTATGAATTTGCTGATTAATCTTTTATAACAGTGTGTGGAGTCGGCCAAGACTGATGCAATTTGTTTTATGCCAGAATTATGGCCAAGAGCTGTTTAATGAATTATCCTCAGTATTTTCAAGATCATTACTGTGAACATCATTATCAAATACAATTTTGTTATAGTGTGTTAGTTTAGGGGTTAACATACATTTTCCCCTAACTTGGACGAGTTCTAGCCAATATTTTATCAGATAGCACTTGCTTCATTGTTATATAATGGAGCATTGTCGACTACCGTGTGTCCCCGAAAACAAGACAGGATGTTATGTTATTTTTGATAATTTTTTTAGATTCGCAAGGGCTTATTTTCAGGGGATGTCTTATGTTTTTTATAGGCTTCAATGATTTGGTCAATTGTAAATGGCAAATGAATATGCACCCCTTCTCCTGCCCACCCCTCTCTGCCAGCATCAGTGATTGGATCGCCCTTTAATGTCTAATATTCACCCCTTCCCTCACTCTCCCTTCTGTGCCAGTATCAGTGATTGGGAGCAGTCAGACTGTTGAAGTACTCGCCCGAGACATGCTGTCTTAGGGCCCTTTCACATCTGCGTTTTTCGTAATTCGCGGCAGATGCGGTGAAAAAACCGCATCTGCCGCGTTTGCCGCATAACCGTTCCACTTGCGGCGCGGTTGCGTTTTTTCTATGCAATGTATAGGGGACTTGCGGCAGATGCGGCAAGTGCGGTTTTGCACTTGCGGCAGGTGCGGCCGCGAAAAAAACCGCGGCTTACTGCGGTTTTTTTCGCGGCCGCACCTGCCGCAAGTGCAAAACCGCACTTGCCGCATCTGCCGCAAGTCCCCTATACATTGCATAGAAAAAACCGCAACCGCGCCGCAAGTGGAACGGTTATGCGGCAAACGCGGCAGATGCGGTTTTTTTCACCGCATCTGCCGCGAATTACGAAAAACGCAGATGTGAAAGCACCCTTACTCAGGAGTGTTGCTAGTCCTAGGGCAAGTAACAGCAGTCTGACTGCACTTAATCACTGATGCCAGCACAGAGACTGTGGGAGAAGGGATGAATATTCATTTGGCATTAGTCGGTGACCCAATCACTCACGCTGGTAAAGAGGGGTGGGTGGAGGAAGGGCTGGATATTCATTTGAAATTATCAGGTGACCCATTCACTAACACCAGCACTGAGGGGTTGTTTTGCCAAGTAATTAAAGGGCTCGGTTACAGCATTAGAGAAGGCAATTAATTTTTATTATGATAATTAAATGATTACATAAAATAGGAAATAGTGATTAAATGATTACAGAAAATAGGAAATTGTGTGATATTGCATACACTTTTGCATAATATAAATCACAAAGGTAAAGTACCTAAATTACACACTACACAGAAATATAAATCACAAAGTTAGAATACTTACAGTGCACACTATACAGGAAAATCTTCACCAGGAGGGGTGCATCATCTGTCCGGGAAACATCAGCTGTGAGAAGCAGAACAGTGAAAACAGAGAACCCTCCTAGGATCCACACTGTGGCAAACTGGGCATCCCCTTATAGCCCACAGGTCAACAGGGGCAGCATGCAGCAAAAGTTACATATCCTGACAGGGCTGCACAAGCCCTATGTCAGGATACATTTTCAGTATGATGAACCACAACTAGGGCTTACTTTTAGAGCAGAGCTTATATTTTAAGCATACTCCAAAAAGGGCAAACAATCTAGCTAGGGTTTATTTTCGGGAGACACGGTAGCATTTTATTCTTTTGCTGATTTGGCATGAGAAAAAAATTGTTGCATGTGAGAGAATCAGATTAGAGTAAACTCACACTTGGCTCACACTTGTAGCACAGTTTGAGCCAAGGGTCATTTGCCTATAGCATCAGATTCTCTCGCATGAGAAAATCATCAGATGCTATACTCATATGTGAGAGAACCCTAAGAATTCATGCATCAACAAAGTCATTTTGAAAATGGTTTGTAACAACACACAAGGAATTCTTAGAAGTTACTGAACTTTTTTTAGTGTACAGTGATAACGCTTTATTCACACAAATAATGACACCACCTTTAAATGTTGCCTTTTGTAAGGTCCAGTATGTGGTGCATGTGCATGCTATTTTTTAAGAAACTAAACACTTTATTTATCTAAGGCCGAGTTCACACCACGGCACAATCCGATTCAGGGCTGTCCGATGTGAATCGGACAGCCCCAGACCGGATTTGCAAACAGCATTTTTGTGTCCGGGAGAAAAATCCAAATACAGCCGGATCCTCCTGGACAGATGTAAACCGGATGGCAGATAGCTGCCATCCGGCTCCATCCAGCCCCATAGCATACTGTGGGGCTGAAATCTGATCCGGGGTTGTCTGATTCACAATGGACAGCCCCGGATCGGATTTAAATGTGGTGTGAAACTGGCCTAAAACACAAGTAAAAGGTACCGGTTTAGGGCCTGACTCCTTTATGCGCCTTTTTTGTGTATATTTTTGTTATTTTCATCCTTATTTTCATTTTTTTAATTTGCACCTTATTTAAGTTTATTTTTTGTGTTTGCCTGTTTATTTTATGTACTTCATTGTGAGCAGTGTTTGGGGTTTTCAGCCGATTCATCAATTGCATCTTTTTTTTTGCACAAATGTACTCAAGCCTCCTCCTTCCTCTTTCCCCCATGAATGATTTTTTTGGACAACTGGAATCTTCATACACATTTACGACATTGAAGTGGAAATGTGACATTTTGTTCTAGAGATGCATAAAAAAAGATAAAACAATAATGAAGAGCATTTTTGATTTTGCCCAACAATCATGAACTAGTAGGATTTTGATTAATTTGGTGGAAAAATGTTAACAAATATCAAGTTGACTGACAAATTCACATATGATGAATCGGTCCCTTAGTATTTTCATGCTATATCATTTACTTTGCTTGACTTATTTTGATAATTTGCTATGAAATTGTGCTTCAAAACAGCGATATGTGAACACAAACTACGGACTCATTCATGTGCCAGGTTTTCATGTATGTGAGCTGTCAGTCACTATCACATTTTGTATATGGCGCTATTCACATGTCAGTTTTCTTAACAACCCATGGTCTTCCTGAAATAACAGACATCCTTCTTTGGTCCGATTTGTGGACCAAATTGAAACCATTCACGTAACGGCAGCCTGATGGTTTCCTATCTGCATCACCTACCTGTTTGTTACTAGCGGAAGCTTGAGAAATCCTTCATCAGTTGTTTTCTTTTGTTTTTGTTACCACATGGGAAAAACAAACACACAGACTAAGATCTAATTGAAAATCACATCGAGCAGATGATGAATAATGGTCTTTATTTGCATACAATGAAAAAAAACTGACTTGTGAATTCGTCTTTATCTGTAAAGTATGTAGTGTATTTCAGGCTTACAAGCTTTTATGGACACCGTGTCCTGTGTATTCGCTTGTCGTCAAATAAAATTGGGTTACATCTCTTGATTGCTTGAGTGAAAGTATTGACTTCTATCACTTACGATGATGTCTGATTTAGGTGTACAAAGCTGTCAGATTGTATGTTATTTAGGAGTTTTCCCCATAGGTGTAAGGGATTATTATGAAAACTCTTGTATTCAGATAGTAAAATGTTTTATATTGTGATAAATAAGGTGGAGTCAGATGTAGCTGCTTCTGTGGAGACCAAGACTGAGGAGGCACAGCCTCTGCCCGATGTTCCTGCTGAGGACACTAAAGCTGATGAGCAAAATGAATTAGCAGAGAAGATAATGGTGAGTGAGAAGAAAACATCATCCAGCATCAGCTCATTTATTCCATCTCATTACATCCCTGTTATCCATCCATGGCGTTTTCATATTTACACTTCAAGGTTCACTTTAAATGTTTTCCAGTTGTTAAATCAGTAGAATCATCAGTAAAATCAGTTTTATATATTGTAATTTAGATCTGCCATTCTTATTGGGGAGCATTAATGTAGGGTGGTCATGTGGCTATCAGTATATGTGACTAATTTGTGACGTTGCTTTTTCTGGCTGTCAGTGTGCAATGAGGCCATGTAGAGAAGGGGCAATTCAGTCATTGTGTAAATATGGCTCAACTGTTGACAATGTACAGTACTGTTGCTGTCAATGTATTACTGACCTCTAATTGTCACTGTGGGTGCCAGGAAAGAAATTCTTATGCACCTAAATAATAAGGAGTTTCCTTGTGTGTGTATATGAATCTGTGGGATGATCCTTATAGAGTGGCGTTGTCTGGACCTTGACCAATCACTTTTGATAAGTAGTTTCTGTTTGTAGTAAGCGTGTAGAGCAGCGTGTTTGCCCTCTGCTGGGCAAATCCCTGGGGTTGCAATGCTTGGGCTGTAGACATGTTTTGCCGACTGCCTGCTCTTTAAATTCAGCTCCACAGTGATCTCTATGCCCCAGCCTCAGCCTCCCCAGTGACTATACATCCCCAGCCTCACCTGTAATCTCTATGGCCTTAGCAAACCAGGAAAAGCAGTTGAGAAACAACATTATCAATATTACATAACATCACAGTTGCGCCAAAGAGAAGCCTCAGCGACCACAGTAGGGGAGAGTTGACTGTTTAACCAAATATAGCAGGGTAATTTTCTAGTTGATAATATTGTGTGGCCCCCGAAATATGTTACACATTTCCAAATGGTCTTTGGCAGAAAAATGTTTTCCACCCCTGATGTAGAGGATGTGGTGCAACCAACATTTTTATAGGCAATTTGGAATAAAAAAATTAAATGATAAAGATGAGGTAGTGTGAAGCACCATCTACAGTGTATTGCTGAGTTTAAGTGATTGGCAATCTATGCGTATTAGTATTATTATTATTATTTATTTATAGAGCACCATTCATGCCATGGTGCTGTACATGAGAAAGGGTTGCATACAGACAAGTTACAAATATAATGAACAAAGTAGCAGACTGATACAGAGGGGAGAGAGGACCCTACCCTTGCGGGCTTACATTCTACAGGGCAGTGGGGAGGGAGACAGTAGGTTGGGTCTGCTCGGTTGGTGCTGGATTGCCAGGTCCGGTGTGGTGGAGCGCTGGTGGTCCAGTGGTGTTGAGGCGGCACTGTGGTCATTACAGGTTGTAAGCTGTTCTGAAGAGATGGGTTTTTAGGTTCCGCTTGAAGGTTCTGAGTGTAGGGGACAGTCAGACATGATGGGGTGCAGAATTCCAGAGGATGGGGGATGCTCGGGCGAAATCTTGCAGGCGGTTAGATGAGGAACGTGCAAGTGTGGGAGGAAAGAAGGAGGTCTTGGGAGGATCAAAGATTACGAGTTGGATGATATCGGGAGATTAGTTCAGAGATATATGGGGGGGACAGATTGTGGATGGCTTTGTAAGTCAATGTTAGTAGTTTGAATTGGATACGCTGGTGAATTGGGTGCCAGTGGAGCGATTTGCAGAGGAGAGATGTGGAGGAATAGCGAGGAGAGAGGTGGATTAGTCGGGCAGCAGAGTTAAGGACAGATCGAAGTGGTGCAAGAGTGTTAACAGGAAGGCCACAGAGTAGGAGGTTGCAGTAGTCAAGGCGGGAGATGATGAGGCCATGCATGAGTAGTTTACAGAGTGGGAGTTGAGGAAGGGACAGATTCTGGCAATGCTTTTGAGTTGGAGACGGCAGGAGGTGGCAAGGGCTTGGATGTGCGGTTTGAAGGACAATGCAGTATAGCAAAGGTACACTACGATATTGACATAGCTTGCTTTAATCTACAGTATGACTATTCCTTACAATACTAAATTATAATATATACTATATATAATATATACAGTGGGTATAGAATGTATTCAGACTCCTTTAAATGTTTCACTCTTTGTTTCGTTGCAGCCATTTGGTAAATTCAAAAAAGTTAATTTTTTTTTTCTAATTAGTGTACACGCTGCACCCCATCTTGACTGAAAAAACAGAAATGTAGACATTTTTGAAAATGTATTTGACACGAGTCAGTATATCATTGCACACAACAATAACATAAGGGGAAAGCTCTGTGCCACTAGTGAGGCTGGATACTCTCTTTCCACATAGACATACACTGTGATAAGGATACAAGGATTTGACCTGTATCCAATAGCAATACTTTGAGAAGAGATATGTGTTGTAATGCCGGGGGAAACCCTGAGTAGAGAGAGGGACACCAGGGTGAGCCGCCGAGGAACGGGGATACCATACGCCGAGGAACACCATAAACTTAGTGTTTAAAACTCCGTTGACAGGCAGGATACAGGATAGGGTGACAGTAGGTAAACAACTCCCTCCCCTGTATGGATGGTGTGTTTTTATGGATACTAGGTGTTAGGTCACACACGATTGAAATTAATTTTAATTAAACTATTAAAGGCTATATTTTAATAAGTGAACTCTTTGGAGATTTAGTGTACGAGTTAGAGTCACAGTTATCTATAATTTGAGACATACTGAAACATCACTTAGTTTAATAGGTGCAGTCACCGTTTTCTCTGCTGCAGATCTAGTGGAGCTCAGTGGTTCAGCTGTGTATAACCCCATTCACAATATAGCTTTATGTGTAGATTGTATAAAGACAGAAAGTTGATAATCAGTACTGGGACATGGTTGGGAAGTAAATACACTACTCACAGAAAGATAAGGATATTAGACTTTTGGGAGAAATTTATGGATATCGCAGTCATCAATGTGAGATGTGGCCAAAGGTTGTCTATTGCTATTCCTTTCTGTGACTATTGCAGTCTCTCTGTATCGCTGATGCAACCTGCTGATGACAGTCAATGACACTAAGCTCAGTAGCCCTTTCATCTGAGAACATCCTGCTTGAAGCCTCACAATGGTGAGGTACTGTTCATCAATTGTAAAGTGTCTCTTGATCTCATATGTCAGAAGTTAAAATCATGATGAGAAGGTCGGTTCAAATACCAATTCTAATTGAGTCACAAAATTTATTGAGAAAATTTATTTCTTGTTAGAGCAACAACAAATTTGCAAAAGGTACTGAAACATTGAACAGTTGGATATGAGCATTTAAAAGTGTAGAGAATGTCACATTAAGTTAACAGAAAAGGTTAGAGTATATTTTAGGTTCATCTTGAAATTAAACTCGAAAACCAAATATCCCTAAGGTTTTTGTGCTTTCTGTGAGTAGTGTATTTTAATGATGTTGCTAAGCCATAAGAAGAAAAGAAACAGCCATCCTCTCTTCACCATCCTAAACTGTGTACATGAGGATCATATTTTATAATCATGACTTTTGGATATGGGATGGACCCCCACTCCACCTTAAAACAACCTTATCTACAGTAAATCTAGTCACTGAAATAAATACAAGAAACACATTATTTTGGTTGCCAAATGGCCACAGCTTAATTTAAATCACAGGATTAAACAATCCCAGTGGGAGTCAGGTGAAGTGGTAGTACATTGGGATTCACAAGTACTGTGATATCCCCAACTGTCTGACATCCAGCAAAAGGCCAGACAACCATAAAGGGAAGCGGCAGGCATTGGCTTGCTATTCAAGCAGAGCCATTAAATTTTCAGGGCACCAGTGACCCTATTATTTTGATTTCTGTGCTTATCCACCATGCCTGCCACTGATGATGTTACTAATAAGGTGGAGACAAACTATCCTACTTACATGCGAGTCTCTCGGAAGAGACTCGGATCAGTGACCCTGAACGGCCTCTCCCTCTCTGGACGGGAGTGTCAGCTGCTTGTTTTTTTGTGCATCATCACACTCCTGTCCAGAGAGGGAGAGGCCGTTCAGGGTCACTGATCCGAGTCTCCTCCGACAGACCCGCATGTAAGTAGGATAGTGTGTTTCCAGCCTTACAACAACCTTCAGGCTGGCCACCAAAGCCGAGCCATTTAACCATCATAAATTTTTACATCCTCTATTTGTTAAAATTAGTCCACCTTAACTTACTGCAACTACCACCTTACTCCTATCCCACAAAGATGTGACGGGTGATAAATTTCAAGCCACATATGACATTTTAAAGTTAGTTTTTGTTAATGTTTATACAGTTAGGGCCAGAAATATTTGGACAGTGACACAATTTTCGCGAGTTGGGCTCTGCATGCCACCACATTGGATTTGAAATGAAACCTCTACAACAGAATTCAAGTGCAGATTGTAACGTTTAATTTGAAGGGTTGAACAAAAATATCTGATAGAAAATGTAGGAATTGTACACATTTCTTTACAAACACGCCACATTTTAGGAGGTCAAAAGTAATTGGACAAATAAACATAACCCAAACAAAATATTTTTATTTTCAATATTTTGTTGCGAATCCTTTGGAGGCAATCACTGCCTTAAGTCTGGAACCCATGGACATCACCAAACGCTGGGTTTCCTCCTTCTTAATGCTTTGCCAGGCCTTTACAGCCGCAGCCTTCAGGTCTTGCTTGTTTGTGGGTCTTTCCGTCTTAAGTCTGGATTTCAGCAAGTAAAATGCATGCTCAATTGGGTTAAGATCTGGTGATTGACTTGGCCATTGCAGAATGTTCCACTTTTTTGCACTCATCAACTCCTGGGTAGCTTTGGCTGTATGCTTGGGGTCATTGTCCATCTGTACATGAAGCGCCGTCCAATCAACTTTGCAGCATTTGGCTGAATCTGGGCTGAAAGTATATCCCGGTACACTTCAGAATTCATCCGCTACTCTTGTCTGCTGTTATGTCATCAATAAACACAAGTGACCCAGTGCCATTGAAAGCCATGCATGCCCATGCCATCACGTTGCCTCCACCATGTTTTACAGAGGATGTGGTGTGCCTTGGATCATGTGCCGTTCCCTTTCTTCTCCAAACTTTTTTCTTCCCATCATTCTGGTACAGGTTGATCTTTGTCTCATCTGTCCATAGAATACTTTTCCAGAACTGAGCTGGCTTCTTGAGTGTTTTTCAGCAAATTTAACTCTGGCCTGTCTATTTTTGGAATTGATGAATGGTTTGCATCTAGATGTGAACCCTTTGTATTTACTGTCATGGAGTCTTCTCTTTACTCTTGACTTAGAGACAGATACACCTACTTCACTGAGAGTGTTTTGGACTTCAGTTGATGTTGTGAACGGGTTCTTCTTCACCAAATAAAGTATGCGGCGATCATCCACCACTGTTGTCATCCGTGGACGCCCAGGCCTTTTAGAGTTCCCAAGCTCACCAGTCAATTCCTTTTTTCTCAGAATGTACCCAACTGTTGATTTTGCTACTCCAAGCATGTCTGCTATCTCTCTGATGGATTTTTTCTTTTTTTTTCAGCCTCAGGATGTTCTGCTTCACCTCAATTGAGAGTTCCTTTGACCGCATGTTGTCTGGTCACAGCAACAGCTTCTAAATGCAAAACCACACACCTGGAATCCACCCCTGACCTTTTAACTACTTCATTGATTACAGGTTAACGAGGGAGACGCCTTCAGAGTTAATTGCAGCCCTTAGAGTCCATTGTCCAATTACTTTTGGTCCCTTGAAAAAGAGGAGGCTATGCATTACAGAGCTATGATTCCTAAACCCTTTCTCCGATTTGGATGTGGAAACTCTCATATTGCAGCTGGGAGTGTGCACTTTCAGCCCATATTATATATATAATTGTATTTCTGAACATGTTTTTGTAAACAGCTAAAATAACAAAACTTGTGTCACTGTCCAAATATTTCTGGCCCTAACTGTATTAATTTGGTTAGCTTATAAGAAGATGCCCCAAAAAAGCATTAAGAAGGGGACTAAATTTAGCAATCCTTCGACTCACAGTGCTCAGGAGAGGAAAACCCCCTTGTTGGGCAGTAAGCTGTTTCTCAATTATGTTTCTTTCAAGGATAATATTTTTATACATTTCACCTAATTTTTTTTCGTTATAGTGTCATTGTAAAATTTTTCCACCCATTAATTAATCTGCCATGTCCATGATCATTCCTACATTCACATATCATACTCTACTGTTGGTCACATCTGACATGGTTGTTACACTGTTTCCTTCCTGTGAAGGAAACTACTGAATCTGAAGAAATGAGACTGCTGATGAAGCGGACACAGAGGTCAGCAAGGTAGGTATCTGCCTTCTATGCAGAGAATCCTGCTACATTTATGTTCTTAAGGTTATGTTTTAAAGAGAAGTGAAAATAGACTCATGTTAACCCTCATACAAGAGATACTAGACCTTTAATATACTACAATCCTCATTTGGACTTATGTTACTGCCTTTATTTTTAGTCCTTTGTTGGGCAATTGCCATGATGTTATGTGTTTACTAATGATGGGTGAAGCTAAACTGTAAATTTCGAGGTCCAGAGCGGACACCTCGTGTCAGTGCACGAACTTGAACATGGACTTCTCAGGGAAGTCTGTGTTACTTTTGTGGTCAGCCACCTGGATAAATCTGGTTGAAATGCTGCAGTGCAAAATGGGGGTTAAAACATGACAATTATAATTACTGAGTCTCCGCGATGATGTCACACCTTATGCATGTTCATTGCTTCCCCTGGCCAACCTCTTTGACAGCATCTGTGATTGGTTGCAGTCAGACTGCACTTCACCCTCTGTGCTGGTATCTGTGATTGGTTGCCCTATACACTAGTATAAAATAAATAAATAATTAAAAAAACAGCATTGGGTACCCTGTATTTTGATACCCAATGTAGAATAAGTCAGAATGCTGGAGGCTACAGCCTTCATCTGTGTGCTTTATCTTGACTGGGTATCAAAATATGGGGGACCCATGCCATGTTTTTAAATTGTTCAAATAATGAAAAAAAAACAGCATTGGGTCCCCCACAATTTTGATGCTCAGCCAAAATAAGACACATATCTGGTGGCTGCTATTCCCAGGTTGCAGACGGAGGACCATAGCTATTTTCCCCCCAGCCTAAAAATAGTAGCCCACAACTGAACCCAATAGGTAAGCCAATCATGGTGCTTTACCTAGTTCATCTCAACTGCCCTGGTGCAGTGGCAGTCCAGGTAATTTAAAGGGTTACTGACAGCTGTGATTTGTTAAAAAAAAATCACATCTCCCTCAAAGCCATGTATTAGTAATGTAAGAGGTACCTATGAACCCCATTACTAATTCTGTAAGCAAAAAGAAAAACACAAAATAAAGAGAAAATCCTTCATTTAGAAAACAAACAAATAAAAGAACGCTACCCTCTTTCTCCAATTTACTAACCCCAAAACACCTCAAGCAGAAGTAATCCACAGATATAATGTCCCATGATGAATCAGACTCTGCTACATCCCGAGGTCCCAGTGCAATTTTCACATTAAAAATTGTGGCTGCACACTACAACCTCAGCAACACACTGAAGGCACCTCAGCTGTGAGAGCGGTGATGTCAGTGAGTGACCTGGTCACAACTGGAGCTTCCCAGGGTACCCCAGCTGCAATCTCAGGTGAACTCACCTGAGGTGAACTCATTGAACTCAATTCTAGTAATCCAGCATTGATTTCAATGGTGCTGGATTACTGACTTCAATGGTGTTGGATTCCTGATTAATCGGCACCAGTGAAGTCAATAATCTGGCACCATTAAAGTCTATAATCTGGCATCATTCAACTCAATGCCGGATTACTGGAATGCTAACGCATTCCAGTAATTCGTGATTGTGTTCAATCAGTTCACCTGAGGTGAGTTCACTAAATTGTATGAGAAAATTCTGCACCAAATCTGCATCTTCTGGCAGAAAAACGCTACAAAAACGTGATGCGTTTTTAAGTCAGTATTGTCACAAAACTGTATGAAAATCCTTATGCCATCTTAGTCATTAAGAATTTAGAGGTTTTGTGCACATGTTGCTTTTTTTCCTTTTCAGATGTGGTGCAGAAATAAATCTGCAGCATATCAATTCTTGATACGTTTTTGCAGCGTATTTCTACTTCACATGCATGAAAAATCAATGCTGAAAACACATCAAAACACGTTAAAAAAACTAGACAAAACCAAGTCACATTATTGGTGCGTTATTCTGCCAGGAGATGCAGATTTGGTGCAGGAATTTCTACAACCAAATACTCAACATGTGCACATAGCCTAATCTGGTAATCCACCATTTAGATCAATGAGTTCAAATCTTACCTCCTGTCAGAAAAACTTACCAAAAACACAACGCGTTTTTGATGCTTTTTTTTAGCATGCGTTTTTTCCATTAGTTTTCATACATTTGGATTGGAAATACGCTGCAAAAATGCAGAAACAAATGAGATGCTGCAGATTTATTTCTACACTAAATGTGCAAGGTAAAAAAATCAACATGTGTACAAAACTTCAGAATACTCATTATCTTTGCTACAATAAGGATTTACATGCAGTTTTGTGGCAAAACTGCACTCTAAGGCTACGTTCACACATTGCACATTTTTTGTGCTTTTTTCTGCAGTTGCGCTTTTTTTGCGTTATGCGGAAAAAAGTGCAACTGCTTTCACACATTGCACTTTTGTGCGCTTTTTTCTGCACGCTTTGCTAAAGTCCATTTTAACATGTGGGCAATGGGAAAAGCGCGTGAAAATCGCAAAAAGAATTCACATGTCATGTGCGTAAAAAAATGCACAAAAGCACAATATTTGAACACAATTCAGCAAAACCCATAGGTTTTGCTGGACTGCGTTTCCATAATGTGTTTCACTGCATTTAAGCGCGCGTAAAAAAGCGCCGCATAAATGCAGGAAAACGCATGACAACTCTGCAAATACGCAGAGTGTGAAGTAGCCTAAGGCCGGCTTCACACCACGGTGTGATCAGGTCCACGACTGTCCGATTTTGACATTATGCAACCCTATGGGGCTGGATGGAACCAGATGGCAGCTATGTGCCATCTGGTTTCCACCTGTCCGGAGGATCCGGGTGAATTCAGATTTTCCTCCCGGACACAAAAACGTTGCTTGTAAAGTTTTTGTGTCCGGGCGAAAATCTGCCCAAATCGGATCCACCCGATGCGGGGCGATCCCTAACAGGGTCTATGGTGCCGGATTGCCCCGGTCCGATAAAAACATCGGTTCCGGGAGCCGGGTGACGGCGGCTGAAGTTTAGCAGCGAGCGCTGCTACACTTCAGCACCACCAGCTGTCCCCTGCTGAGCTGGTTTACACAGACAGCCTCGGATTGGATGGGACCCGCAGTGTGAAGCCAGCCGAACCATCACAATTGATTCAGTGTGTTCACCTCAGGTGAGTTCATCTGAGGTCATAGCTGGGGTACAGTGTGAAGTGCCAGAAGTACCTCAGCTCTGTCAAATGTGTTCCTGAGGCTGAGGTGCAGTCACGTTTTTTAATGTGACCGTGCACTGCAACCTCAGGTTGTACCAGAGCTAGGATTTTTGTGGGTCATCATGTTTATGGATTACATCGGGCCAACAGGGGTGTTTTAGGGGTTAATATACTGGAGAAAAAAGTTTTTTTTTCTTTTTAAAATAAAGGATTTGTATATATGTTTTTTGTTTCTTTTTCTGACAAGATAAGTAATGTGGGAGTAACACCTCTCCCATTACTGATACAGGGTTTTCTGGCAGCTCTGATATTTTGACAAATCACAGCTGTCATTAACCAATTATGTGACCCTGATTGCCACAGCAATCATGATGAGCCGGACAAAGTACCAGAATTTGGTGCATCTAATGTATGCAGCTGCAGGCTGTGCCAGTGTCTATGATTGGTTGCTCTACTAGTGTAAAAAGAAAATTATTTGAAAAAAAGAGTGCAGATAAAGCAGATAGCTGGAGGCTGCAGCCCCCAGCTGTCTGGTTTATTTTGGCTGAGTATCAAAATTGGGGACCCCATACCATTTTTAAAAATTATTTATTTACTTAATTGAAAACATACTCACGTGAAATCCTATGTATTTTACCCAGTTAAGATAAAGCACACAGCTATCTGCTTTATCTGATCCATTTTTTAAACTATTTATTTTTAGACAAGTGTGCAGAGGGTGGAGGTGCAGTCTGACTGCAACCAATCACAGACATCGTCACAGAGGCAGCAGGTGCAGTCTGACTGCAACAAATCACAGATGCTGTCACAGAGGGTAGGCAAGGGAAGAAGGTTAATATTCATAAAGTTTAATGAGCAGACCCAGAAGCATTATGATAGCCATGAGGAAACTTGGTAAGTTTAATTGTCCTGCTTTAATCCCTATTTTGTTTCCTTTTGCAGCCCCCTAGCCCTTACTACCACAATTTTAAAGCACTAAAGTTCACGTCCCCATTGACTTACGGTATATGGGGCTTGGGGTCCAAGCTCAAGTTCAGGTTAAGTATGAACCCAAACCAGAGTTTTTTTAAGTTCACCAGATCCAATGAACCCGAACATTTCCAGGTTCACCCATCTCTAATGTTTACACTCTTATGGTACCTTTACACGCCGCTACCGAAGGTAGCAACAGGTAGGCACCGCACGTGTACTGCGCGCGTTTTCAACGGTTGCTAACGGTACCTGATGCCGCAAATACACGCCACCACAAGGTGCTCCACAGAAGATATTTTCGCTCCCCGGAAGTGCCAACGGGTGCCGCAGGATACCTTCTGTGGAGCACCTTCCCTGATTTACATGCCGCCACTTTGCGGTGTTTACAAGGTATCGGGTACAATTGTGTCCGACACCTGCCGGTTTCTACCTTTCGGTAGCGGCGTGTAAAGGTACCATTATGTTTTATGGTGTACCATGGGTTGATGAGATGAGACACAGGACATGTGGATATGTACTGCACATGGAAATAGGGGTGAATAGTCCCAGGGGAGACATGCCATAGTGCTTCTAGAAACTAGGGATTTAAGCGGCGATGCTGTTGTGAGAAGAGACTGGGTGTTGCATGCAGGTGCAGGTTCAGAGTACAAACGTTTGAATGAGGCCCAGGGTATTTAAGAACTAGTTTGGTGGCACTAAAGGTCAGTTGCAGAGGGCAAATCTGCATGCACTGCGTGATAAAGGATGTGACTAGAAAACTGGGGGATTGGCACTTGCCTTATGGTGTACCACCCCAGATTTACAAAGAAAAGTTTGCCTCTTCAGTCTGTCTTAGGTGGAGGGACTAGTGCAGGTGTCTCCAACTGTAGCTCGGGAGCCACATGAGGTTTGCAACTGTCTTTAAGCTTGGTGCATTAGCACCAGGTCTAGCAAATAGCTATGAAAAGCAGATCTCCAGACTTTTGTGAGTAAACCCCACATTGAAGAGTAGATCTGGATGGGGAAAAGATAGAAATCCCTGGATCTTGGCATACTGCCTTTGTGTGATTTCTGTGAAAAAGCATTGACTGTCATTATACCGCTAAAGGAGACTCTGGGTGTCACTACTATGAGGAGGGTGGGAGAAATATGTGACTCATGACCCTCTCTCAAAGCTGGATGTGGCTCAAAATCAGAAAGGTTGGGGACCTCTGAGCTAGTACCTTATTGTGAAAGGGCAGAAGAGCCACCCTACAGTATTATGAGTGGTATAATGGCTTGCAACAGTATGGCTAGGGTCAGATTCGCACCATGCATCCCCTAAAAGCATGAGTTATTTACATGCGCACATGTGTAAAAAAGCATGGTTAACGCACCCATAGACTTCAATGCAAAAAATGCATTGCTAAAGTGGAATGCGTTTGGCGCTTTGCGTTTTTGGCAGCGCACATGAAAACGTGGGTTGCAGCATTTTTGGCCCTGTTATTGAAACAGCATGCTTTTTTTAACGTGGGAATCTATGGGAAATGCATGTGTTAACGCATGGTACATATATGTACCATGCGTTAACGCATGTGTTAACACATGCGTTAAAAATTAACACACATGTCATGGGAATGGCAAGTGAAAAAAAAGCACCATTTAATGTATCCCTCAAATGGATGCACACTCCCAAATGTAAACCTAGCCTATCTGTTAAGGTACCGTCACACGGCGCCATATAGCTTCCATATTGCTGGCAATTTGACGTGAGCGCGCACGTTTCGGGCACTTTTTTCTGATCGCTGTGGAACTATCACACGTAGCGATCTCACGTGCGTACTTCGGCGATCCTGCGTTCCGGAAATCACCTGCAGAAGACAGAAGGGATCTTCCCTTCACACATCACCGCATCACCGCGTCACACGCCACAATCGTAACAGCGATGTGGGCATACTGTTTTGATAGGGGCTGCTAGAGTGTGTTTCACCATGCCCCTATCACTGTGATTGGTGGACGGAACTGCGTTCCCATTGGTCAGCCTTACGTGAATGCACGGTCATCAAATCAGGCGCCTCGGACACAGGCCAGCCAATCGGAACGCAGTATCACCCACCAATCGCCGCAGATGGGCGCGAAAAAAACTACAGCCAAGCATGCCTACAGGTTTTATTTCAGGATCGCTGTGTACGTCGCTATCGCCCTGTCACACAGCACGATCTGCTGAAATTGCCTGGTGGATATCGCCTGATTTCACTGCAGTGCAGGGCAATCAGGCGACGCTCCACCAGGGATTTCTCGCCGTAGAATCGCCCAGTCACACGCCACTACACATCGATATTCCACATCGCGATTCGGGAATTGCCAGCGATCTCGCCGGCGATATGGCGGCGTGTGATAGCATTTTAAGGAAGATCTGTGAGGAAGGACAGGAAAAAGAACTGTCACCTAAGTGTGTGGTAAGAGGTATCACCAATGAGAGGAGAGAGGTCGCTGCATGGAAAGCAAAGGAGCTACCATGGCATTGCACTCGGACCAATTTTAGGCTAGGGTCAGACTTGTGTCTGCCTCTGAGGTTGGCCAATATATCAGAAACTTAGTTTCTGCACGAAGCAGCGCATAGAGTTACCAGCAGGTAACGCTCTGCGCCGCCAGACTATGTACTCTATGGCATCCGGACGCTTACCGCAGCCCGCTGGCTCCACAGAGATCTCCAGGTTATGCGCTTTTGCAGAGCGCACAGGAATCGCTGCAGACTGCATTCGTGCGCTCTCCAAAGCTATCGGAGATCTCTGTGGCGGCGGCTGCAGTAAGCTTCCTGTTGCCATAGATATACATAGCCTGGCGCGCATAGCGTTACCTGCTGGTAACGCTATACGCTGCTCCGTGCAGAAACTAAGTTTCTGATGGATTGGCCAGGCTCAGGGGCAGACGCAAGTCTGACTCTAGCCTTACAGAATGACTGAGAACACAATAACGTGTGTTGGACGCATTTTTCACATCCAGAATCTGGATCAGAAATAAGTTGCAACATGCTGGAACAGTATGCGAGTCATGGCTTAGACTCACCAATGCAAGTCAATGGGCCCAACAAAATCACGGACAGCACACGGACCATTCTAGTGGCATCTGTTTTTTTTTAACTGATACATTATCATTCTGTAGCTCAGTAAAATGTTCCTGTAAATGATTATACAGTAAATCGCTGGTGAGAAAAAAAACGGATTGCACACAGACAGCACACGGATGCCACACAGATCAAAAAATGGATGTCACTACCAACTCTCCTGGATGAGAATCTGACCATTTTTTTTTAACGCCATGTGTTTCCACCCTTAATGGGAGAGTGAAACCACGTCCTAGTGGTCCAAGGTTAAAATGCCACATTGTGAGCGAGGAATTATCAATACGTGAAATGGAGTGGGTGAGAACATATGCAAGTGAGGAGTTCTGCAGTGTATACAGCTATATGCAGAAATGGGCCATCCAGAGGTTGACTGAAGTGAGACAGTATCCTATTGTCGTGGGAAAAAGAGAGACCAGGGAGGGTTATGTAGACTTTGATGTTACTTGTTAATAAATTCAAGTAACAATCTAGAATGTGCCTTTCCAAACCTGAGTTTCTTGTTTAAGAGACTGTCTGACTGCTTCCATGCCACACTGAGAGGGGAGACCCAGATAGGTCAACCTGCAATGACCTGACAGTTTAAAGTTGCACAACATAACACTCACAACGTTCCTTTACATGTTCACAATGTGGTTTTGGATTCTGTTTATGGCAAATTCAGGGAAACGTTTCGATGTACATGTAAGAGAAAAGATGTTTAAGATGCCATACCTGTCAATTGTAAAGGATCCGAAGTGAGCTTTTTTTAATTTATTTGTTAAACTGATGGCAACAAAGTATTTAGGTAATATACACTCATATTTAATATCCATTCAATGTATCCTTCATCCATAAGCTGTACTGGCATCCACTGAATGTAATTTTCCTGCTGAAAATGAAGTCTACCGTCACCCAGTGTGCCTGCAGACTGCTAATTTGGTCAAGTCTGCAAAGTGCACCGTGTCACTATTCTCCTCAGTATATATGCCGCATGAGTGAGTAGTCATGTGACCACATCATTACTATTTGCATACTTGGAATAATGTGCTGACTAGATTGTCATTAACTTCTAAAGCATTGCAAGAAGTGCAGGGGAATCTAGTCAAAACACGACCACAAGTATGAAAATGGTGCTGTAAATACAGGGGAATCGGGACAGTGTGCACATTACAATTTGTAACCATGATATGTTATATAATCTTAATGGACGCTACAAGCTTAAATAGTGTAGCCTACATGCGGTAAGTCAGAAGTTATCAGACATCAATAGTAGGGAAATAACATAACGTGAACAAGACTTTGGCTAATTTTATCTTTCCACTTTAATATTTTAAGGTCATGTGGAGATAGGTGTATCCTTCATGAAATGCTTCTTTACTACAGTGTTTTCATTGTACTAGTTTACACTTTACCGTGTACTTTTGCATATTTGCCATTTTCCTCTATTGATGGTCACACCTGACATGGTTGTTACACTGTTTCCTTCCTGTGAAGGAAACTATTGAATCTGAAGATATCAAGGAAGCTGATGAAGCTGACACAGAGGGCAGCAAGGTAGGTGTCTGCCCTGCAAACAGAGAATCCTGCTGGATTCATATTCCTTACATTTGTTTCAAATGTAAGTGTTTTTCCTGCCTTTTTCACACGTGAAGGTCATCCCAGCATGTGTACAGTGCTTGATTAATTATTAATAGTTATGGAAACAACTTGCAATAAGCTTTAAGCAATTTCATTTACCTCATTGATTAAGGAAATATAAAAGATATAATAATATTTAAAATAATAAGTTTTGGGGCCTAACCAATGGTCATTTTACTGACTTTTGCCACTTTATAGCAAGCATGCAGTCTCACATCAACGAAGCTGAGCAGTCAGAAAGCCTATGTCGGGATAATGCTCATAGCAGAATAGCATTCACTTACAAATGTGGAGATGTCCTACCACAGAACATAACTACTTCATGGCCCACACTTAGCACTTATATGGAGATATTTTCCCACAATGGCAATGCTTCCAGGAGCATGCCAAGATATTTTAATGTAAATTTTACTGCCAAGCCTATAAACATGTTACATTATCATCTATCCAAAGGATTGTTAATAAATCTCTGATTTATTGTTATTAAATGATTGTTAATAAATGTCTGATTGCCTGGAACCCCACCATTGGGACCCCCACCAATCACTAGAATAGGAGTTCTGAGCCTCTTATTCCTATACAGTGAGGAGAAGCTGAAATGGAGAGGCAGTTGCCCAGGGCCATTCCATTGAAAAGGAATTAGGCTGGGGTCACACTTGCGTTTTTTACAAGCGTTTTTGGAGACCTGCGTTTTCAAAAACGCATGTAAAAACGCACCCATAGGCCCCCATGTTAAAAAACGCATGCCCTAATAGCAAAAACGCATGTATGACAGTACCATGTGTTTTTGGTGCATTTCCAAAAACACATGCATTTTTATAACATGGGGCCTTATGGGAAACGCATGCAAAAACGCATGGTACATTAGTACCATTTAGTACCATCCAAAAACGCATGCGTTTTCCATAGGGGCCCATGTTAAAAAAACGCACCAAAAAATAGTGCATGCACTATTTTTTGGTGCGGATTTAAAAACGCAGCCAAAAACGCAGGGTGCCATCACACACCTTAAAAAACGCATGCTGACATGGAAAAACGCATGTAAAAACACATTCGTTTTTAAAAGGCACTACAAAAACGCATGCCAAGTGTGACCCCAGCCTTAGTCAGCAGGATTTTAACCCCAAACTATGTGATTGTAGCTCCTTCAAAGACAAGTCCAGCCACACCTTTAGATAGCCAGTCCGTTCCTTTGTTAATGATAAATCCATGTATGAAATTAGGCTAAGGAATTCTATGTTGATCTGAAGCCTGTGTTGCTCCAGCTCTATTCCCTGCCCAAGTGCCACCTTCTCCTTGACTGACAGCCTCTATGATGTGTGACTTAAGGCAGTCGTCAATTAAGCAAGAGGAGGAGACAGCTCTGGGCAGGGAATAGAGTTGGAGCGACAGAGGCTTCAGATCTACAAGTAGTTCTTCAGCCTCACTTGAATACCATCTCAAAAGATGATTTCTCAGTAATGGATGAATTGACTGGCCACACAAAGCTAACACTGAACCTGTCTGAAAGAGCTCCATGCTCATCTAATAGTTTGGGTTGTGAAATCCAGCTGACAGATTCCCTTTAAAGAATAAAATAGCCATCTGATATACTTGTGTAGGCTACATGGACAGAATCATTTGACAAAGTACCCATATGTTCATGTTCGGGGGTATTTTTGTCTAAATAGGAGATGACTCCAAAAGAATAATCTATCATGTTGGTCCATAGCATCTGCGCTATAGATTTAAATCAGTGGTTACTGTGTTTTTCCAACTGTATTGCTTATTGCAAGGTAGTTTAGTAATTTCCATGTGCTTTTTATTTTTTATGTTTTTTCCTTATACTTCATTTTTTGTACCCATTGTTTCATGCCATGGCAGTTAATGCATTTTTGAAAAGCAATTGATTATTAAAAAAACATTCAGATTTTTTTTTGTAAGAAAAAATAAATAATGAGAAGTTTTTTATCCCGTATATGTATTAAGTGCTGAGGACTTTTCCAAATTCATATTTACTTTAACCTTGAGGACATAGGGGGGATATGTGTCTTTTGCATGGGTGCCAAAGATGGCCTGATTAGCTAGACAGGCAAGCTATATTGGTAAGCCCCGGTTCCGCTTGTGAGAGCAATGGGAAAGACTTGTGTGTGTCTCGCATTACATCACCCGATACGGTCGGCCCGCTCTATAGAGAGGAGCATTCAGCTGCATGTATTTCTGGCTACAGTCTAATTCTCACTTTGGTAGGTGTGTGGTATATAAAAAAGGGTTATAATTAGAGATGCACCATAGTCATCAAACTTTGTGCCATAAACATATGTGACATAGCACAGCCTCCAGCATAACTGACTTAAAAAGTTCCCCTCAAAATAAATTTCCTGAGTAGAGTTTTATGTTGAAAAAAGCAGCATTTTTCTCTGTGACTTTCCTGGTAATTTTTTGGTGGGACAGAAAAACACTATGGACTGATGTCGACTGGAAGTGAATTGGGAATTATGAAAAAAAAAATGGCTTGTGATTCACAACACATTTAAAGTCACAAGAAATTAATTTTTTGCGAACTTCCTGTAGAGTGCTGTCTCCAATCGGTATAAAACGAGAATTATGAATTATTTTTTGCCTTTTGTTGTTGCATTGTCCATTTTAACATTTTTGCCACTTTTTGTAAATACAAGCATGCTGGAGTTTTCACATGTATTTTTAGGTGATTTTCTAAGTAATTTTTTATGAAGTAAAAAAGCAACTGAGAAAAAAATGCATGGAAAAATCCAGTAAAAAATGTTTCAATAAAAAAAAAACTAATTTTAAAGTGCTTGAAAAAAAAGCCATGAAATTCATATTACTTTTAACTCTGGTACTTAGCGTTGTTTACTGGGATTAGTTATCACATCACTGTGTTGTTGGTAGAGGTCCACTAATAAGATCTGCCATAGTGGAGTTTGCCTGCCACCTATTTTAAAGTGCTAATTTCATTCAGGCTTTGTGTGTCAAATTCACTTAAAGGGAGCCTGTCACCTGGATCTAGCCCTCTCTACTATCACTAGCTGTCCCTGCACCTTCCTAGCTATTGCTTAACAATCCCTCTCTGAGCTAAAGGGGCCCTATAACAATTTAGAAAAATTAATTAGAACTTACATATGGTCCCCATGTAGGAGACTGGAAAGGCGGGCTCCGGGCTCCATGGATCCCTCCTTGTGGTGTCCAAGCACTCCCCGCTGGGCATCATGCCTCTTGCTGCTTTGCCGTCTCCATTTGGAATCTCCCGCCCTCTCAGCCAGTGTAATGCCCGGGCCGGAAAGTCATATCCAGCCCGGTGTATTATGGGCCTGATCACGTGATCGTCCCAGTTCTGCGCATGTGCAGTGCGCATATTGAAGACGAGCCAATCACGTGATCAGGCCCATAATGCACCAGGCCGATCATGTGATCAGGCCCATAAGGCATCGGGCCAGATATGACGTTCCGGCCCGGGCAGTACACTGGCTGAGAAGGCAGGAGATTCCAAATAGAGGCGGCAATGCAGCAAGAGGGATGATGCCCAGCGGGGCGTGCTTGGACACCACAAGGAGGGATTCATGGAGCACGGAGCCCTCCTTTCCAGTCTCCTACATGGGGACCATATGTAAGTTCTAATTCATTTTTCTAAATCGTTATAGGGCCCCTTTAGCTCAGAGACGGATGGTTAGGGAACAACTAGGAAGGTACAGGGACAGCTAGTGATAGCAGAGAGGGCTAGATCCAGGTGACAGGTTCTCTTTAAAAGGAAGATTTTATTCAAAAATGGCATTATTCAACTCCTACACTACCTGATGATTTTATGTCTTTTGTTTTCGTTTTTCCCTCCCTTTCTTCCAATAGCCATACCTTTTAATTTTCCTGTCATTATAGCCATATGAGGGCTTGTTTTTTGTGGGACATGTTGTCATTTTGAATGAATCAATTAATTCTGCCATATTTGTACTGGAAAAGAGAAAAAAATCCAAGTGCGATGAAAGTGTAAAAAAAAGTGCAATTCCACAATGGTTTTGTTTTTTTTATTTACCATGTACACTAGAGTGACCGGATGTCATAGGGGGGGGGGGAAATGTCAGAATTTTGTCCGTCTGGACCCCACAAAATGATTCCCCTTTCCAGATATTGAGATAGCCAAAATTTGAGCTCGATAAAACGACGTTAACCCGTGCCGCTCGTCGCTCAAAGTTTGAAAAAATCCAAATTTTTGGCCAAAAAGCTGACATATGGAGCCATAACTCCAGAACGGTAAATAATAAAAACACGCTTAATATCTCAAAAGAAAGCTAATGCTGTTCTTCAAAATTTATATTTTATACATAATTGTTATTTTAAGTCAAACTGAGTTACAACAGCTTTTAGCCCCAAGAACATGAGCTGGTACCACTAGGAGCATACTTCGAATATTTTATTATTAAGTTATAAATTTTGTTTTTTTTTGGTATATTTTTGAGTTTAAAGTAGAAATATGGAAGATCTCACGGCCTCCATGCACGACTCTTACACGAAATTCTGGTGCATATGGGCTGCCTGGATGCACTTTCAGCAAACAGATGATTACAGAATTCTATTAGGAGGTGTATAACCATTTGCAGGATCATACTTCGATGACAGGCTTCACATTGGAGTCGTACGGATGCCGGTCTCTCTCTCCCCCCACCTATTCTCCTTCTTTCCTCCACCCCCTACCCCTTTTTTTTTTCTATTCTCTCCTCCTCTCCACCCTTTGTTTTCCCCCTCCATACTAGTCTCCTCGTGCTCTTTATCCTTCTCCTCTGTCATTTCTCTCTCTCCTCCTCTTTTCTGTCCTATGTCTCAAAAAGTGGGACTTCACAATATTAGACTATATCTTTCAAAATATTTTTTAGTGGAGCCGTTGGCTCTTCAGATTTTCAATATTACAAATGGCTGTATCAACGGTCTTCTGAATATGGTGAAACTGAACATGTCTGTTAACAGTTTTGTATCCTGCACTCTGCCGATATCCTATGTAATATTGGAATAGCTGACTGTTATCTTTTGAACCGTTGTCCTTTCAGATTTGTTCCTGTCTTTTATATCTACTAAATAAATAAAGAATTATAAAAAAAAAAAAAGTAGAAATATAAAGTAAATTTACTTACCAAAGAAACGATTACATTCTTTGACCGATTTAATATAAAAACAGATTTCCTAAGAGAAAATCCAAACACCTGGCCTCAAAATAATGACTTCCAAGAAGGATTGAAAATTGTCAAAACATTAAAAGTAGTTAATGATATGGCTGAGCGTGGTGTTAAATTAATAACCGACTTTAACGACCTTCTGACAAAAGATGAAGAACAAAAGCAATATGTCCTGCAAGTTGTAAGCAAATGCCGAGCATTATATTCTGACGTTTCAAAAACTACTTTAACAAAAGCTCTAGAATAGATTAGATAAGTATGTAAAATTATCAACTCATGTAGGTACTACGTCTGTATCTTTTCTGTGTCTGTTTTGTATGTATTATATACCTCATATTTATATTTTAAAATAAAAAATGTCTTTAGACTTATCAGTATTACTTGTTTTTTTAGTATATTTCTACTTTAAACTCAAAAATATACCAAAAAAACACAAAATGTATCACTTAATAACAAAATATACGAAGTATGCTCCTAGTGGTACCAGGTCACGTTCTTGGGGCTAAAAGCTGTTGTAACTCAGTTTGACTTAAAATAACAATTATGTATAAAATATAAATTTTGAAGAACAACATTAGCTTTCTTTTGAGATATTAAGCGTGTTTTTATTATTTACCGTTCTGGAGTTATGGCTCCATATGTCAGCTTTTTGGCCAAAAATTTGGATTTTTTTCAAACTTTGAGCGACTAGCGGCACGGGTTAACGTCATTTGATCGAGCTCAAATTTTGGCTATCTCAATATCTGGAAAAGGGAATCGTTTTGTGGGGTCCAGACAGACAAAATTCCCACATCGATTTTTTGTGGTCACCCTAATGTACACTCTATGGTAAGACTCAACTAGTAGTATGATTCCCCAGATCAGTGCAAATTTGTAGATTCCAAAAATGTTTTAGTTTTTTTTATGTTGTGAAAAAATTCCAGAAATTTGTCAAAAAAAAGAATTGTGCTTTTGGCGCCATTTTCCGAGACCATAATGTTCTCATTTTCTCTTGATCTGGAGCTGTGTTAGGGCTTATTTTTGCACCCTGAGTTGTCATGTTAAGAAATGCTGTTTTTAGGTAGATATGATTTTTTTTTGCCTCATATTCATTTTATTGCAACCAAAAATGTCAATTCTGTCATTTTGATTTTTTTCTCATTATGCCCTTTACTGATCAGATTTATTTATTTTAGATTTTTTTATTTTCAATGGGGCAAGAAGTAGGTGATTTGAACTTTTGTGGTTTTTACATTTTTTTCATATTTTAAAAACATATTTTTTCACTTTTCATTGTTTTTACCAGTCCTCTTAGGGGATCTGAAGGTGTGGTAAACCAATCACTTGTACTGTCCAGAGCCATGCATTCAGCACAACTCTGGACAAGACAAATAATCATCAATGTGAACGCTAGCACTCAGCCAGTGTTCTTAGGAAGTTTGTTATGACAGTGACAAGTCATCAGCTGACCCCTGGCTGTCATGAAAGCCCATCGGTACCCTGCAATCACATCTCAGTGCCAGGGACAATTTTAAAGTGAACCTGACACCCCCTTTGGGCATTCTCAACATTGACCAGCACCTTAAATATTATGTAATTGGGGGTCTGGTGACCCTTTTATACCCCCAGACTGGCCCCTGATTGCCTCAGAAAATATGTTTGATAGTGTTCCCTGCCGTGTAGTAGCCGGTCCGGTGGGATGTGGCTCTCTTCAGTCAGGGCCGCCCCTCCACCTGTAAAACCCGCCCCACCGCCTGTAATACTGTAATATGCCATCGCTCCTGGTCTCAGTGACAGAATTGCGCCTGCACAGTGGTGCGGGTCACTGTATTGTATTGAGCCGCACAAAGTCTCACGAGACTTCACAAATCTCCCGAGACTTTTGTTACTGCAACTCAATACAGCGCAGTGACCCACGCCAGGTGACAGGTTCCTTTTAAAAACGAACTCCCTGTTGTTTCAGGAAATAACACATGTGCTTAGGCACAATGGTCAGACTCAACCCTATCGTTTGTATTAAAGTATTTCATGAGCATGTGAAAAAGTCACTGTGAAGGGAGGGGGGAGCATGGGAGCTGTGACATTAGTAATTTGGATTCGTGGATCCTGCCTTATTATTAGTCATTGTAACCCTGCCTTTGATGATAAGTAGCCTTGCTGAAAACTTCCTGAAAGGACAGGAATTTAGAGTTTAAAGGAGCCTTAGTGCCAGTTTACTGGACATTTTCTGATGATGATGATTTATTTTGGCCACGTTCCCACGTTTAGTATTTGGTTAGTTTACCTGAGCATTTGCAGTCGAAACCAGGAGTGGGTGATAAAAACAGAAGTGATGATGTGTTTCTATTCTACTTTTCCACTGATTGCACCACTCCTGATTTTGCCTTAGAAATACTGAGGTAAAAAACTCACCAAATTCTGAATGTGTAAATATGGTCTTTCAAGAGTAACCACCATTTAAATTTTTATTTAATAATAATGTAGAGCATTTATTAAACTTTCAAATATGCCTTATAGGAGAAATCCGAGAGAAAACTTTCAAAAACCTTCTAAGGGCCCTTTCACATCAGCGTTTTTTTCAAATCGCGGCCGATGCGGTGAAAAAAACGCATCTGCCGCGATTACCGCATACTGGCTGCACTTGCGGCGCGGTTGCGGTAAATGCCATGCAAAGTATAGGCGTACTTGCGGCAGGTGCGGCAAGTGCGGTTTTGCACTTGCGGCAGGTGCGGCCGCGAAAAAAAACGCGGCTGACCGTGGTTTTTTTCGCGGCCGCACCTGCCGCAAGTGCAAAACCGCACTTGCCGCACCTGCCGCAAGTACGCCTATACTTTGCATGGCATTTACCGCAACCGCGCCGCAAGTGCAGCCGGTATGCGGTAATCACGGCAGATGCGGTTTTTTCACCGCATCTGCCGCGAATTTCAAAAAACGCTGATGTGAAAGGGCCCTAAAAGATGTCCCCCTTATGGTGTTTCTAAACTTCACATATTAGAGTGGGGGTGGGGCCTACACACATGAATGGTTACAGGAGATCAATGTATAGTGGAGGGAGGCTCATCAGGCTGTCTGCAGTGCACAGGCTTCTGTGATTGGATCTCCTGAATTCAGATCACTCTGCTGGTGTAAACAGCTGATGGCCTCCACACAGCTCCTCACTGGTAATACGGAGCAGGGCCTGAGAATGTAGGAGATAACATCACCGCAGCTTTAATGCTGTCAGCCTGGATCTCCCTGTCCCTGAGGTAATCTGATACAGTGATCATCTGAGAATGCTGTGTAGGCCTCACCCCTCCTCGCCCCCACTCCCCACTTTTTATGGTTACATGGCTGTAATCAGTGTGTGGAGCTTGAAGACGGATCTCATTGAGAATGAGCATATGTCTTCTTAAGACACAGCCTAGTGGAGACATGTTGTGGAAAGTTTATGAAAAGTTTTCTTACAGATTTCACTTATGAAATATATTAGAAAGTTTATTCTAATCACTTGCTCTACATTATTATTAAATAAAAATTTAAATGGCTGTTACATTCTAAATGATGCAGAGGTTTAAAACATGACCAAGATTATAGACAAATTAAAAGCTGTTAACACTATGAAAGGGTGAAAAAGCAATCCTTTAGTATGCTTGACACAAAGGATTTTAGTGATATGCTGTCAGAAAAAAAAGTTAAAAGTGAAAATCTTTTGTAATCCAGTTATAGCTAATGAATTAATATAATTCAAGACATATACGACTTGATGATGGAAAGTTCAAAAGCATCATGAAAATCATACTAAAATACATGGATATGCATTACTTGGACATTTATACACATATGTTTTCTTTTACTGATATTTCAGGCAGATGCTGAAATTACAGAAGAAGATCTTGTTGAACCCACTCAAAGTGCTGCAGAAGATGGGAAAGAACCAGATTTAGATAGCGCTAAAGATATTGATATGACGCAGGTAACAAGTCACAAATACTTTACTAGTAAACTTTGCTCTAAAGTGCTATCCACTTTCAAAATTCCATATAGCGTATATACTCGTGTATAAGCCGACCCGTGTATAAGCCGACCCCCCTACTTTTGCCCCCAAAACCTGGGAAAATTTATTGACTCGTGTATAAGCCGAGGGTGGACCCCAGCACAGGTATACAGTCCCCAGCAGTGTGGTATACAGAAGCCTCCCCAGTGGTATATACAGGCCCCAGCAGTGTTACAGCAGCAGCCCCAGTGGTATATACAGCAGCAGCCCCAGTGGTATATACAGCAGCAGCCCCAGTGGTATACACAGCAGCAGCCCCAGTGGTAGTATACAGCAGCCCCAGAGGTATATACAGCAGCCCCAGTGGTAGTATACAGCAGCAGCCCCAGTGGTAGTATACACGCAGCCCCAGTAGTATATACAGCCCCAGTGGTAGTATACACGCAGCCCCAGTAGTATATACAGCCCCAGTGGTAGTATACAGCAGCCCCAGAGGTATATACAGCAGCCCCAGTGGTAGTATACAGCAGCAGCCCCAGTGGTAGTATACACGCAGCCCCAGTAGTATATACAGCCCCAGTGGTAGTATACACGCAGCCCCAGTAGTATATACAGCCCCAGTGGTAGTATACAGCAGCCCCAGTGGTATATTCAGCCCCAGTGGTAGTATACAGCCCCAGTGGTAGTATACAGCCCCAGTGGTAGTATATAGCCCCAGTGGTAGTATACAGCCCCAGTGGTAGTATACAGCCCCAGTGGTAGTATATAGCCCCAGTGGTAGTATATATACAGCCCCAGTAATAGTATACAGCCCCAGTGGTAGTATACAGCCCCAGTGGTAGTATATATACAGCCCCAGTGGTAGTATATAGGCCCCAGTGGTAGTATACAGCCCCAGTGGTAGTATACAGCCCCAGTGGTAGTATATAGCCCCAGTGGTAGTATATATACAGCCCCAGTAATAGTATACAGCCCCAGTGGTAGTATACAGCCCCAGTGGTAGTATATAGCCCCAGTGGTAGTATACAGCCCCAGTGGTAGTATACAGCCCCAGTGGTAGTATATAGCCCCAGTGGTAGTATATATACAGCCCCAGTAATAGTATACAGCCCCAGTGGTAGTATACAGCCCCAGTGGTAGTATATAGCCCCAGTGGTAGTATACAGGGCCCCAGCAGGGCCCCCCTCATAATTTGGCGCCCCCACCTCACTTTCTGGGCCCCCCCGCATGCAGCGCTGCGCATATACATTACCTGTCTAGCAGCTGTCACCCTCCGATGGCGGATCGCGGCTCCCGGCTCCGGGCTCCATCTTCCTCGCTGTCTTCCTGCTTTGTGACCGGGGCTCATCGCGATGACGTCATCGCGACGCCGGCCGGTCACATGACAAGCAGGAAGACAGCGAGGAAGATGGAGCCCGGAGCCGGGAGCCGCGATCCGCCATCGGAGGGTGACAGCTGCTAGACAGGTAATGTATATGCGCAGCGCTGCATGCGGGGGGGCCCAGAAAGTGAGGTGGGGGCGCCAAACTTTGAGGGGCCGTATTGACTCGCGTTCAAGCCGAGGGGGGCACTTTTCAGCCCAATTTTTGGGCTGAAAAACTCGGCTTATACGCGAGTATATACGGTAATAAGTGTTTCTCTGAAACTTCCATATTCTTCCATTGAACCACAATGAGTCCAGTATTCTCTATATCCATCATAAAGCTAAAAAACAGACATGAAAAGAAGATGGGAATGCAGGTGTGCCACGGTCCGCACTGCTCCAAATGCAAAAACTCACCAAAGAGTCAAATTTTCCTTGAGCAAATTTCCAAGCTTTATTTTCTTCCACCTACGCGTTTCGGTACCTTGCCTGGCACCTTCATCAGGGATATCCCTTATCTTTGGTGAGTTTTTGCATTTGGAGCAGCGCGGACCGTGGCACATTCCCATCTTCTTTTCTGGATTTCACCACTGGTCAGTGGTAGGTGGAGGTCCTGCAGCAGCTCTTGATTGCTTCACGCTTACAAACCAGTTGTGGGGATCACAACTGCACCAGGTGAGTGGTTCCACAATACCACCCTTCTCTACAGTGTCACTAGTGATAGGGCACTATTGCGCCTCTTGTCCCCCACCCCTTTTATATTTTCATAAGAAACAGACATGGAGCAATAAAACCATTGTTTCCCTAACTGTGCACACCTGCTAAGCTTCTCAAGACAAATCCTAAGGGTAATGATGCATGCAAAAACCATGCACTTATGTAGATGTGCATTTTATATATTGACCGTTAATAGCATGAGTTTAACAGTAAGTCTAGCATTTTATCTGGCTGTTAGGCCGCTTTTAGATTTGTGTTTGAGATACAGTATTTGCGAACGCAGCCAAAGGAATGTGCACTGCGTCCCTATGTTTAACCTGGGGACGCATGGTACCCGCGTTTGGCTGCGTTCACATGCCTTCCGTTCGGATGCGTTTTATGTCAGCGGACTCCGATTGCAACATGTTGCATCTTTTGTGCTTCGCAGGATGCTTGCTTCATACGCAAGCATCCTGAAACGCACAAACAATGCATGCAAGTCAATGGAGCCGCAGTGCCATGCGCAGTCACCACAGTATTTTGTTTATTTTTTCTTTGTCTCCTCCTCCAAGCACAATGTATGTTCCCGGGGGTTCTCTCCCTCTCTCTCTCTCTCTCTCGCTCTCTCTCTCTCCTCCGACCACTGTTGACAGAATTATGGTGCGTTTTGGTGTGCGTTTGCGCATGCAGATGATCCGCAGCGTTCTCAAACGGTAATCTGAAACTAGCCTTACTCAGTGATGATGACCCTTAGTTATGTTGGCAAAACTGCAGTATTCTAACAACCAATAGCTGTCACTGTGAAAACCTTGCCCCTTGTATGAACCAGCGCATGCTTTTTCCTGTATGTGTCATCACTGTGTGTGGCCCAGTTGGTAATACATTACAGATAATATGTAACATGAGAATGTGTCCTAAAACAGGAAAAAAAATGTTTTGCATTCCTTAAGGCAGGGGTGGGTGATTAATTTCCCTGGGAGGCAACACCATATACTGTGTATATTGTTGAGGGCCTTAACAAGAGGCCAACCTTAAAAGGAACCTGTTAGGTAAAAAAATGCTATTAGCCTGCAGCTATTGAGTCAATCTGCAGGTTAATAGCGTTCTGAAGCAGCCAGATAGCGGCATTGAGAGTTTTGATGCCAAAAGGAATAAAATTATTTTCCTCCCAGCAGCCTCAGGCTTCAGTCATCGGGGAAGCGCCAACTCAGCTTCAGTTACTGCTCTGGGCATAGAGAGGCGACTGTAGCCATCCCCCGAAATGATTAACAGCCAGCTCTAATGCTGAGTAATTTATTTCTCCTAGGAGCTTAAGGCAGAGAGTTCTATGTGTTGGTGCCGGGCAGCTATAGAATGCTATTAACCTGCAGATTAACCACATGTCTGCAGGTTAAAAAAGTTTTTTTGTCTGACAGGTTTCCTTTAATTCTGCTTATTATTATATTAATTTATATACATTTTTATTTTATTATTATTGAGCAGAATTAAGTATGTTTATTAAATGCTACTACTAATTCATATTATGATGGTGCTTATTCCAACAGGTATTCTTATCATATAATTTACAGATTTTTATGAAATCATACAGCTCCGGTTATTCAGCAATTGTACCTTGATTAACAACTCCTTCACACAGTATTATGCCACCAGAGATTCCTTCACAGAATGATGTCCCAACACAGGGTATAATTTCCACTCAGCCCCCACCCCACAATGTGATGTCCCCATAGCCCCCCACACAATATGATGTCCTTACAGCCTCAAGAACACACTATAATGTCACCACAAACAATATGATGTCCCCACAGATCCCCACAAACAATATGATGTCCCCACAGCCCCCACACAATATGATGTCCTTACAGCTCCAAACAAGATAACAAAGAGAGAGGGGCGCAATGTGTAGGATTATCATGAACATAAACAGTGGCAAGGAACAGGTGGTCACTCACCTTCCAGTGTTGTGCAAGCCCTGCACAACCCGGTTATCAGCTATATGATGGCCCCTGCTGTGTTAATCCTGATATCACCGACGCAGGTCCGGGTATAACGGCCCTCCAGTCATGTGGTGCGGCCGCCGGAATTGCATCACTGCAGGTTCTCCAGCGCTTGTCTCCTGTTGTCAGGTGACATCAGGTCCTTGCGGTGACATGGTGGTAGCGTGTCCAGCTGCTCCTGCCACTTCTCCCTCAGAGAGGGAATGAGTATATTATAAATGGATATAAGCGGTCTATTAGAAGCCCTTTGGACACAGACTTCAGGAGGCTCCGACGATATTGAACAAACCTGTATTTCCTCCCCTCCACAGCTCCACAACGCGTTTCGCTAGAAATGCTATCTTCATCAGGTGGTATAGGGGGATGGTATAACAGGTACCCTTTTATAATTACTATAGCCTTGTGATCACAAGAAACGCGTTGTGGAGCTGTGGAGGGGAGGAAATAAAGGTCTGTTAAATATCGTCTGAGCCTCCTGAAGTCTGTGTCCAAAGCGCTTCTAATAGACCGCTTATATCCATTTATAACTTACAGCCCCAAGAACATACTGTGATATCCCCCCAAACAATATGATGTTCCCACAGATCACCACAAATGATATGATGTACCCACAGATCCCCACAAACAATATGACGTCCCCACAGATCCCCACAAACAATATGATGTCCTCACAGCTCTCCACAAATAATATGATGTCCACCAGAGCTCTCTGCAAACAATATGATGTTCATGAAGCTCCCCATAAATAATGTGATGTCCTCACAGCTCTGCACAAACAATATGATTTCCCCAGAGCTCACCACAAACAATATGATGCCCCCACAGATCCCCACAAACAATATGAGATCTCCACAGCTTCCCACAAACACTATGATGCCCCCACAGCTCCCCACAAAGAATAAGATGTTACCGCAGCCCTCCTAACACAGTACAATGCCCTCACATTTCCCTGAACACAGTAAAATGGAGATTGCAATGAAAGGACACAGATACTGATGAAATTGATGCCCCAGGTTGGATGAGGCCACGTATGGCTCATGGGCCATTTTTTATAGCCTTTGGCTTTCATGGTCTGCTGGCGAAATATAAAAAGCCAAAGGGACAAATGTGACCCACTTTGCTCAGGTCGGCCTTAAGGGTATGTGTCCATTGAACTCAAATTTAACAGTGAAATCCAAAGGAAAGATTTACACTAAATTATGCAGCTTTTGTTCTTTCACGGTTTTGCTATACCTTTCACTGTTTTCAGGGCCTTGAAAAAAGTAAGAATTAAAGTGAAAGCAAATCTACTGCATAGATTCACATTCAGTTGATTTCAAATCAGCACCAGCGCTCATTTTAGGATTTCCTTCACAGTATTTGAATGCAATATCATATAATCTCATTCATAATGTTGATCATACCTAGAAAATGGTATGCTTCTGATTGTATGTAAAGTGCTGTGGAATTAATGGCCCTATATAAAAAAATAAATATTATATATTATATACTTAGCTCCCTTTGGAACATACTGTTCTAGTACAAGAGTTGGCAGCCAAATTTTTATACCGGTTCCTCATTCTTTCCAGTAGGTGGCAATAATTCACAAGAAAATATCTCCCAGGTATTGCTTGGGTTGGTATATTTATTGTATACATTCTGCAGAATGGTGTTTCGCAATGTTCCAAATTCATTGAATTCATTGCACAAACTAAGGATATGCCAATAATTTCATTCTTCTCAGGACCAATTTAGGCATGCCCTCACAACTGCCCAATACTCCGGCTAATAAGCTGGCATCACAATCCAGTGCATTATAGTTACCAATGTAAATTTAAATTCATTCAATGAGTTTTAAATAAGAAATTACAAAAGTTGTTAAAACAGTCCCAAAACATAAAATAACACATATTTGGTTTTGTAGCAAAATTAGCAAACTGTACAACAAATAATAGAATGGCATTACTTCTTAAAGGGATGCTGTCACCTCCAAAATGCCTCATAATCTAGAAAAACATGTCCCTGCAGCATATTTCCACTAATCCCACACTCCTTTTGTCTCAAAAAAGCATCCTGTGAAAGTGCATAAAAACGTTTTATAACTTACTCATTAGCAATGTTAATTAGCTGTGGCTATATTCTTTAGCCCCTTGGGCGGGCTCTCTTCGTCATAAGATCACGCCCTAATAGGCGTGATCTTCTATTTATAGTGTATTCAGCGCTTCCATGCTCTCCACCGCGCTGTAAAGGCTGTAATGTCGCGAATCACGTCATTTCTGGCATCGGGTGATGTCAGTACATCCACACCGCATGCACAATGTGGTGCAAGAAGCCTACAGAGCGGCGCAGGTGTACTGACGTCACCCAATACCGGAAATAACGCGTCATTACAGCCCCATTACAGCCCAGGCAGCGCCGAGGAGAGCAGGGAGGCGCTGAATACAATATGAATAGAAGATCACGCCTATTAGGCGTGAACTTATGATGAAGAGAGCCCGCCCAAGGGGCTAAAGAATATAGCCACATCTAATTAACATCGCTAATGAGTAAGTTATAAAACGTTTTTATGCACTTTCACAGGATGCTTTTTTGAGACAAAAGGACTGTGGGATTAGTGATAATATGCTGCAGGGACATGTTTTGCTAGCTTATGAGGCATTTCGAAGGTGACAGGATCCCTTTAATCCTTAGAATTTAGGAATTTTTTAATTAAGACAAGCAAACAGATGCTACAGCAAGCGTTGAAGATCAGAAATGTGTTGAGGTCCTGGATTCTTGCTTTCTATATGGTTTGCAAATCAGAAGGTGCATGAATGACGCTACATTGTCTACAAACGTTTATTATTAACATTTCTATTGTACCTTGAATGTGTATACTTCACATTTTACTAATGATTTAGAATTTTAATGAGAAAAAGAGACAAGTTTTGAACATTGACAAATGTTTTAATATTTCAGGATATTACCTGCATACCATCAGTGGTAATAGAACCAGCATCAAATCATGAAGATGAGGGAGACTATGAAGAAAAAGGTGTTGAAGAAGCTAAAGATGAGTTTGATGCCATCCAGGATTCATCTGCTGCTCAAACCGAAGGCACACCAGTGAAAGTAACACATTGGAGGAAACCACCAGCTCTCAGGAGAAACCTACTGGCTTCATGTATAAGGTCAGATTATCAATTAATACTTCTACTAATTCTTCTTATTAACCTGTTGATCTGTATTGTAGATGACACAAAATGCAGTCTATGTATCATTCTAGCACCTTCTTTCCGTTTAGGCATCCACCGAAAGTATTTCCCTCCAACATGGTACAGAATTGCCTTATGAAAACTGATGATAGTTGTTCCAAATTGGTCCTTTGTGTCTGATAGTTGTTGTGTCAAATTGGTCCTGGTGCTGATATCTGTTGTGCCAAATTGGTCCTGGTGCTGATAGCTGTACCAAATTGGTCCTGGTGCTGATAGTTGTTGTGCCAAATTGGTCCTGGTGCTGATAGTTGTTGTGCCAAATTGGTCCTGGTGCTGATAGTTGCTGTGCCAAAGTGGTCCTTGTGCTGAATTAGAAGATGCTAATTTAGCTTAACTTTAACTGTCGTTTTAATTTTATTTAATAAATGAATAGTACACATGAAAATAAGCTTATGTCCCTGCCTTTGATGCAGGTTTACACACTGAGCCCATATCTTTCCCCACTGATTTGATCAGCTGACATCTGCCTCGAACAGCAGTCAGATTGGAAATCTACCCGCTGCTGTTAACCAGTTAAATTTTGCTGTCAGTCTCTGACAGTGGGATTTACCATGCACCGGCAGGGAGCACATCATTACCCGCTCCTATCGGCGGCCCCGAGATGTGATTGAGGGGTGCTGGTAGGCAGTCATGACAGTCATGGGTCAGCTGATGACAGTGTCGTTGATGTTGAATTTATGTGAATTAATAGACAGAACCTGTGCTGTACCAAGAGGTGCTGATGCACTGCTCAGTAAAGCACAAGTGACCGGATGACCACAGCTTCAGGTCCCCTAAATTATAAGTAAATACAATATAAAGTAAAAAACCAAAGTTTTTAAAAATATGAACTCCTCACAAAAGTTCATATCACCTTCCTTTTTCCCCAATGAGAATAAAAAATAAAAATAAATACACATATTTTATATCGACACATTCAGAAACGTCCTATCTATCATAATATAAAATTAACTACCCCCCCCCCCCTCCTTTTATTCTCTCCCCCTTTCTTTTTTTCTTTTATTACTGTTTTGCTTTCTCTTTTTAACACTTTTTACTTTCTACCTCATTGGTCTTGGCTCCATTGACTGGGTCATGATTTACAGCGACATTTTAGCTGTCAGATTTGATTACATAATTGATTATTGATTAAGCACGAATTAGTTCCAGTAATGTAAAGGCCTGGTGACTATCACTATTGCCACTCATGTGGACTAATGATGCATTTGAATTTTGTATGCTAATTACCTGAATTATTTGCATATTTTAAGTTTGTTATGTTTACTTTGAAAATGAATAAAAATTATTCTTGAAAAAAATATAAAATAAACTAATACAAGTGGTAAACTGCGCTCAAAAATATTAAAAACTTAAAAAATAGTTTTTTTGGGTGCCGCAATGTTGCAATAAAATTCGATAACAGGCAAACAAAACATATTATCTACCCAAAAACGGTATTTCTAAAAACATCAGGTCAGAACACAAAAAATAAGCTCTCACCCAGCCCCAAATCCCAAAAATGACAGTTATGGGCCGTGGAAAATAGTGGTAAATGCCCCATTTTTTTTCTTTACAAGATTTAGAATTTTATTTAATCAAGTAAATACAAAAAAACTACACGTTTGGTATTTATGAACTCGTACTGATCAGGAGAATCATACGGCCAGCTCAGTTTTATAATATATTGAACAGGTTAAATAGAAATACAAATAAACTATTGTGGAATTGCATTTTTTTGGTATTTTCACTTCACTAGTTTTTTTTTTTCTGTTTTCCAGTACACTACATGGTAAAATGAATGGTTTAATTCAGTAATACAACTTGTCCTGCAAAAAACAAGCCCTCATTTGGCTATATTAAAGTAAAATAAAAAAGCTATGGCTCTTGAAAGAAGGGAAGGTGAAAAGAAAAGTGCAAATAAGGGAAAAGGCAAAGTCGTGAAGGGGTTAATAATGTATCCGATGTTAAGTGCAGAATGAACTTCTATTTACCAGTTTTTATTTGTGCTATCATATTGCTGTTTTATATATTTGCTGTTGTGAAGGTTGTAGTTATTTCCTACCTGGAACCTCACTGTTTTGTGAACTGCTTTCCCTCACGTGATCTGCTTGTCTGCCATATAGTTGTAGGAATGCCAGTGATCACCTAGAGAAACTGTTGGCAAATCCACCAAGGGCGTAACTGCAATAGATCCAAGGGTTGCAATAGCACCTGGGCCCTGGAACCTGGGGGCCCCCCAAAGTCCCTTTGGCCTATTGAAAAAGACCACTGCTATTAAAGATTTGCAATAATTGTGGGCCCCATTGGAGCTTTCGCATCGGGGCCCAATGAGCTTCAAGTTACGCCACTGATAACCACCCAAAACACCACGTCCAAGGTCCTCCATAGCTACAGATATTCACTCTGGGGATCACGTGCATTCCCGGAACAGACAAACTGACTATGATATTAGTTTTTCCTTAGAGTTGCCATAGGTGAATAGATTTGGATACATTAACAAATATGTGTAGATCCATGTATCCACCTTCACATGAAAAGCATCAACGGACTATACAGCTTAGACTAGATAACTATATTTCTAACCGTACTTTTTATGTAATTTTATTTATTTTCAGGCTGAAGCACTGCATGATTTCGAGGCAGCAAATCACGATGAACTTAACCTCAAAAGGGGTGATATTGTGTATGTTGTTGACTCTCCAACATCAGCTGATCAGGTAATGCTTCTTAAATAAAAATCTGTACATTATACAATATTTTAGAATAATAACTATGGTTTTTTAACTTCCTGACATTATCTTTCTACCACTATTTCAGAAAAAACAAATGTATGAAGTTGTACAATAAAATAGTGTGACGGCTAGGGGAATCCCTTCTAATGCACCACTCCAGCATTTATTTTTCCTCACTGAAATGATGTATTTAATGTAACTGTCCTGCCCTCATTCTTATACTCATCATCCAGCGTCTTCAACTTTTTTCATTGATTCTTTTGGTCCTGCGGCACCATCTAGTGCCTATAACCTCTGAATGGCCGAAAATCATGAGTTACGTCACAAGCTCTCAATGCAATCCTATGAGAGACAGAACTAGTTCAGAATGAGGTCTCATAGACTTATATTGAGTTGTGACCTCTGGCACACTCAATGAGACATTGGTTCGGTCTGCAAACAGACTAATGGTAACAGTTCTGGAAAAAGATAAAGACTCCGGAAGATGAGAATAATACAGGGAACAGGGACATATATTGTAAAGCACCACTTTAGCTCTGAAATTAAAAACAATGCTGAAGTGTTGCTTTAATGCAATTAAACTGTTTCAATTATAACTGAAAGGTCATACAATTTCCTTATGTGCAAATAGCATGAATACCCACACAGAAGCTGAAACAACTGAGGCAGCAAGTAGTTGTGCACACACCTTTTAGTGTGCATACACATGCTAAAATAAGAAAAAAATTAGATTATTCCATAGCGCCTCAAGAATAACTGGTGTATATGACCGTCCCTAAGACCATATATACAAAATATATAAATGCATTTGGATTAAAGTGTGATAAAAACAAAGGAGGCATAGGACTTAAAACTCATCAACTTGTTAAGTCTTTTAGCAGGCTTTTACATTATTTTTACTTTTCTTCCTTTACACTATTTTCTCTCATCTATGTATTATAACTAGAGAACTGATTATTTTTTTTACCATTTTTAATATTTTCTTTAAGCTGGGATAAACATCAAAGCATAAATTCCTTCTAAATTTTGTAGACTATAAGGTCATCCATTTAAAATTGATTAACCAGCAAAGTTACTCATTTCTACTGTCAGTAAACTTGAGTCATAAAATATAATCATTATAAACCTATTAGACGTTTAAGCCTATTAGCTCAACATTTCCAAATACATATGAAAAGTGTTAAAACAAAATGCAATGTCACAAAATTGAAACCTAATTCTACAAAATGGCTTAAATTGTCACCAACATCAATGTAGGCTTAAGGGCCGCTTTACACACACCAACTTCTGTGACCAACTTCTGAACAGATCTCTGGTTGCAGTGAAATCATGGACACATTATTACATTTGTACACAGCCACAAAATGGAGCAATGTGTCCATGATTTCACTGCAACCAGAGATCTGTTCAGAAGTTGGACACAGAAGTTGGTGTGTGTAAAGTGGCCCTTAAGCTTGTAATGTATTATTCACAACTAGATGGATGCCCAGTGCTATCGCTTCAGGAGGGTGATGACATCAGAATGGGGGTGGACTCTGTGACACTGAGCAGGGACAGCTCCAGGTTCTTGTGGGCCCTGAGTGAAAGTCTTAGTAGGGACCCTTTCACACTTAGCACAATTCATGATTATAATATAGAGGCTGTGGGATATATATACAGTACTGTGCAAATTATTTGGGACAAAGCAAAAAAACACATATTTTTGAATATATAATAATAAAATGTTATAATGCACTGTTACATACTAATTTTAAGAAATATGTCCTCCTTTAGCAGATATGAGATCTTCAATGCGTTTTGGCATTGATTCTACCAGGTTTTTGCATAAATTCTTCAATTCTTCATCATAGGACCACACTTGTATGGCACTGTTTATTATTATGGCGCTTATTTATGTTCATTAAGAGTAATAATTCTAGACCTCTTCCGTGGAGTAACATCTATTTTTACAGACACGAATCACACTGAGAGAAAAAGTACACTAAACCACTCCTCACAGAAACAAGCTCTCAACTGAAGCTGCTGTTATTTTCTGATTAAAACCAGTCAAACCATATTTTATTACTCAAGGTTGTACAAATTTACAGCAGTTTAAATTGGTTTCAATCACTGACTGGCTACCCCAACTTACGATTTACTTAAAAAATGCTTTGTCCCAATTAACTTGCACAGCACTGTCTATATATATATATATATATATATATATATATATAAAAAACTAAGAGCAGCACTTAATCCCTTATAAGGGTGGTGCAAATCAGTCCAGGGTTTAGTTCCTTCACCCACTATACAGACCAATAAACGACTGCAGCACTCCAATAACGATGTATATTGCCTTTAATGGCCTTCAGGCATCCCTGTGGTGGACGTTTCGGTCCTCAGAATGTTATTGGAGTGCTGCAGTTGTTTATTGGTCTATATATATATATACATACATATATATTATGCAATCCCGTAAATATGATCCCTCTTGTCTGTTCCCTCACCTTGTGCACTCTCTAACCTTGTGTGCTGTATCCCCATATTCTCTCTGTCTTTCTTGTTTTTCTCCCCCTGTATGCTATGTCTCTCTTCCTGTGTGCTGTCTCTTTTCCCTTGTCTGCTCTTCTTCCCCCTGTACACTATGTCTCTCATCCCTCTGTGCGCTCTTCTCCCCCTGTGAACTATATCACTCTCCACCTTGTGAGCTCTTCTCCCTCTAGGCTCGATGTCTCTCCCTGATGTTCTGTCTCTCCCCCTTGCATCTCTCCCCCTTTAATGTCTCTCTCCCCTCCATGTGCTGTCTCGACCCTATGAGCACTCTTCTCTCCTGTGTGCTTTCTTTTGCTTCTGTACTCTCTTGTCTCCCTGTGTACTCTCTTCTCATCCTGTGCCAAGTGTTCAAAGATGGTGGGCGCGTGAGTAAGTGCGCATGCGTGCACCAGGTCATGCCATGTCCATCTTTGTGTATTAAGGTGTCCAAGGATGGCAGCCGTCTGAGTAAGTGCGCATGCGCGCTGGGTATGCGCATGTGCACATACTCAGGCAGCAATTACCCAGGGAAGTGGCCTGAGCGGTGTCAGCGGCGTCGGCTACAGGCTGGCAGAGGAGGACCCTGGGCCAGAGGAAAACAGAACTATGCGGCATCAGTGGTGGTAATGTGCAATGTGCCAGTACAACCAGTGGTTGCCATATTTGCATACCCATCAGTTTTGTGTGCAAATATGGCTGCTGCAACTTGTGCTGGCTAATCAGAGGCTGTTCAGGAGCCACGTGATAGGAGGACAACCAGACGTAGGAGTCTAAGGATATGATAACAGATGCCACTAGACAATTATGTAAGTAGATACATCACAGAAGTCTCTGTTAAGCAAAAACTTTCCATGCTTGTGATCTGTTTGCCTGTGGTTTCATGCACTGGATAACTAGCTAATCCGTTCTATCCCACCAACCTTTAAAACATGCATAATACACAATCCAATTCTTTTACCAGTCTTATAATGTTTAATATTGTGCAGATTATATCAATATGAGTAAAATATGTAACCTCACATTTAGAGAAGACCTGGCACCAGGAAAATAAAATGTCTGGTGTGTGCTCTTAGTTTATGTCTGCTGCTCCCCTGAGTATGTCGATTTTCCTTTTTCTTAAATCCAGCATAATATTCAAAATTGATCTTGATGATATATTCCACAGATGTGGTGCTCACATGTTAATTTTTCAGAGCAACCTAAAGACATGCCCACAGAGAATCTGAAGAGCTATGCCTTCTTGGTGATACTGTAAAAATTAGCAGTAAATAATAAGGCCCATATCTTAGAAACCGTACGGCAGATTTAAAAAACAAACAAGCTAGAAAAGGCATACTCAGGGGAATCAGCAGGAATAAAGTAATAGCAAATACTAACCAGTATAGATATGATAACAAGTCCATGTGGCTTCATATAAAATCTATACTATTTGTACAGTGATTTAGGAATCCTATTCCATTACGATTGCTATTCAAACTCTGTCCCTGAATTGCGTGCACCATCCTGCACTTCTCGCTATGCTCATATCCACAATTTGGTTTAGGTTAAGAAAATAAATTGGCATCAATGCTGAAATATTGATCATTTAATGAACATAGAATGATCAGATTTTGGCAAGACAAAAGTTTTGTCGCCCACAGAAAGTAATGTGATATTCAAACAAATAATTAACTTAAAATACAAATATATGTTGCATAACATTGGTGAATGAAGTTGTGGTGCTATTAGAATCATATTTAATATTTTGTGTGACTTCCATGAGCTTGAAGGACTGCATCCACGTGGTTCACCAATGATTCATACAATTTATTAATGAAGTTATCAGGAATAGCAAAGAATGCAGTCTTACATGCCTCCCAGAGTTCATCTAGATTCTTTGGTTTTGTCTTCTAAGCTTCCTCTTTCATCCTACCCCAAACATGCTCAATGATGTTCATGTCTGATGACTGGGCTGGCCAGTCTTTGAGCACCTTGATCTTTTTTGCTTGGAGGAACCTTGTTTTAGAGATGGATGTACGAGATGGAGCACCATCCTGCTGCAGAATTTGAACCCTTTTATGATTTGGAATGTAAGAGGCAGCTAATACGGGATATTTTAGGCTATTGATATTGCCTTCCACCTTGCAAATGTTTCGCACACCCCCATACTGAATGTAACCCTAGATCATGAACTTTCCACCACTAAATTTAACTGTTTTCTGGGTGTATTTTGGATCCATACAGACTCCAGTAGGTCTCCTGCAGTATTCGCGGCAGCAGTGGTGTAATTCTACTGAAGATTCATCAGAGAAATCCACCTTCGGCCATTTTTCCAGCATTTAGCAGGCTGTGGGAGTTTGCAAATGCCACACTGTTTTTTATTTGCCTTTTCTTTAGTGCTGGCTTCTGGGCTCTGTTAAACCATGGAGGCCATTTCGAGACAGAATCTCACAAACTGTTCTAGTTGAAACAGGGACTTAAGGTGACCAAGACTGTTGGAGCTCTGCTGCAGTGGAAGAGGGGCTTGCTTTCGATTTTCTAACCAACAAATGTTCCTCCTGAGCAGTTGTCTTGCGGGGTCTGCCAGACCTTGGCTTGTCAAACACATCTCCAGTCGCTTCAAATCTTTTTTAATTCTTTGTACTTGATGCTGAGACACATTAAAGGTGCTAGCCACCTCTGCAGTGGATCTGGTCTTCAGCCTCTTGATAATCAAGGCTTTTGTTGCAGGGTGGATTTTTGGAATGTTGTCAGATCTCAAGTTGCAGTTCAAGTGAAGGTCTGGGGTGCTGCGTTTCTTTTTATACACACCCATTAATTAACTGATCATTTACTGTGCACAGGTGAGGATGTAAACTAGGATTGGGTGCATTATATGACCAGGCAACAAAACTTTTGTCTTGCCAAAATCTGACCATTCTGTGTTCATTAAATGATCAATATTTCAGCATTGATGCCAATTTATTTTCTTAACCTAAACCACATTTCGGAGGGTTTCAGCTTTCAAAAGAGTAAGTTATACAACCAATGGATGACTTTAACATCAGGTTATAAGCTTTTATTTAAATAACATGGATAAGCGACATAACTTCTGTCAGGGATTGTATTCCAGACTGTTTGGTTTTACCTTTTTCTAATCTCATATAACCAATTTTGCAAGAATGCCTTCACCTTTGTTAGCAAAATTCTTGACCACCTGTTTCCACCTTTAGAGTGCTGACCTGTTTGCATCTCTTCTTCATGATGCCCTAAAATATACTGACCTGTAAAATGTTATAGGCAAGGTATAAGTGTACAGGGTTGTCTGGGCACATCTTTAGGATAGGTCATCAATATCAGATTGTTGAGGGTCTGACACTAGCTTTACTCCACTCCAGCGTCAGTCACATGTGAGCATTGAACGGAGCTGAAAAATAGAGCTCAGTTCAAGGTGTTGGGGGGGTTGCTAAGTAGTTTTTACCATATCCTACTTAAAGGAGTTGTTCAGGTATAACACAAAAGTCTAAGGTCACCTTATGCAACTGCTTGTGAAACCTCACATTGCATGCAGCACGCTGCGAGACCGGGCACTCATGTGAAATACTTACTCAGCCACATCCTGACTAGATGTGTGCAGCCTTGCTCAAGTAACAAAGTTTGCTTGCAGACTTTCATGAAAAACCTGCAAAAAGCCCTTTAAAAGCATATGAGCTAATCTGGTAGCAGCCATTAAACCTTGAGCGGAGTTGATCTGTTCTGCTCCATTTATTGTTTACATCTGGCAGCCACTGTTGCTAATGACAGTGATATGTGGGTGTATGGGTGTAAGACCCCAACAATCTTATGTTTATGGTTCTTACCTGGACAACCCCTTTACAACTATGGGGTTTTGAGCACTGGAATACTGGGATACTTTTACTTTTGATTGGCTACTTCATAAGGAACTTTCGTCTTTTAATATTGTACTGAATATTTTGCAGGAGGCTGGTTGGCTTGCTGGTGTCAGAGAAGTGGACTGGCAAGAATACAAGGATCTGGCAACTTACAAGGGACTCTTTCCAGAAAACTTTACTCGTAAATTAGAGTAGTAAATTTGAATCAAGAGAATGATGGACACTTCGTATTTGGGTATATTGACCTTCTGAGAAGACAGATACATTTGAGACTACAATGTTAACTGTTAAAGACTGGTGCCTGTCCCAGATAAAACTTGGTGAAACATATGAGAGCAAACAAAATCAGCATGAAAGCCAGATGTCAGTTATAACCTAATAATGTGTAAATGGAGAAAAGTCGATGTTGTTCACTTGTATGCAACCACTGGTTTGTTTGTGCTTTGTCAGAATAAAGGTTAGGTGAACCTTTCCTAAGATCCTTCTTACAACATAAATCTTATTTGTTCTAAATTTCAGCACTATTTTATTTAGCTGAAAGATCAATTTTGATCTATCTTAAATTACACTGGAAGAAATTGACATACGAGTACTGTGCCCAGGACAGTGGCATTTGTTGGACATCTATCTTATAATTGCACTCTAATGGTCAGCTATGTACACTTCAATTCTTATCAGCAATGTACGGTTCCTCAAAAACGTGTAACATCATGGGTCTAGATTTCTACTATTGAAGGACACTATGGTTGTGATATTTCATCTTGGATCAAATTCTTTTAACGAAACCATGAGTGACCCAGAAAGCTCATTCAGCCGTATAAGACTTGTCATGTGCATATCAAAATCAGAAAAGCTTTCACTTCAACATAGTACATGTTCAATATACTGTAAATTGTTATGTGGGACTAAGATGTACCCTATATCAGCATACACACCCTAACTTATGTGCACTGAGTCTATATTGTCTTGAAATGCTGCATTGCAGACGATCTTACTAGTAACCGTAAAGAGCAGAATGAACAATACCCTCACAGTTTTATGTCTTAAAACCAAGGAACTGCTGCAAAACATTTTTTTTGGTGTCACTTACAGACATATCTAATGCAGTTATGTATCATGTATGTCGTCCTGTAGTTCCTTAAATCTGTAGTATCATTGACAAGTGCTTTGCTTTGAACTCGTTTTGGCATTGTGGTTTTTGTGCAATGAAGCACAACTAGCATCCATTGCCCAATCATTCATCAATACGTCTTTGTGAATGATGTGAAATTTTCTTTATAGTACTCAGAGCAGATGAAACAACAGAAATACACAGCTATTGGTTCTTTCTAGTTTACAAAACATTAGAATAATTTTTCCTGGAGAAAAGATATTTTTCCAGCTAAATACAAGATTTCAAACATGCAATGTATCCAGTATGAAAATAACATCTGTATCTATTCTGGGTTTTTTTCAATGTTGTGTCATCTCTAATAAACTTTTTGTTCAGCCACTTATTGCGACTAATAGTATGTTATAATTTTCGGGAAATATAATGAGAAGAAATAAAGGAGCAAAGATAATATATCAGCTTTATTTATTTATTATTTTTTCAGGTTTACAAAAAACGACCTAAAATCCTTTTGTACCCCAGAACCAGCATCAAACTTAACCATGAGTTTTGCAGAGTATAGTAGCTTGTCCCTAGTCAAGTGAATGCAATAGTGGACAGAGTAGGACTGTTTATTGGTAAAGGCAGAATACGTTTTCCTAATCCTTGATTGATCGCAAAAACAATTCTTTTTTCTTTAAAAATTATTTTATTGTGTAAAAGCAGCAAAACATAAAAGAAAAACCATAGATGTAGCATTGCTATAATGGCACTGACCTGAAAAATGAACCTTTCTTGTTAATTTTACCACATGGTGAATGGTATATAAAAAAAAAAAACAATTCCTGAATTGCTGTTTTATGTTCATTCTAGCTCACAAAAACCAGAAAAGAAAGGGATTATGTAATGTTTATGGTATCAATGTCAACTCATCCCGCAGAAAACAAGCCATTACCTGACTGTCGGCAGAAATAGAGAAAAATGATAGCTCTGAAAAAAGGCCAATTTAAAAGCTTTTTTGTAAAAAAAGAGACATTTTTTAGTGAGTGACATATAAATCTGGTATCGCTATAATTACTCCACCTCAAGAATAAACCCGTCTAATCGCTTATACTGCCTGGCAAATGGTGTAAAAAATGAATAAAAGAAATTCTTGACCTGCTGTTGATTTATTAATTTTTTCTCCCAAAGTTTGCAGTAATGCTCGGCTCACATACAGTACATTCTTCGATATATGCTGAGGACTTTCATCAAGTGTCCGAGTAAATTTCTGAAATATGTGATTCAGATGGAAACCCTAATGCAAGATTCCCTACAATGAGGCAGAGGAAATCGCCAGTGTGTCCTATGATCCAATGTTGGCCTTGTTTTTAATCATGCATAAAAGCACAGTCAGTTACAGTTTTGTGCACTTCTGAAAAGGAAACTGCTGAATAGAGGCTAGACAGAGACCAGAGTAACTTTGATGACTCATTATAGTGAATGGATCCATCTGGAGTGATATATGAGTCACGTTATTCTGAGATTTAGGTGGAAACCCCAAAGTAAGTGCTCAGCATAGAGCACAGGATAAACATAATCCAATATTTTATGTAAAATGTGCCCAATCAAAGCTTCAACTCAATTGACAAAAAAACTCACTCAGGTCTGTCATCTGTAAACAGAATTATAAGAGGCTTATACATTAGTGGTAGCACAAAGGCTCTAGAAAAGCACTATATGGGCATATAAAACATTTGCCATCAACATGTTTGACATTTCTGTAGAGAGGAAGCCTGCTTTATTTACGAGTTGCATGTCTCCAGAAGCACAAGCTAGACACAACGTACTGGGCACTACAATGTACTAGACACTATAATATACTGAGCACTAAAATGTCAGATTTGCAATTTTCACTCAGAATACTCCATTGCTGCTTGTTTCTTGAAAACAACTATGGAGTCAAAATCTTCATCACATCTGTAGAAAATTTTCTAGAAGGGTGCAGTTTTCCAAATGGGGTCACTATTGTGTTGATTCTGCTCTTTTGGTACTTTGGGGCTTTGTGTATAGAGTCTACAAATTATTGTATGAAAATTTACACTCCAAGAGTCAAATAGTGCTCTGTCCCTCCTGTGTCTCGCCTTGCGGCTAAGCAGTACTGTGCAGCAATATGTGGGGTATTGCATCATTCAGTAGAATTTGTGACACATTTTGGTGTAAATTGTAACCATTTCCCTTTGTGAAAATGTAAAATCTGGGGCTAAAACTAAATTTTTGTGGTAAAAATTTATTTATCTTCACTGCTTAAAGGGAGCTCAGTGGAGATAACAATTTTTTGTACTGTCCCTGCCCTCCTACATGATGAAGCTGAGCTGGGCACTACAGTTCTAGGATCTATAGATCACTTATAAATCAATAAAATCATATTTGCTACTCACCTCTAACCCTTCCCTTCAGGAACAGAGAAATTCAGTCATGCATAGTGCTAAAGTTTCAGGGGACAGGAAGCTACCAAGTAGATATGGGGGAGAGGAGACTACGGCAGTGCTGAATCAATCAATGTAGTGCTCTGTCTCTGCTCCTAGCCTGATACATGACAGCACACATTATGCACCATCATATCATTGTACAGCAAAAGATCACTTCTTGTATTTATATCTGCTTGGGACATGATTTGTATTTGAAGAGAGAACACCCCTGTTCATACATTACATAGGATGGTATATCAGGGGCTGGACTGTAGTGTGACCATGGGGCTCTGCCTTCCTATAATCATATAGGAAGGCAGGGACAGTTCCCCTTTAATAGTATAAAATTCTGTGGTACACCTGTGGTGTCAATATGATCACTACACCCCTAGATTAATTTATTGAGAGATGTAGTTTGTAAAATGGGGTCACTACTTATGGGGAGGATCTGCTGTTCTGGTAACTCAGTGGCTCTGCCAATGCAACATAGCACCCTTAAATCATTCCAGCAAAATCTATACTATATACTACGATACTTCTTCCCTACTGAGCTTTGCACTGTACTTCAAAAGTAGTTTTTAATCACTTATGTGGTAATGTCTAATTCAGGATAAATTGCATAACAAATTGTATCGTTCAATTTCTTTCATTACCCCTTTTGAAAATTAAAATCTGTGGGGCAAAACAACATTTTAGTTAAAAAAAATGGTAACTATCGTTTACTCAGCCCAATGTTGTACGATTCTGTGATTTGCCTGAGGATTAAAAATGCTCACTAATTCCCCAGATCAGGTATGGGCAAAGTGCAGCCCGTGGTCCAGATCTGGACCTCTGGTTGTTCCAGTCCATCCCTACGAGACAGCCAAAGGCAGAAAGCAGTGGACCGCGTTAGCATATAGTTGTCAACGGGACCTTTATAACCTTATATTCAGTCCCAAGGGCTGTAACTGCCCACCCGGACTATATACACAGGACAGTCTGTACAACACTCAACATTACAGTGCTCATTACACACAGAGCATACGGGTCATTCACAGTCCCACAGGGATCCGGGCACAGCCGCTACACCCCTGTTCACACATAACAGTCTCTGACCCACGGCCAGGCTCTTCCTTGGCCTAGTTCCCCTTGGAGGAGTTAAGTTCATGCATACAGGCTGCTAATGTGCTCACAGCCACTACACAGCACTCTGCTGCTCCACACTGTCCCTGCACACATTCTGGGACACACACCAGCATTGGTATAGGATACCGATCAGAACCAGGCCCAGACCCAGGTTTAGCTAACTGAGCTCCAGGGCAAGCCAGGCATCCCCAAGGACTCCTCAGCACGTGTCTCCAGGTCGCCAGCCACTTCCAAGTCTGCCATCACAAGCCCAGACCTCCAGGCAAGCGGCTGCACCAAACACGTCATCGCGAGCCCCTCCAGAGTCAGCCAGTCTTCCCAACTGCAGGTAATGCAAAACCCTCTGTCTTCTGGCCTCATGGCTCCACTCATCTCCACTGGACATGGACTCCCCTCCTTTAGAGGCTCTGTTCTGCTCTCTCTATCACACAGACTGAATCTCCCAATCTCACAGCCCTGGGCAGCTATTATCTCGCCTGCCACACCCACCAGACACACCCACACATGGGAACTCTCAGCCATGAGCACGCACTGCTCTTTTAGAGGCCGCTTATTTGTTTCATCAACCCCTTTAGCTGTTACTACTGAGCTAACTACCACTTAACCCTGTGTGTACGGCTCAGGACCCATGTGAGTCATGTCGGCCACGTGCCATAGCGCCGTCATGCCTGACAATACCATTCAGGAGCCTGAAGTCCAAGATGATGGTCAATGCTGGTATACAATGAATTGACATTCATTGTCACCAGCCTTGAACCAATTGGGCCCATACTCTGCAATATAGATAGAAAATGATTGGTATATTTTACATATGAGGGAATCAGAGGAACTAATGGTGAAAGAATTTTTTCAAGTGCGATGGCCAGGGGAGAGAGGATTGAATCCGTGGATGCAACTGTGGAGCCCACTGGAAAGGGGTACTCGGTACCGGACTGGGGTATCACTGGGGTTATCACGGCGTTCTTGGTCCGGACTGTGTCCCGAGCCCACAAGTAAAGGTTGGGGGTTATTTACAGGGGAGAAAGTCATGACGCCACCCGTGTTATGTGGTCAGGCTGACCACCGCTGCTGCAGAACCTCCGAGGATGATGGGCGGCAGCCTGTGATGTGACGGTTCTCCACAGGCAGAGCCTGGTCCCCGGGGCGGTAGTGATAAAACGTTTTGTGAGGTAAAACGGGGCTCAAGCGCAAGGATTACACAGTCTCACAGTTTTGTACTTTTCCAGGTCTTTTACTGTAAATGGTAATTCAGCTGAGTACTGTCCACGGAGTCTGTACAGGGGCCGGGTTACTCCCACCCTGGCCGGGTCCTATGGCTCCCTGTTTCTGCACTTTGTGTGTGGCCCTGCTGTCGCTTTAGCTAAGCTGCCGACCCTGTCTCCCCTCACGTGTACCAACTTGCTAGACAACTTGAGTCTTGTCCTATGTTCCTGACCCTGCCGTGTTGCTTTGCTGTGGTACAGTAATGATGTGGGACCTTCACTAATCCAGTGTTCACTATGCTGTATGTTTCAGGCACAGTCCTGAATCCGGTATCCATTCTTTGCGCTCCTCTGGGGTGAGTTTCAAGGTAACTCGGTCTCCCAGGTATGTTCCTCTGCTTCTCCGGTCTCTTTTCCTCAGACCCTGGCTTGGCCTGGAACTGGACAGCGGACCGTGGGGTGAGCCTAACGCAGCTCTTTTACACCCAGGTCCTTCTTCCTCAGTCCTCCTAGGAACTGAACTGTCCTCTTCCTCTCCACACCAGAATATATAGGGAAGCAGCTTTAGCTCCCCCTTCTGGCCTGGAGGCACTAGTGTAGTGTTGTGGGTTGTGTGGGGAGTTAACCCTCTGTGGTGTTACTGTGGCACATGAACCCTGGGGTGCCACATTACCCCTTAGTAAAGAACAGTACTCCGGGACTGTAGGAAAGCAAACAAATGACATAACAAACAATTATAATATACAGAGTCTTAAGAATAAAAACATACAAAAACCACTGAAACTCAAAAAGAGTCCTAAAAGTTCAAAAGCAGTCTTTCCGGGGGTTTAGTCTATTGCCACCGGGACTGATAAATACGGTATATACAATTAGTCTTTACCACAATCAGTTCTGTGGTAGGTATGGTCCATAAGTAATAAAGAAGAAAATGTTCAAGAATATGTAAGTAGTTCATACAGGATAGTCTCTGTAGGTACTGGGCTTTTAATGTTGCAAACAAATATAACAAGTCTCTACGGGTGTCTCTGGTTTAAGTGCAGTGGGCTCCTAAGCCCTCCGGTCACTGCTGTGAAAGATGTAATAAAAACACCTAACCAGAGTAGACTGATTTATATAAAGAGCTCTACACAGGTATACCTGGTAATGGCTATAACTCAATTGATGACACAGACTTGGTCTTCAAAAGAATAGCTCCCGTTTATTGTTTGTAAAAGCTTATATACGTTTACAGAAGTTTAGAAAAATAGGTTACATCATACAATGACAAATATGATGAATATGCAGTATAGACAGTTTTGAGATGATTAATTAGTGACCTTTAAGAGAGTTACAGAAGATAAGAACGGTACACTCGGGCTATCGACTTTCCTAAATCAACCTCCATTTGCTTCCCGCCTATTGTTGTGGTGGATCCTCGTCCCATTGTGAGTTTCCCTGCTTGGCCACCTTTTTCTGCTGCAACCCTTCTCTTTCCCACTGCTTGAGTTCACCTTCTGCTGTTCTGGAAAGGAAAGTATTGTAAAGTCAATCTGCACTGGCTGAAATGGGTAGAGTAGCCTTAGCACACACTTCTGTCTCAACCGCTATTCCCACCTTATGGCATGCACAGACCACACAACCGTGTATATACTTAGCAGCATAGTGGAACCCAGGTGCCACCTAGTGATGTTTCTACTGGATCCTCTTCTCGGGCATCTTCATGTTTCCATTCTTCTTTCTTCCATTTAGAGGCCTGTGCTTGCAGGCACCCTAGGAGTTCAGCGTCCACTCTCCCAGAGACACACATAGTGTACATCCCTATCGGGAGAGGGAGAAGGGCTGCAGCTTTAGCTGCCCTGTCAGCATGGTCATTTCCTTCGGCCTCCTTGGTGCACTCCTTTAAAGGTACCGTCACACAGGGACATATCGCCGGCGATATTGCCGGGGATCGCGGGAGCGCGCATCCCTGACAACATCGCCGGTGAGATGTCACACTGAGCAACTTACCGGCGATGTCGCCGGCTAGTTGCCGCGGCTATCGCTCGCTGAGTTGCCCAGCAACTCAGCGAGCGATAACCCGCAATGTTGGAGATAGGCAGAATCGCCCGTAACATTGCGGGTTGCCGCGTTACACAGGGCGATCAGGCAGAATCGCCTGAGCAACATCGCCAGGTTTCCCAACATTGTTGGGAAACCTGGCGATGTGACTCAGGCGATTCATCGCCTGATTATCGCCCTGTCACACGCGGCAATTCGCCGGCGATGTCGCCGCAACCTGGCCACGCCCCTCGGTTGCCGGCAACATCGCCGGCGATATCTCCCCGTGTGACGGTACCTTAAGTGAGCTTGCACATTAACCACAGCTTAATGGGTTTCCCTGGAGATTCCACAAGCTGTCTGCTTTTCCATACAGGGCCGTAATCATGGCAAATACCAAAAGCGTAACGGTTATCAACAAAAACGCACCCCAAGTTCCTCCACCATAATACAAGCCTCTGTCAGAGACTTTAGTTCAGTCTGTAATGTGGATTGGGGTCTCTTGTACGCTTGCCAATGGCTGTGTTTCAATGTTTATTAGTTCAAAACAATTGTGTTCAATTTAATTTATCAAGTCATCATTAGTATTAGGTAATAAATGTTTCTGTGTCGATACTCCTTTTGCATATCCCCCCAATTCATAACATTAAACCAATACATTTGGAATTCCTAGCGTTGGGGCAGAGAGAATGTCATTCTTCAGCATGTCAAACCAATTTTGCTTCTGGTGTGATTTCATAGGGTTTGTTCTTGTTGCATTCTGCCAACACATGATATAGTGACTGCATTTTCTTTGATGCTGAAGAAATCAACTTCCTGCAGTAACCCACCAGCCCTAAGAAGGTGCTTAATACTCTTTCAGTGGTAGGTTGTTTTGCTTTACTGATTGCTTTCTTTCTGTCAGCTGTGATGTGTTTTGATTGAGTAGAGATGCAGTAATCAAGTCAAAATGACTTCAGTCTGTAATTCTTCCCCATTTTGCATCTCTCCTCAAACAAAAACCCCAACAGAGACAATGCTACCTGTAAATAAGTTGGTCTGTCTGGTGTGCATGATCAATTGTACTCGTTCATTTTCTGGGTGCAAGGAAAGAAGTATATAGGTACAGGTGATAGTAGAGCTGCTTTATTTTGGTCTATTTATATCCAGATTAATTGTTACCATTATTTATAATCTATAAGGGGATTGTGGCATTCAGAAGCCCAGACCCAGGACTTTACCTGGTACCTGGCACCTGTATCTGTGCCTCTGAATCCACTGGTCATTCACACGGATGAATTGCCTTCAACAGGTCATATCAAAATAACCCAATTTACCCATCTAGGCATTTCCTGCTTCTTTCTTCTTTTTTTTTTCCTAACATTTTTTCTGCGTCATTAACTGCCCCTGCTTCTCTGCTACCACTCTGAACTAGTAATCCTCTAGCCTGTCATCCAAACCAGTAACCAGCACTGGTTTCCCCAGTAACTGTCAAAGGTCGCTAACCCTGTCTTCAGTATCCTGCACCCCAAACTAGACTTTTACTAGTTCGTTCTCTAGCTTGTCATCCAAACCAACAACTTGGTTTCCACAGTAACTGTCAAAGGTCGCTAACCCTGTCTTCAGTATCCTGCACCCCAAACTAGACTTTTACTAGTTCGTTCTCTAGCTTGTCATCCAAACCAACAACTTGGTTTCCACAGTAACTGTCAAAGGTCGCTAACCCTGTCTTCAGTATCCTGGCACCCCAAGCTAGACCTTCATCAGTTCACCCTACCACCAGCTTGTCAATAAAGAAACCACAAAAAAAACAAAAAAACATCAACCTGGTTTCCCAAGCTGGACTTCTTCACCCTGCCTCAAACAAAAAAAAAACAACAACAAAAACAAAAAAAACATCAACCTGGTTTCCCCAAGCTGGACCTCTCTCTCCTAGGCAGTCAATGCAAACTCAATTTCCTTATTATTCTAGTTGTAGGGAACACTTGTCTAAGCAAGTGGAAAAGAAAAAAAAATAATAAAACATACAATGAGAATAATTATATAATAATAATGATCTACGGGAAAAAAAAACATACAATGCAATCCCAAAAAACCAATTGTCATGTATATCAGAATTATCTGTAGCAGACACCTCTATTCCTGAATCCACCCCTTCCTCTGCATATCTGTAATTATTACCTTTTTGCACCTATACTTTACACTTTTTCTGAATCAACTTTATGCAAGGATACAACATCACCGTGGCACATCAAGCAATTCACATTATATTCTTCTACCTGACTCATTACCCATGTTATAGCTGGAATTCCATGAGGAGAACAAAAAGTCTTGCAGACTTCAAACTGTGTAAATCCCTTATCAATTATGCAAATGTTACAGTTATCACTGATTTCATAAGCTGACCCCTGTCTCAGAGGCTTGAATGAATCCCATAAAATTTTGTCACTAAGATCTATTCCAACATAAAGCAGTGTTTGTCATACCAGCTGAAATACTGTCCTGCCAGCTCAGTCCTTTTGTCTGCTCAAAACCCCCCTTTTCCCTGCTGCTGTGAGCGTAACCTTCACACAAACATTCTAAATTCCACTGACTGGCTGTATCATAAACAATATTAGCAAAGGAAAAAAACAAAGCAGTGATTTTTTGTACAATACAGGTTACATAATACTGTACGGAGAAAGGGAGGAGTGGGTGTGACGTATGAAGAAGAAGAAGGGAGGGAGGAAAGAAGGGAGGGAGAAGTGGTGCGAAGCTTGTTCAGAGTATGAAGAGAATGGGAGTTATAGTCTCCTGTTTCCCTATTAGTTCTGGCAAGAATTTAAAAACAAAGTAGTACCGTATAGGCAGAGAAAGTCAATAAAGTTGTAGGACAAGAACGTATACAGACAAATAGAACAACAAATAAGAGACAATAAGTATGACCGAACAAGACAAGACAACAAATAACAATAATCAAATCAGTCTATCTGAGTTTCCCATTTCTAATTCCACAAAGATTGACTCTTGTTACCTCTTGTTACCCCCCTCCTGGAGAAGACAGTACCTTGAGACAATGGCTCAAACTTACCACGCTTCTGTATGTTGTTCAGCAGGAGACGGGTAGTAACCTTTGTGTTCAATCCAAGGTGAATATAAAAAGGGGAAAAAATATACATAACAGATAATCATCACACGGGGCCTCCATTTGTGAAAGATGTAATAAAAACACCTAAGCAGAGTAGACTGATTTGTATAAAAAGCTCTACACAGGTATACCTGGTAATGGCTATAACTCAATTGATGACACAGACTTGGTCTTCAAAAGAATAGCTTCCGTTTATTGTTTGTAAAAGCTTATATACGTTTACAGAAGTTTAGAAAAATAGGTTACATCATACAATGACAAATATGATGAATATGCAGTATAGACAGTTTTGAGATGATTAATTAGTGACCTTTAAGAGAGTTACAGAAGATAAGAACGGTACACTCGAGCTTACATATGGCTTGGTGGTCTTATCTAGAGAACAAGGATAAAGGCAAGAATGTGCTGAATTGTGCTCATCTTCACTGAACAAACTGTTACATAGCCAGTTAGTCAGAATAGACATGATAAAATAAAAAATGGCCTCTTTAGATACAATATGGCGGAAGCTACATAGTACCTATAATATCGTCTTTAACACCGCATAAGAGGCCAAGTTCTTATTCTCCGTGGCTGCCACCTAACACCATGCTATTCTCACCCTTTTTTGTACACTTACACTCTAACGGGTTCTATTGAGCTTTATAACAAACATATTTACATTTCACATTTGATTCCACACTTTATTCCTTGTACCTAGCCAGTATCTGACCCTGGGTACTACGCTGATCTGCGTAATGCTGGTGTACTGGGTGTACTTAGCCTAATGGTGTGGGTGGACATGTACCTACTTAGAGTATTTGTTACTATTGTGGATGGAAATCTGACAGTAGGACTGGCAAGCTCACTGGGACCAGGAATTGGTTCTTCCTCTTCAGGCTCAACTTCCAGTTCTTCATGTCTTGGGACTTCTTGTGGTACCGGTTCTGGCATTGGTTCTACCACTTGAGGGAAGGCAATCATGGGAACTACAACTGCTCCATAGTAATTTGGCCATGTTTTGGGGAAATCTCCTAAAACGGTATGGTACACATCCTCCTCTTTTCTGACAGGTTGGACCTGTACGGGTAAGGTTACTTCTGGTGTCTTCAGGGTTTCAGGACACGGTTTGATATGGTCTCTTGACACAACTGCTGACGTCCTTCCTTCGTCCTTGCTGATTAGACACACTTTGGCATTGTCTAAATTTGATGGTAAGACCGTATATGGGGTGGTTTCCCACTGATTATCCAATTTGTTGGTGCGTCTCTTTCTCTTGAGAACTTGCTCACCAGGTTGTAATGGGGTTGCTAGAGCATGTTGGTTAAAGGTTCTCTCTTGTCTTTCTCTAGCTTGCCGTATACGTTTCTCTACACAATTTTGTACTTGGTGATACTGCTGTTGACGTAGGGTATCCCAATTGGATTCTTCAACTTCCGCATCTGGCTTCAGAATTCCCATATCTAAATCAATTGGCAGCTTACCGGGCCTTGCTCGCATAAGGTAGGCTGGGGTGCAGTTTGTAGAACTCACTGGGACATGCTTGTACAAGTCTACCAAGTCGGGTAATTTCTCTGGTCATTAATTTCTCTCTGACTCTGGTAAGGTTTTCAACAGGTCAATCACAATATGGTTCATCTTTCGCATAAGCCATTGGTTTGGGGATGATAGGCTGTCGTGGGATCTTCTTACAGCTGTACATGTTGCAGAATTCCTGTAAAAGCTCTGACTCGAAAGCTGGACCTTGATCTGCAAGGACATGTTCCGGGTAGCATGAGGTCTACAGAAATGTGTCTGAAATGCTTTTTCAGCTGTCTTCGCTGTCAGGTCCTTGACGGGTACCAGCACTAAGAAGCGGGAGTAATGGTCCACGATGGTTAAGGCATAGACATAGCCTGACTGGCTTGGTGACAACTTGACGTGGTCTAATGCAACTATCTCAAGTGGTTGCTTGGTTACTATGGACTGGAGTGGGGCTCTCTCACTCTGTTGATTCTTTCTTCTGAGGTTGCACAGGCCACATTTTCTACACCAATCTTCAATTGATTTTCTCATGCCAACCAGTAGAATCTCTCTCTTAAGAGCACTTCCAACTTCTTCCATCCAAAATGACCTGCACCGTCGTGGTAGGCTTCTAAGACCATTTTGACATCTCTCTTGGGTACGATAATCTGCCAGACTAACTCATGTGATTTAGGGTTGGTGTGCCTTCTGCAGAGCTTCCCTTGATATAGGAACAACTTGCTTCTTTCTTTCCAGAGTTGTTGGGTCTCAGCTGGAGCGTTCTGATTAGGATATGCACCTTGTTGTATAAGCAGTTCTTTCACTAGCTTCACAGCTGGATCGCTATCCTGGGTGTCAGCCCATCTATGGTGCGCTAACGGGTTGAGATTTGCATTCTGTTGTTTTTGGTAGATGCTGGGTTGATACTGTTCTCCCTTAAAACTGTGAAAGGCCAGTAGTTCAGTTTCTTCCAGCTCCTCCGGTTCCTCTTTCACGACTTTTAAGTGTGGCATCCGGGATAAGGCATCTGCATTCCCGTTCTTGCAGCCTGCCCTATATTTGATGACAAAATTGTAGTTAGACAGCTAGGCTATCCATCACTGCTCCAACGCACCTAATTTTGCTGAGTCCAGGTGGGTCAATGGGTTCTTATCAGTGTAGATGGTGAATTCTGCAGCTGCCAGGTAGTGCTTGAAACGCTCGGTTACAGCCCAAACTACTGCCAGTAGTTCTAACTTGAAGGAACTGTAATTCTCAGGGTTTCTTTCCGCAGGCTGGAGTTTCCTGCTTGCAAAGGCAATAACTCTTTCTTTGCCTCCTTGCTTCTGTGAGAGTACTGCTCCCAGTCCCACGTTGCTGGCATCCGTGTACAGAATGAAGGGTTGATGGTAATCTGGATACGCCAGGATCTCCTCTCCTGTCAGTGCCCACTTTAGCTTTTTGAAGGACTCTTCCCTCTCGTCATTCCCCTGGAAAGGGGGATTACGGGTTGAAGACCTTTTTGACTGTCCTACCAGGATGTCTTGTAGGGGAGCTGCTAACTTTGTGAACCCTCTGATAAATCTTCTATAATAGCCCACCAGTCGAAGAAATTGTCTCACCTCTTTCACATTGGTGGGTCTTGGCCAATCCCTTATCACTGTGACTTTATCAGGATGCGGCGCTACTCTCCCTGAACTCACAACATGTACTAGGTACTGCACCTTTTGCTTGAGAATGTGGCACTTGGATGGTTTGATCTTCATGCCGTATCCAGACAAGGCTTCAAACACTTCTGCCAGGACTTGTAGATGCTGTTCATATGTCTTGAAGTAGACTATGACGTCATCCATGTACAGGAGGACAGTTTCAAAGTTCTTATGGCCTTGGCAGCTCCCCATCAGGCATTGGAAGGTACCGGATGCGTTGCAGAGTCCAAACTGCACACAATTGAACTCACAGAGGCCCATCGGCGTAGTAAATGCTGTCTTCTCTTTGTCAGCCTCTGCCACAGGAACATGCCAATACCCACTAGTCAGATCCAGGGTTGAAAAGTAGTTAGCAGATTTTGACTCCTCAATCCTAGGTATCGGGTATGCATCCTAGTGTGTAATGTGGTTGATCTGCCGATAATCTACGCACATTCTCATGGTCCCGTCCTTCTTTTTAACCAACCCTAAAGGTGCTGCCCAGGGGCTACAACTGTCTCTTATTACACCTGCAGTTTTCATCTCTTTGAACATGTCTTTGGTGGTTTGATAGGGAGTGGGTGGTAATGGTCTATACCTCTCTTTTATAGGCTGATGGTTACCTGTGGGTATAGTGTGCTCTACCCCTTTAATTTGCCCAAAGTCTAACGGGTGTTTGCTGAATATCTGCTCATATTCTTTTACTACCCGATATTCTCCATGCTTTTGATGGGAAGGTGTAGAATTGGTACCCACATGTAGGTTTTGGCACCAATCCTCCAGCTTTTCCCTTGAGCCATTGTCATCCGCCTGACTTGACGGGTTCCAGGGCTCAACGGCTGTGATGGCGTTGATATCAACTGTAAATTATTTAGCTATGGTAGCATACTTCGGTATGGTGGCCTCATCTTCCCCGCAATTTAGAAGGCGTTTTGGCACTCTTCCCCAGTGTACCTTAACTACTCCTCTCGCCGTCAGTATAGTGGGCCTACTGTCTGAGTACACGGGTTCTACCAGGGCTTGATAGTCTCGTCCTTTAATGCCTATTGCGGCTCTACACCAGACCAACATTTCAGTTTTGGGAGGTATTACAATGGGTATCGGATCACTTACCCATACACTGCCAATTTCACCTCCTGTCATTTCTATCTGTTGTTTCAGCATTCAGAGTCTCTGTTGCCCGGTTCTGGCAGTGTCGGCGATCTGCTGTAAGACAGTAATTACCTCAGAAAAACAATTTGCAATTACCAAATTATATTCGTGTATAAGCCGACCCGTGTATAAGCCGACCCTCCTACTTTTGCCCCCAAAACCTGGGAAAACCTATTGACCTCGAGGGTGCACCCCAGCACAAGTATACAGCCCCCAGCAGTGTGGTATACAGCAGCCTCCCCAGTGGTAGTATACAGCAGCAGCCCCAGTGGTATATACAGCAGCAGCCCCAGTGGTAGTATACAGTAGCCCCAGAGGTATATACAGCAGCCCCAGTGGTAGTATACAGCAGCAGCCCAAGTGGTATATACAACAGCAGCCCCAGTGGTAGTATACAGCAGCCCCAGAGGTATATACAGCAGCAGCCCCAGTGGTAGTATACAGCAGCCCCAAAGGTATATACAGCAGCCCCAGTGATAGTATACAGCAGCCCCAGAGGTAGTATGCAGCAGCCCCAGTGGTAGTATACAGCAGCCCCAGTGGTAGTATACAGCAGCCCCAGAGGTATATACAGCAGCCCCAGTGGTAGTATACAGCAGCCCCAGAGGTATATACAGCAGCCCCAGTGGTAGTATACAGCAGCCCCAGAGGTATATACAGCAGCCCCAGTGGTAGTATACAGCAGCCCCAGAGGTATATACAGCAGCCCCAGTGGTAGTATATAGCAGCAGCCCCATTGGTAGTATACAGCAGCAGCCCCAGTGGTATATACAGGCCCCCCCATCAGTATACAGCCCCCCCTTACTGGCCGCAATCCTGTAAAAGAATACATTAGTATACTTATCCCTGCCGCTGTCCCGCTGCCGCTGTCCGCCGCCGCCATCGCGCTCCTTCGGCTTCATCCAGCGTCTTCCGGCTTCCTCCTCTGGCGCGCAGACAATGACGTCATTGCCTGCGCCCACCGGAGGAAGCCAGAAGAAGACGGATGAAGCCGGAGGAGCGCGATGGCGGCGGCGGACAGCAGCAGCGGGACAGAGGCAGGGATAAGTATACTAATGTATTCTTTTACAGGATTGCGGCCAGTAAGGGGGGGCCTGTATACTGATGGGGGGGTGACTGTATATGTATACAGTTTACAGTGACTCGCGTATAAGCCGAGGGTGGGACTTTTCAGCCCAATTTTTGGGCTGAAAAACTCGGCTTATACGCGAGTATATACGGTACATTCATTCCTAGCAACATTACTGGTTCACGTTCTCCCCAGTCAACATCTACAATAATAATACCCTGATTCTTCAATTCTCAACAGCTGAGGGAAAGGGGAGCGGAGTGGTGCTCACCAGGTTCTTATGAGGTCGTAGTGCCAGAAGAGGAAGTCTGTAATCTATAGCAAATAGAAATTACTCCAGCACTTGGACAAATCTTCTTTATATGAAAATAGCTTTATTCCATCTTAAAATCTCCCCTGCATATAAAATATAGAGGGACAAATTCTGCATTTCGGAACAAGTCCTTACTCTACAGCGTTGCCCAAGTGAGATAGAAACCCCTTAAAAACATGAAAAACACCCTGCCCAGGAGACACAAGTGTGGAAAATACAAATCATTAATCATGACAGGTCAATTTACATATCACATGGGTAAAGAAGAATTCCCATTAACACAAAGACGCCAACCTATAATCTGTATATACAAAAATAACCAAATTCATTCATGAGACCAATGAGCGGCACATAAATACAGAAATAACCTAATTCATTCATGAGACCAATGAGCGGCACATAAATGCAGAAACAACCAAGTTCATTCATGAGACCAATGAGCGGTACATATCAACAAGGGAATTTGGAATAAGGAAAAAAGTAAAGGGGAAATGTCAAAACACCATCATATACCCTTCATATGTATAAAGTAAGACAAGCACCTTACAAGTTGTTGCCTAATAAAAATATGAAAGATCAGTTTTAAAATTTAGACCACTTGGAATTCTTGTATTAAGTTTATGGATCCAGAATATTTCACGGTGGCGTACAGAGCATTTCCAATCTCTGCCCCTTGCTACCCTTAAGACCCTCTCAATGCCTTTTACCCAAAGGCTCCTCAAGTCACCATGATGTATTTCTTTTAAGTGGCCTGAGAGGCCAGACAGATTCTTAAATTGACCAGAGTCAGGTTTCGATGCAGAAATATGTCCGGCCAATCTTTTCTTCATAGTTCTGACCGTGCAGCCAATATAGTCCTTGCAACACGAATTGCAAGGAGCCATATATATGACATGTGTCATGTTGCAATTCATATATGTGCGTATGTTAAATGTTCTATTATTTGCACGATCATGAAACAGAGAAGTAACTTCCATGTATCTGCATAAATTGCACCTAGTCCCACCGCACCTATAGTTACCAAAAGTGGACAACCACGTTGGAGTTCGTTTGGTACTAGAAAACATTGAAGGTGCCAGAATGTTACCCAAGCAAGGCGCTCTTTTGGGGACACACCTGAAACCCCGGTCCAGAATTTTTTTCATAGTGGGGTCCTGACGCAAAACCGGTAGAAACTTGTGAATAGCATCAGTGTCCACGGAGTCCCACCCTGGCCAGGTCCTTTGGCTCCCTGTTTCTGTGCTGTGTGTGTGACCCTGCTGCTGCTCTAGCTAAGCTGCTGGCCCTGTCTCCCCTCAGGTGTACCAACTTGCTAGGCAGCTTGAATCTTGTCCTATGTTCCTGACCCCACTGTGTTGCTTCGCTGTGGTACAGTGAAGATGTGGAACCTTCACTAATCCGGTGCCGGTGTTCACTATGCTGTATGTTTGAGGCACAGTCCCGGATCCGGTATCCATTCTTTGCGCTCCTCTGGAGTGAGTTTCAAGATAACTCAGTCTCCCAGGTGTGTTCCTCTGCTTCTCCTGTCTCCTTTCCTCAGACCCTGGCTTGGTCTGTAACGGGACAGCGGACCATGGGGTGAGCCTAACGCAGCTCTTTAACACCCAGGTCTTTTTTCCTCAGTCCTCCTAGGAACTGAACTACCCACTTCCTCTCCACACCAGAATATATAGGGAAGCAACGTTAGCTTCCCCTTCTGGCCTGAAGGCACTAGTGTAGTGTTATGGGTTGTGTGGGGAGTTAACCCTCTGTGGTGTTACTGTGGCACATGAACCCTGGGGTGCCACACAACTATCGGTCTACCCGGAGGCCTCATCAGATGTTTGTGAATTTTGGGTTAAACATAGAATACTGGGGTGATGGGATGTTGATTAACCAAGTATTCAGATAATTTTGAATCTATGGTGCCTTGTCTCATGTGGTATGCGATCTTATCAGCAATTAGGGCTCTGATCCCTGGAGTAGGGTCACAAGATATAGGTGCGTACATATCAGCATCAGATAATTGTCGCTGAATTTTGTTGATATAATACCTACGGTCCATCACCACAACTGCACCACCCTTATCGGCTGGTTTGATAATAATAGTTGGATTACTTTTGAGATTTTGAATTGCTTGGGATTCTTCTATAGTGAGATTGTTGTGTAGGCGAAAATCACCATTTTTTATTTTCCTAGTGATGCTACGTACTTCATTCTCCACCAAGCCGACAAAGGTCTCAATTGGGTGGTGTGTTTTGGGTGGCATGAAAGGACTTGCTGTTTTGATCTATAAACCTTTAAGAGAGAAGGCATCTACGTGGTGGTGCTAGATGTCCTCTCTGATGACATATCTTGATCAGCAAAATGGGATTTAAGCCTTATGTTCCTAAAGAACCTACCAAGTTCCTGTTCAGTTGTGAATGAATTGAACCTGGGAGTGGGGCAAAACGTGAGCCTCTTCTGTAGGACATGTGACTCTACTGGGGAGAGTGTGTGTGATGAAATGTTGAAGACCAAGTTGGCCATACCTGGGACCGTAGTTGCAACGGATGTGGGAGAGGTGGTACAATTGGGTTGGGTGGTTGTTGTGGGGTGCCTCTTCCCCGCCTCATTTTCTGTATGGATGACGGTAGCCTAACAAACAGGGGGGATATGGTCTTCCATAGTCGCTTTCCCCACTGCTGGATGAAGCGTAGCCTGGTCTGGGGGTGTAGGGTTCTCCCTTGCGCCATCGATACACCTGGCCACAGGTGTAATCCTCTTGATCCCTCAAATATTTTGATCTCTTTTTTAATTGCAGGTTCTTCCTATATTCTGTAATGACCTTATTAGTCTTAGACTTGAGATTGCTGAATTCTGTTTCCGGTAGGGTATGTGAGAGTTGTTCCTCAATCTCTTCTTTTTGTTAGCAAATATTTCAATTTCCTTTTGTAGATGTTCAATGGTTAATGTAATGATGTCCATCGAACACTTGTTGAGTATTCCTTCAAACTTCTCACAAAATTCAATGTTCTCGGCAAAGAAAGTCGGTCTGAGGAAACTCTCAGGCCTCTTGGAATACGCATGGATTTGTGGTATTCCATGAGTGTTGTTAGATGAAGATCGAGTGCAACCTGTCTCTTCAGTTCTTTCTCATAATCTTTCCCACTTTTCTCCTCGGCTGGGACCGTGAGAAAGGAACTGGATATGGGAACTCTTGACACTAGAGCTGTGGATTCATCTTCAGCATATGAGAACATAGAAAACGACATTGGGGTCATGGTGTATCCAGGAGCACACACAGAAAAACCACCACCATATCATGACATCACGCAAAGGTCCTGTAGATCATGTGTATATGGTGACAGGTTCTACACAGTGCAAATAGAGTCTGTGGAGCCTCGTTTAGGAGTCTCAACACAGGACTGGTCTCTCTGAGATCAGTGAATACTTTGTTGTAGGTCCTACACAGTGTCATATGATTACACACAAGCCCATGCTATGAATGTAAAAAGGGATACAGATGTAATATTTATTTAGGTTACAACATTTGGAGCCATATATAAAGTAGGATTAAACAAAAAGAAACAGACCAAAAATCGGAAAAACAAGAGAGAACAAAATACAGAATATAATATAGAATAAGAAGGAAAAAATATTTAAAACAATAAATAAAAAGTAAAAAAAAATAAAACTAAAAGATGAAGAAGAAATAAAATATTAAAAAATAATAAGGAAAAGAAAAGAAAAGAAAAGAAAGAAGTGATAAAAGTAAACGTAAAATTAGAAAAAAGAAACAATAAGACATAAAGAAAGGAAAGAAAAATTGAAAAGGAAAACCAGTAAAATAAATAAAGAATATGAAAATGAGTACAGTACAAAAATTATATAAAAAATAACTAAAAAAGTGACAGAAAAGAAAAGAAAAAGAAAAAGAAACAGAGAAAAAGAGACAAGAAAAAGATAAAAAGCTAAGGGAAGAACAGCAAGATAGAAAAAAGATTACCGTAAATGAAAAAATAAAAAATGGAGAAAAATAAAAGAAAAAAAGACAAGGACCAGAAAATAAGAAAGAAGAAAAAAAAAGAAGAAGCCATTCTCACAATATGGAATCCACAGATATACAGAGCCTAAACAGTCAAGATATAGAGCCTGGGTTTAGATAACAGGTAAAGTGTTATAATCTATATATAAGCCATTGGGGCTCATTGTATTCAGCCTATCATCTCTTTCTTTTTAAGTATCATTAATTGTGCCCCACTCCTCCCTCCTTAATGGTGGTACATTATCAATAATTTGAAACTTCAGTTGGCTTACATTATGTTTTTTTGTCTAAAATATGTCTAGGAATAAGCAACTCAATTCTCTCAGTCCATATATTGGACTTGTGTTGTACAATCCTATTTTTAGCCAACTGAGTCATCTCACCCCCATATTGTAGTCCACAGGAGCAGGTAATGAGATAAATAGCATAATTGGTATTACACATGAAATAATCCCTAATGAAAAATGTCTTACCAGTCTAAGGGTACTTTCACATCAGTGGTTTTTTTAAATCTCGGCAGATGCGGTTAAAAAAACGCATCTGCCACGATTACCGCATAACTGCTGCACTTGCGGCACAGTTGCAGCAAGCCCCATGCAATGTCTATGGGGCTTGCGGTAAGTGTGTGGCAGGTGCGGCAAGTGCGGTTTCGGCACTTGCGGCAGGTGCGGCCGCGAAAAAGAACGCGGTCAGCCGCGTTTTTTTTGCGGCCGCACCTGCCGCAAGTGCCGATACCGCACTTGCCGCACCTGCCGCAAGCCCGCATAGACATTCTATGGGGCTTGCCGCAACTGTGCCGCATCTGCCGCGATTTAAAAAAAACGCTGATGTGAAAGTACCCTAAGAGTGTCTAAAAAAATTACTCTTGGAAACATTATTTCAATGGCAACATGACAAACAGGGAAAAGTACTTTCCTTCAGCTTTGACAAAAAATGTTGTGAAGGGCTTTTGCCACCTAGGTTGGCCCTCACTAGTTTATCCCTTACAGGTTTAACCTTTCGGAATGCCATTATTGAGGGCTGACTAAATTCTTCCTGTCCCGGGTGGGAATTCTTTACAATGTGCTAATATCTATGTATGATCTTTCCAACCATTTTACTATAGGGGCCATATGTTTAAAAGGGATATGTTTATTACCCTTCCTAGTGTATGGGACATCAGGTTGGCTGGAGGTAGTCTGTCATAATGCGTTGTCAGGATATCCCCTTGCATGAAATTTACAGGTCATCTCCTACCTTCCTCTGCATCTTGTCTCAGGGTCTGACACAATTCTGTCCACTCTTTTGAATTGACTGCCTGGAAGATACTTAATCATAGAGGCTGGATGAAAACTATGTACCTCAATAAAGAATTTCTTTCAGTGTCTATACTAAAGAGGTGAGTCATCAAAGATCCATAAACCAACGGCACCTTTTTGTCAAGGATGCTCATCAGTGTCGGGGAATGAACCATGGTGAATTTCAATATTCTATGTTTGGAGTTTAACTCATTCAAAAATTCACACAAAGTTGGTTCATCCCCAGTCCAAATCATGAAAATATCATGTATGTAGCGCAGTCAAATTCCCCCACAGAAGTGGTAGAACCAACTATGATACATTTACAATCCTCCAGTGTTTATTTTACATGGCAGTGCAGTTTTTATTCCTTTCTTTCTTCAGCATCAATTTTAGTTCTCTTTCAGGCAAAAATTCCTACTTTGGTTTCGTCTTTATAGGCTGACCCTGGCATTCTGCTCAATTGATATCTTATAATCCCTTTCCCTGATCTACCATTTGTATTTTCATTACTCCAATATATCACTTCATTGTTCTGCCATTCACTACCTCATTTCTTGCATGATAACTGTTTTGGATGATACCCGTTATACTCTGCTCCCTTTGGGACCCCAAGTCTTTTTTCTACTAAACAGTTTTCTGACTTTTCTCATCACATAAGTCCTCTCATAAAGTTTGCAAATTACCCATCTGTGTTTAGAGTGACACTTTTAAATTACACTGTGGGTTTTGCAATATATGTGTCAGGTGCTCTGCTAAATCGTGTGGTTGTTGTTTGTGGCTTTGCTGAATATGACAGAATTTCAATACTGACTTTTAAAGATAGCCATATTAAAAGAAATGTTAAAAACATCTCATTTGCTTGCTTACACAAAAATCAGGACTAAGACACCAGCTACAAGGTGAATCATCATGAAGATATTCAACATGCTGTTATATACCATACCTGCATTTATTTTTTATATTGGTAGGTATAGTTCACACAAAAATAAAATTTTCTAAATTAAGTTTTCTAAAATATTTTGTAGTAGTATAGTGATAATATTGAATTCTAATCTGTTATTGTCATTTATTTGTGTAGTCTCCTGCCAGGAATTAAAGTCTCTAATACGACCAACAGGACGAACAGCTAAATTCACTTGTGGGGTTGATAGCACTTCAGTCCTTCAGCAAGGTCTTCACTGGTATCATCAGGATAATAGAAAGGTTATTAAATGGCTTCTATTCTACAAGCCTGGGAAGCCAGATGAAACTGTGCAAGAATATAAAACAAGGACATCCCTGGAAATTGTTACAGAAAGCTCTTGCACATTGAGCATTACAAATATAAGGCCCATGGATGATGGCACATACTTCTGTGCAGCTTGGCAGAATACCACTGTCTAGTAACTACATTAGGAAATGGTGCAATTTCCTTCTAATGGTTTACAGCAATTTCACCTGTGTTGGACTTAAAAAGGGATCTGTCACTAACTACCGTATATACTCGCGTATAAGCCGAGTTTTTCAGCCCAAAAATTGGGCTGAAAAGTACCCCCCTCGGCTTATACGCGAGTCAGTGCTGTATACCGATGTATACATCGGTACATACCGATGTATACATCGGTATACAGCAGCCCCCGCATCCCCAGTAATCCGGCGCCCCCCCAGCGTCTCTCCGGTCACCTGAAAAGCAAACTATACTTATCAGTGTCCGCTGTCCGCGCCCGCTCGCCTCTGCCGTCTGCGATCCTCCATCTTCATGCGGCGTCTTCCGGGTTCCTGTGCTCGTCGCAGGGAATGACGTCATTCCCTGCGACGAGCACAGGAAACCGGAAGACGCCGCATGAAGAAGGAGGATCGCAGACGGCACTGTCACGGCAGAGGCGAGCGGGCGCGGACAGCGGACACTGATAAGTATAGTTTGCTTTTCAGGTGACCGGAGAGACGCTGGGGGGCCCTGGATTACTGGGGCCCTGTATACTACCACTGGGGCTGCAATCTACTACCACTGGGGCTGTATATACTACCACTGGGGCTGTATATACTACCACTGGGGCTGTATATACCACTGGGGCTGTATATACTACCACTGGGGCTGTATATACTACCACTGGGGCTGTATATACTACCACTGGGGCTGTATATACCACTGGGGCTGTATATACTGCTGGGGCCCTGTATACTACCGCTGGGGCTGCAATCTACTACCACTGGGGCTGTATATACTACCACTGGGGCTGAATATACCTGTGGGGCTGCTGTATACTACACTGGGGCTGTATATACCTGTGGGGCTGCTGTATACTACCACTGGGGCTGTATATACCTGTGGGGCTGCTGTATACTACCACTGGGGCTGTATATACCTGTGGGGCTGCTGTATACTACACTGGGGCTGTATATACCTCTGGGGCTGCTGTATACTACACTGGGGCTGTATATACCTCTGGGGCTGCTGTATACTACCACTGGGGCTGTATATACCTCTGGGCTGCTGTATACTACCACTGGGGCTGTATATACCTCTGGGGCTGCTGTATACTACCACTGGGGCTGTATATACCTCTGGGGCTGCTGGATGCTACCACTGGGGCTGTATATACCTGTGGGGCTGCTGTATACTACCACTGGGGCTGTATATACCTCTGGGGCTGCTGTATACTACCACTGGGGCTGTATATACTTCTGGGGCTGCTGTATACTACCACTGGGGCTGTATATACCTCTGGGGCTGCTGGATACTACCACTGGGGCTGTATATACCTCTGGGGCTGCTGGATGCTACCACTGGGGCTATATATACCTCTGGGGCTGCTGTATACTACCAATGGGGCTGTATATACCTCTGAGGCTGCTGTATACTACCTCTGGGGCTGCTGTATACTACCACTGGGGCTGCTGTATACTACCACTGGGGCTGCTGTATACTACCACTGGGGCTGCTGTATATACCTTTGGGGCTGCTGTATACTACCTCTGGGGCTGCTGTATACTACCTCTGGGGATGCTGTATACTACCACTGGGCTGTATATACCTCTGGGGATGCTGTATACTACCACTGGGGCTGTATATACCTCTGGGGCTGCTGTATACTAACTACTGGAGCTGCTGCTGTATATACCACTGGGGCTGCTGCTGTATACTACCACTGGGGAGGCTGCTGTATACTACCATTGGGGGGCCTGTATACCTGTGCTGGAGTCCACCCTCGGCTTATACACGAGTCAATAGGTTTTCCCAGGTTTTGGGGGCAAAAGTAGGGGGGTCGGCTTATACACGGGTCGGCTTATACACGAGTATATACGGTACATTATTATTGAATAAATCCCAACAGTATGATCCTCTTTGAAAGTTTTCCTACCTGATATTAAAAAAATAAGTTTTCGAAGTACCACAGATAGCCAAGCACTTTATTCTGCTTTCTCATTTATAGATACACTAAGGCTGCTTTCAGATCAGCGTTATTTCATAATCGCGGCAGATTATTCGCTGCATCTGCTGCATAACAGACGACTTGCGGCACGAATCCGGCAAGCCCCATTCATTCTCTATGTGACTTGTGGTCAGGTGCAGCAAGTGCGGTTTTTGCCAGATCCGGCACTTGTGGCTCCGTGAAAAAAACACTGCTAGACGGATTCAGCAAAATCGCACTTGCCACACCTGACTGCAAGTCCCATAGAGAATGAATGGGGCTCGCCGGATTCGTGCTGCAAGTCAGCTGTTACGCAGCAGATGCGGATCTGCTGCGATTATGAAAAAACTCATCTGGGTCTCTGTTCAAGCAGGGCACTGCAAAGCCATACTTTAAAAATCAGTGGGATCACAGTGGTGGGACTAAAGATGATTGAATTTTCAAAGTTCGGGTCAAGTCATCAAACTACCCAGTGTTGAGCAAACGTGTTTAAGTGCTTTACGTTTGCAAAGCACTGGGGCGAAAATAGCTGCTGTCAGGTAGTGTTGGTGCTTTCCCCATTGCGAGCCGCATGCAATGTTTAATAGGCTCGCTCTGGGCTTAAAAGCACAGTTTTTGGGTGTAGTGTGTGTCCAAACTTAATTCGAAAAATCAATTAATATCGCACCCCTGTGTTTATGGATGGCTGAATGTGGGCGGAGAACTAAACTGCCAATCAATGACTTCCATTAAGATGTGGGTCACATTTGTGGTCATGAACAGTGTGCACCGCGAAACCCAAACTTCAAAAGGTTCAATCATCTCTAGGTGGGATTCTTCTGCAATGCCAAAGTTATAGCTTATCTTTTGCACAGGTGATAACTTAATATCTTGGTATCACCCTTTTAAAGGGTTTTTCGGAGAATGAGATAAAATGGCATATCTGATATTATTCAAACCAAAGCTGATCCGAGTCACATGTAAGAATTGGCCACAGACTGAAGAGATATACAGTAGATCACAAGACCTATGTCTCAACAGACAAGAGCTGTACCACACATGCCTCAGTTGAGCAGGAGCATAGCTGACATGTGTGAAGAAATATATGAATATAGTCACTGCACCCATAGATGAATTTATCACGGCATCTAGTTTCCAAAATGAATTCACGTTGGTGGCTTCTCTGCTGTTTTTGCATGTTAAATCAGCACTCCAGCTTTTTTTCAGTAATAGAGTGGTGCTTTTAATTCAAGGTTCCTGCCTCATAGAGATGCATTGAAGCATGACATCTGGTTGACTCCATGAGACACTGGAGCAAGCTGGCAGGTCACAAACTGCAGAAGACCAACTGGAGTGCCGATAGAAGCTGAAGATGGTGGCAGGAATGTATAAGATGGGGACAGGTAACATAGATTAGGTGCACAACTCCAAAAAAAAAACCCACTGGAGTGGTATTTTAAGGGGTCTACAAATGGCACACAAAAAATATTACATCAAAATCTGTATTCCAAAAAATGAAATGGTGCATCCTTCTTCTGTGCCTTGTTGTGAGGCCAAACAGTAGTAATTTCCTACGGCATTTGGGCTTTCAACATTTTCAGGTAAGGTAAAAAATGTACTGTGTTAGCCAGTAGATAGAAATATATATATATATATATTAGAATCTGAGAGTCCTCAGTGGTTGATACCTTTTAATGGCTAAGGCTGAAGGCACACTGTCGTGCATCACACACAGAGTGTTTTGATGCACGACAGTGATGTGAGTGCTGTGCGTGTTGTTGGGTGTGTGTGGTGCGAGTGTGGTGCATTTGGTGAGTGTGGCTAGCTGTATGTATGTTAGTGTGCTGCGATTGTGAGTGCAAGTGTGGTGCAACATTGTGATGCTGTCCATGGTCCTGAAGGACCGCAGACAGCATTTGTCGGAAAATTTAAGTTCTGCGGTTGTCAAAGCCACAAGGTTTAAATGTCCTCCTTTGCCGGTACAGTAAGTAATCATCTTGTACCGCTGTGTCAGCGGTGCAAGATGATTAATAAGCACCCAGATGCTGGGCACTTTTGTGTATTTTTTGTGGTTTTCCTGCATATGCAGCATCTGTGCAATATGAGCACAGATGCTGCATATGCGGTGTTTAACCCCGGTAATGAAGGTTTAATATGTGCCAAATATGTTGGCACCATGTCTCTAAAGAGTGTCCCCCTCCCTAGAGCCATGGTGCCTAAAATCATTGGTAGTTCAGGGGTTAAATGGCCAAATTTCTGAATTGCCTGCATTTGTCGGCTTTCTGTAATGTTCAGTGAAAGCCGGCGGCTCCTGGCTGTCGCGGTACCCACGCAATTAGCGTAAGTACATTGCTGGGCAGCGTCCTCAATGAGGAGTTGTTCCAGGTACTTACGCAAATTGCATAGTGAAGCCGCCGCTCTCCCTCTCCATGGTACTGAAGATTTCAGCATAAGCTCCATGGCCAGCGCACATTGAAATCCGGAGCTTATGCTGAAATCTTCAGCACCATGGAGAGGGAGAGCGGCGGCTTCACTACGTAATTTGCGGAAGTACCTGGGACAGCTCCTCATTGAGGACGCTGCCCAGCAATGTACTTACGCTAATTGCGTAGGTACTGCGCTGTGACAGCCAGGAGCCGCCGGCTTCACTGAACATTAAAGAAAGCAAACAAATGCCGGCAATTCAGAAATTTGGCTAGCTAACCTCTGAACTACCAATGATTTTAGGCACCATGGCTCTAGGGAGGGGGGCATTCTTTAGAGACATGGTGCCAACATATTTGCCACATATTAACCCTTTATTACCGGGGTTACATACCGCATATGCAGCACCTGTGCTCATATGCTGCACAGATGCTGCATATGCAATTTAACCCAAAAAAATACACATTAGTGCCCAGCAGCTGGGTGCTTATTAATCATCTTGCACCACTAACACAGCGGTACAAGAAGATCACTTACTGTACCGGTAAAGCTGTCATTTTAAACTTGCCGGCTCTGACAGCCGGCGAGTTTAAAGCAATATGCGCAGCACACTCATGCGAATATCGCACCATGTGCTGTATGGGGGCGAGATTTTCTCACCCCCATACACTTGCATTGCGCTCGCGCGCATCAGAATTGCGTGCAGTCGCAGCATGCTGCGACTGCACTCACTTCTGATTTGCAATGCGAGTTAGGTGCGGGGACTTGCACCAGTGTGTTTTGTCTGATAGGGCAACACTGGTCCGAGTGCAATGCGAGTTTCCCTCGCAATGCACTCGCTCGAGTCCCTCGCCCAGTGTGCATTCAGCCCAAATGAAAAGATGGTAAGAAAAAGCAAAGCAAGCTTTCAAGACACTATGGCTGCCAGTTTGTGGAGCAAGGCACGGAATTCCAAAATACTATTTCTGGGGAAAAGTTCCGCATACAGTCCTATATGAATTGCAACACCACATATGTTGTCTATTTGGTGGCATGTGTGGGTTGCTATGAGAATTATGTGGGTTGTACCACTCATACATTAAAAAAGAGAATGTCGGAGCATGTGTCTGCATCCAATCCCAATTCAACAGCATTACGCACAAATATGTCGGGTCTCTACATACATTTTAAGGATGTCCATAATGGTAATCTTTCAACATTGAAAGTGAAGGGCATCGAGAGAGTCTTCCGCCCGTATAGGGGTGGGGACTGGGAGAGATTTCTATTTCTATATAGTTGGGAAAAATTTGGGATACTCAAATTGGATGCTCGCAATCCTGATGGTTTGAATTTTAGAACAGATCTTTTATATTTTTACTAGAAATGTAATTATTGTAAGAACTTTATGCTTTTGATGTTGTTTTTGTACTCTCCTTTCTTTGAATGATTTCTGCATGCTCCTATGTATTCCTATTTAGCCATATATCAAGGGCATATGGCAATGTAAGGCTATGGGTTGCAATTGTCATTTGCATCAGATGTTTGTTGTTATTAACTAGTATATATATATATATATATACATATTCATTTTGTATATCGTCACCAACGACTAAGGGTGCAAACCCAAAACGCGTCTGGTGTGCGGTCCCCTTGGTGGGACAATGATGGTTTTAAACTCTTAACACCAAATAAAGCAACCAGAAATTGAGATGTGGCACCAGCAACTTTATTTTTGATTCCAGTTTGGGTGGAAGCTGATCCACCATACCCTGAATGCCTGGGAGTCCAGTGAGTCATTTGTGGTAGAAGCCAATCCCCCTCCCTCGTTCCCAAGTTTCACATTTATTGGCAATGTACCTGCCATCATATGTGTGTTAAAATAAATATAAAATTGAAAAAGAATTGCATAGGGGTCCCCCATATATTCATACTTAGCGGAGATAACACGGACAGCTACAGCCTGCAGGACCCAGCTGTGCGCTTTATATTGGCTGAGTATGAAACATGGGGTCCTCATGTGTGTATTTAAATAAATGATTTAAAAAAACACTGCATGGGGTGATCCCCCCAGTTTGATACTCAGCCAAGATAAAACACACAGCTGTGGGTTGGTATTCTCACCCTGGGTACAAATAGCAGTTCAGAGGTCCCCCAGGAATTGGCTCATTCATTAGAAGCACTAAATACTGGCACTTTACCTTGCTCTTCCCAATGCCCTGGTGCTGTGACAATCGGCTAACGCTGGTCATCTCCCAGCTGGCTTGCGCACGCTGCTGCCACCGTCGGCTGGACCCATGTATCCCGGCGTCAGCGGCGCCTGGCTACAAATTGGTGCGAAATTCGAACTTTGAATTTGCGCACCTATTAGCATAGTCTGCGCTCATTGGTGGCACCGGCGGGCACCAATGAGCGGCTTCTGTCTGGCGCGCAATTTCTGTGACCGACAGACGCCTTAGACAATTATATAGTAGATTTTATTTTACCCATTTCTTTTTTTTTTCTTTTATACACTCTATCTTTGATTTCTATTTTCCAATTGTGCGTTTCTACATGTCATTTGTTCCTGGTCAGTACTACAATCCCCCCTCTACTCCTATCCATGTATCCTGGGGCTCATCTTGTTCACATATCCCTACCTAGAAAGTCTTCATTGGTCATATTGCCAAACAATGCCAGTCACTGTGTCACATCCGGTACAGCAACTGGAAATGATGTAATAGTTTTTTTTCACTGTGCATGTCTCAGGAAGGTCATTTAGACTGAAACATTACACAAATTGCAATATTGGACAGTACTTTATATAATAAAAATTAACTTTCCACAGAAGATTGGAGGGCAGGATTTCATTTTCTTTCTATCTAAAATTCGAATTTTAAAAATTGTACATTTTGCTAAATGTTTATGAAATTTTGGATGTTTTCATTATTAAGTGCAAATTGACCTGAATTTACCACTGACTGATCATCTTGTTTTATTTTGTGTGCCAAGGAGGCTGTCAATGTCTAACACAATTAGTGACCCCATCTTTATTAAAGAAAAGAACCCCCCCCTTCGAAGTAGTCCAGGTTCGAAGGTCCCATGACGTCCAATCTGGAACCAGTATCATCTGAACGATTTGCCGACGGCAAACCAATCAGATGATCAATATTTGGCTTAAGGACCTGAATCAGCTGAAGCCGGCATTAACAAGAGTTGGTAAAACAATCAGCTGATTGTTTAAAAGCCGGGCAGAAAACCCGGCGGTGAAAAGACTTCACCACCGGCTTTCCTGCCAGCTATTTCAGTTATGCTGATCAGCTGTTCATTTGAAATAGCCATCGGGAAAGCCGGCGGTGAAAAGACTTCACCCCTGGCTTTTCCGCTGGCTATTTTATACAAACAGCTGATGCTAATGAGCTGTTCATTTTAAATAGCCGGCGGGAAAGCCAGCGGTGAAGTCATTTCACCATCGGCTTTACCGCCGGCTATTTCATATGAACAGCTGACTGCAGAAACTGCAGTGTGAAACCAGGCTTACCACTGGCTTTTAAACAATCATGCACCCATTTCAGCCTTTTCCTCAGCCCCCACACCGCTTTTTTGGGTCCAGCAGCATATTACTCACATATCCCATTGACTTATATTGGACTCGCTGAGTAACAGAAGTAAAACTTGCGATTATCGAGTAATCCCAAATACCCGTACTATTCTGCAAGTAGAGAATAGTAACGAGTATACTCGCTCATGCCTAAGCAGAAACAATAAGGCCCTTTTCACATCAATCCATCCTCTGTGCTTGGCTGCCCTGCCTGCCCTGCACTAGCGCAAATGCAAGTGCAGGTGCATTTAGGGGCATCTGCAGCCAAGCGCATAGGCGCATGGATGCACTGCTCCTGCGCTTGCCGACAGCCCGGAAGCGCAAGTGCGAAGTGCCTGACGTCAACGCATAAGGCGACGTTTACGGGTGCGTCTGACTAAGCGCATGCGCGATGACGTCAGGCACTTCGCACTTGCACTTCCGGGATGTTGGCTCCTGCACTTGGCTGTGCCCAGCCATAGAAGGTAATGGGGGCACTGAGCGCAGGCGAGTGTAGGAGCAGTGCATCCATGCGACTATGAGCTTGGCTGCAGCTGCCCCTAAATGCACCTGTGCTTGCATTTGTGCTAGCACAAGGCAGGCAGGGCAGCCAAGTGCAGAGGACGCATTGATGTGAACTAGGCCTTAGGCTATGTCCAAAAAAATATCTAAAAAAGTGGAGAATGCGCAATAGGGTCTTATCTTTTTTACACAAGAAAAAAAGGTTCAAATCAGAATTGCTCACCTGATAAGGTTGTGTCACACACAACCAGCTTGATCGCTCAGCTGAGGAAAGAGCTCAACATCCCGTTGTCTCTGGTGTCCTCTGTATTCATTTGGCAGCAGTGCGGACCTTGAGGTACTTTGTCCAGAAAATCATTAGGCTATGTCCAGACACACTGGTTTTTTCCTCTGTCAAAACGCAGCAAAATCTTAGGGGGTTCTAGTATCGCCTGATTTCTGGAAAGGAGATTTTCAGCATTTTTTGCTGCAGACTTGTAGTGTTTTTGGTGTAGATTTGCCATAGAACACTACAAAAATGTAGAAAAGAATTACGTGCTCATTCTTTCAAAGGCGCAGCAAAACCTGTGGTGTTTACACTTATGCAATGAAATAAAACCAATTAGTGTGGACACCTCTGAATCACATAGGTTTTTCTGGGAAACAAAAATGCAGGATTAGATTAGCATATATTAGCATACAATCAAGGCAAAACCTGAGCCCAAAAACAGCAAAAACGCCCTATGTGAATATAGCCTTAAGTTAAGTTTCCACTATGATAAGATTTTATTGGTGAGTTTTAAATGCTGCAAATTCATCAATGGATGTGATATATAGAAATCTCCTGTCCATTGTGTTTCTTCTATAGCGTACACTAACCTGTGGTGCATTTTAAAAATTCAATTATCCAAACCTCTATTTGTATGTATATATGTGTGGCCCCTTTCACATTTATGCCTCCTCGGCGCTTGCCTGCCCTGCGCTAGCGCTAATGCAATCTCTGCATCTATTTGCCTCTGCGCTTGCCTCCGCTTGTCTGTCAATGCACCTGCGCTTGCATTTGTTCTAGCGCAGGGCAGGCAAACACAGACAAACCCACGGGTGCATAGATGTGAAAGGGGCCTGTGAGTTCAGAATTTGTGTCATTATTAAAGGGAACCAACCACCTCAGATGACGACTATAAGCAGTTAATACATGTCCCTGCACCCTACCTAGACCGTTCCACCTATACTTTTGTTAAGAATATTGATAATCATAAATCGAAATATACACTTTGTAAAAATACAGGCCTGGCGACTTCTGGGCGTCTCCCTCGGGCTCAGCTACTAGTGGGCTGTGTCTTCTATAGCATTACTGGCTTTTCTACCCCTCCCTCTTACTTTGCAGGACGTCACTGAAGGGAGTGATATTATCTTTCAGTGGGCGGGCACGCAAGGCTGCTCCTGTCCCCGCACATCATCGGAGGCAGACAGAGTCACGTGCACTCGCATCGTCACTTCCTGTCGGCTCCGTGCAGTGACGCGCAAGCTGAGGGATATCGTATGAGCAAAACGCATTGCGGCGAGCGGACGTGGTATCAGCTTAATGAAAGATACCACGTCCGCTCGCAACAATGCGTTTTGCTCATACGGTATCCGTCAGCTGCGTGTCACTGCACGGAGCCGACAGGAAGTGACGATGCGAGTGCACGTGACTCTGTCTGCCTCCGATGACGTGCGGGGACGGGAGCAGCCTTGCGTGCCCGCCCACTGAAAGATAATATCACTCCCTTCAGTGACGTCCTGCAAAGTAAGAGGGAGGGGTAGAACAGCCAGTAATGCTATAGAAGACACAGCCCACTAGTAGCTGAGCCCGAAGGAGACGCCCAGAAGTCGCCAGGCCTGTATTTTTACAAAGTGTATATTTCGATTTATGATTGTCAATATTCTTAACAAAAGTATAGGTGGAACGGTCTAGGTAGGGTGCAGGGACATGTATTAACTGCTTATAGTCGTCATCTGAGGTGGTTGGTTCCCTTTAAGCCTGATGAAGAGGCCATAGAGTCTCGAAAGCTTGCTATTATTTGCCATTTGCCATTAAAAGGTATCAGCCACTGAGGACTCTCAGATTCTAATATTTTGTAAAATTGCAACATTTCAATCTCTCTTGTGGGCAAACTGAGTTTTCTGTGCAGATTTCTCCATAGAGCTACCGTATGTTCTCAAGAAGAGTTTTTGGTGAATTTTTGATGTTGCAGATTTTTGCACATATTGTGTAAATTCGGTTATATGCATTGTTTTATTTGCATTTTCAAGTGCATTTTTTTATCCATGTTTAGTTCTGCATTTTATATCTCATTTTGAATAGCTTCAAATAAAGTTACTTTGTTTTCAATACTTCCTGGTATTTGGCTTTGATAAAACCTTATTGATACAGTCTGTTACGCACTACAAATGCATATTTTTTAAAATTTTAGGGTTTTACACTAATGCAATATCTGTGGAAGTTATACACAAAAAACTCAGCTGAAGAGAAGTTGACATATTTACGGATTTGAAACTCGCCCTGTAGGTCACTTTACTTAGGGTAAGAAAACATTTACAAATCTCATTCATTTTGCTGGAATTGCAAGTTGCTGTATTTTTGAAACAACTAAATTCTCAAGGTAAAAAACTCAGCAATTACTCATCATGGTAATGCAGCCTTTACAGCCCCCTTACTGTCCTGATGACTGGAAGCAAGCTGCTGCAGGGAAGACCTGTCTCACACATCCGTGCCTCCGGCACGTATGCGGTCTGTGCCAACACATGCCGGAGGCACGGACATACAGGGACACATGATCCCCTATGGGCCCCTTCAGATGTCCGGTATTCAGCACGAACCATGTCGCCTTGTGGAGCAGATGCATGTCTGTGTGCTCCACACGATGTCGTGGCCGCAGCAGAAGCACGGACCCACGGGCCCATTCAAGTCAATGGGTCCGTGCAAATACATCCTGTACACGGACGTCATCCATATGACATCCGTGTGCATGGACCAGAACCAAGATTTGTAAGTTAAAAAACAAAGAATTTCATACTCACCTCCCTCCAACGCTGCCTGCTCCACTCACTTCCAGTGCCGCTCATTACTGTCATATAATATTAATTTCACTGAGGGCTGCAGGGGCCCTGGAAGAGAGAGGAGCATGCAGCACTGGAGGGAGGCGAGTACGAAATGACAGGCTGTCCGTGTGCTATCTGGATAGCGCATGGACAGCACACGTATGTCACACAATACATGACACCACGGAAGCACCGCCCCCCAAACACGGTCTGTCTCACACGTGCCTGTTTTGCATGGATGTGTGAAACAGGTCTCTAGGGTTATTCCCATCTCCAAGATCCTATCTTAATATGTAGTAGGTGTAACAATATTATTAGTAAAACATTCAATTACAAATGTAGTATGGTTCTACTGATTAGCTATGTTGCTTACCTGGTGTAGAAAATTACATAGCCTTGATATCCATGGTATACGTATATAGTGACAATATTTAACTGTTAGTGGTTGTAACTAGGGATGGGCGAACCCGAGCTGTAAAATTAGCCGTTCCGAATACATACTATTTGGTGACAAGGTCCCGAACATGGGTTTCCATGGGAAACCCGTGTTACAGCTCAGGCCAGTTCGGTGGCAGGAGCTGTTACATAATAAACATAATCATACTTACCTGTCCAGCGACGCGTTCTCCCATCTCCTCTCGCGGCCACTTGTGCTTCCAGGGCCGCTCATTAACTTCCGGTATTGTTCATTGCACTGTCGGCGGTCTTTGGCAATTTCCGTCGGCGCTCGGCAGTCTTCGGCTTTTTCTGGCCGCCGTCTGCAGTATTATTCGGGCTGTGACTGCAGGGTTCACACACGGTCATGGCCCGGGCTATAAACTCGTGTGAACCCTGACTGTCACAGTCAGATTCAGCCTGCTCTCGCTCTGCATAGACGTGTGTCGTCTACGCAGAGCTGAGATTGCTTCTCGTTAGGACTACTCAGACTGAAGATTATTTTTTTAATAAAGATGGAGTCTCTAAGTGTTTTTTTGTTTTATTTCTAATAAAATATTTTTCTCTGTGTTGTGTTTTTCTTTAAAAATTTACTAGAAATTCATGGCTGCCATGTCTAATATTGGCGTGAATTTCAGGCCTAGGGCCAGCTGATAATACAAAGCTGGCCCTAACCCCTTTATTACCAAGTGAGCCAACGCACCAGGGCCCTGGATGAGTTGGGTACAGCGCCAGAAAATGGCGCTTCTATGAACGCGCCATTTTCTGGGGCGGCTGCGGACTGCAATTCGCAGCGGGGTGGGCCGAGAAAGCTTGAGCTACCTTGCACTGAGGATTCCAGCCCCCAGCTGCCTAGTTGTATCTGGATGGACACCAAAATAGCGCGGAAATTATCGAAGACCACCAACAGTGCAGTGAATAATACCGAAAGTTAATGAACGGCCCCGGAAGCAGAAGCGACTGCGAGAGGAGACCGGAGGACGCGTCGCGGGAGTGGTAAGTATGATTATGATGTTTATTAATATTTTATGGGGTTTTTTTACAGCCTCCCCCGCCACACCCCCTCCATTCCATGTCAGTTTGTGTCTGCATGCCATACGCTGCGTTCCCATACGTAAATGTGAAGGCAGCCTTACTTTTTTCAGTAAACCAACTTAATTTGGCTTAAATGCTATTCACCCAAACTTTAATGACAGATGCCCTTTAAAGAACATTTTCACATTATGTGAAAGTTTTTACTTTAACCCAGCTGTATCTTGGTAGAATGTAATAGAAATTATAACTAAAATGCCACATTGTATGAGCCTGTATAAAATATTGTTTCTCTTTATGCTTGTGGGTTTACTGTTGGTTTCTCCATAATCTAAAAACTAAGTAAAATACGAGTAAGGGCCACATCACACACACAGATATCTGTGCAGATATTGTTCGCAGATCTCTGGTTGCAGTGAAATCATGGACACATTGGTCCATTATGTGGCCGTGTACAAATGGAACAATGTGTCCATGATTTCACTGCAACCAGAGATCTGTGAACAATATCTGCACAGATATCTGTGTGTGTGACGTGGCCCTAAGGCGGCCGTCACACGCATCAATTTCTTGAACGATATCGCTTAAGCGATCTGCTTTTTTGATCGCTAAGCGATATCGTTTGTGCGTCGCTGCGTGTAATCAAGCGATTTTACAATGTAAAATCGCTTGATTGTTTGATTACAGATTTGTGAGCAGGACCTCAAATCAAGCGATAATCGCTTCATCAATCTGCATCATCGTGGTGTGTGACACCACGATGAACGATCTCCCAGCGACAGAGCCTATGCTGGGAGATGGTATCTATGGTAAACGTCGGTTTACTAAGCGCCGCGCGGCGCCTAGTAACCCGATGTGTACCATAGTTACCAGCGATCTTGCTGGTCCACATCGCTGGTGAGTCTGCCTGTGTGACAGCTCACCAGCGATGTGAACAATATTGTTAGCGATCGCGCGTGCATGTGATCGCTAACAATATCGCTCACAAGATTGAAGCGTGTGACGGCCGCTTAACTCGTAGTAACTACAAAATGCAATAAAAGAAAAAGTATAGAAGAGTTTGATATATGTTATATGATTCTTGTATTTGAACCTTAGCTATATTCCTGCCAGTTAAAAATAAGTATTGTATAAGGATACATAAATTGCATGGTGATAAGTATTTGAGGGCAGCACACATCTCTAATGGTACCTTTACACGCCGCGACGGCAGGCTGGATACATCCCGCTACAGGCTACAAATGTAGCTTGTAGCGCCAATGTAGCCCGTCGTAGCGGCGTCTGAAGACGTGACGCTACAGCCGGCAACAGATACATCTGTTTCCTAGCTCTGCTCGAAAACTGATGGCTACAACGCCGATGGTAGCGAGCTGTATCGGCGTGTAAAGAAGCAACGGAAGGAAACTCTGGACACCCGGCGATGTAGCTGCAATGTAGCTAAGGCGTGACACAGGCTCCGTGTTACCGCGCCCCATGTGCGATCATTGGTGGAAGCTGCTGCATGACGATTGGTAGTCGCTGCATAGGGAGGCATATTTAAGGAGCTGACCAGTCACACTACACAATCGCTCAAGCGTGCTGTATTACTCAGCCTCCTGCGTTGCCTGCCCAATCAGGATGTTATTGCTTCGTCCTATCAGTGTACGGACGTCTCGTAATCCACGATTGGAGCACGCCTATGTGCTGTCCCTGCTGCACCAGGTCCTCCCATAGTAGCTGGTTGTAGCGGTGTGTAAATGAGCTACAGCTGGCTACTTGAGACACCCGGCGATGTAGCTAGCTATAGATGTAGCGTGGCGTAGCGCATCTTGTCGCGGCGTGTAAAGGTGATGCGTTGAGCGTATGTAGCCGTTTGAGCGTGCTCGTGCACGTGAAGTAGCGGGATGTATCCAGCCTGCCGTCGTGGCGTGTAAAGGTACCATAAGGGTACCTTTACACGCCGCTACTGGCGGGTGGATACAACCAGCTACTTCACATGCACGAGCACGCACAAACGGTTACAAACGGTCAACGCACCATCTTTACACGCCGCCACAAGCTACGCTACGTGACATCTATCCCCGGATACACCGCCGGGTGCCACAAGTAGCCATCTGTAGCTTAGCGTACCATCTTCAGACGCCGCCACCACAGGGTACTCTGGGCGGAACAAAGACAGCAGAGAAAACATATAGGCGTGCCACAGTCCATCAAGCTGCGCCCAAACCACAACCATTGGCTAACCCAACAGAGTTCTGATTGGGCACGACGCAAAAGGCGGATGGCGGACACCTGACATAGTAGTGATCGGACTGTGGCACGGAATAAGCGATTGTGACATGGCGGAGTGTGGCGTATTCAGCTAACGGGATGATTATGCGTCACGCTAGAGCGGTTTACAGTCACATACCTCGTGTGTATTAAAATAGCATTTCTGGACTATGTGTGCGTAGTAGAAGTGTTTGCCTTGTCACGCACGATAAGCGCATGTGACAGCGGCGTGTGGCGATTGCGGTAAGTTGCGTCTGTGCGACACACAGTAGCGGCTTACAACACACAGTAAGTGCGTTTTGTGTACAAATTGTCCTGTGAGGTATTGTCTGGCTAACAATGTGTGAATAGAGGCCCAATGGCGCTCGTATATGTGGTAACACATGTCAATGTCCTTGAGGAGCTCCCAATGCTACATGTCCATGATGTGTGTGACTATGTCCTTAACCCCACCTGATAATATTATGTCCTGCATCAATGTGCTGTGTGCAGGTGACCCTCTGCCTACACCAAAACAAAAGGGTTATGTACACACATTTGTCACATACACTGTTGGACAAAAACCTTCCCAATAATCATGGCTACCCACACATATTGTCTGCCCATCCCAGCCTTGGTGGTTATGACATCACTGGCCCCCACCAAAACCTTGATCACACTGCCCTCCATCCCCACGTAATCAGGCTCACACAGAGGATTTTTGATCCAAGGACAAAATATTTATTTAAATTCATCAATCCAGACCTTGAAGGGAAAAAAAAAAAACATACACAAAGGAAACACAATGGCCATTCAAACATCATGATACATTGTGAAAACATAAATTTGGGATCCCAAAATGAGCACAAATTATAGCGAGTGCAGCAACAACATAACACAAATAAAACCTAATCTAACTAACTAACTAAAACCTCTGCACATAATGAAAGCAAAAATAAAAACCAAAAACATGGCGCAGCAACCCTGCTGTTACCACCATGGCAACCTGTGATCCATCCTCCAGAACCACCCACACTAGACGTGCTGTTTCTGCCAGCTCACTGCACCAGAGCCATTGAAGTAGGAGCAGTAGGCTTCTCTACTGTCCCTGGCCTCCTGCTGAGTGCGACCATGGCTCTGCGGCTGGAGTGGCGCAACACCATGGTCGTCATCACGCCAAGACCCTGGACGGACCTCCCCTGTTGTGGCGTCTGCATTATCTACAGAACCTCCTGGCGTGTATGATGCTCTATCCTTACGACGCAGGAAGTTGTGCAGCACACAGCAGGCCATCACTACTGCGTCAATAGACTCCAGTTTCATATGCATTGGCGTATGAAAAACCCGGAAACGCATTTTCAACCACACGGCGGGCCCGGGATAGCCGGTAATTGAAAATGCGTCTTTCAGAAGTAAGGGCCCTCTGAGGATATGGCCGCAGTAGGTGCTCCTGAAGTGGGAATGCTTCATCCGCCACAAACGCAAAGTTGAGATGTTCGGTCGTCTCGTCATTTGAGGGCAAGTTCAGGCCACCAGTCCTTAGTAGTTGTGCCAAGGAGCTGCGTGCGAACACACCCCCATCTGAGTTGCGGCCGTTCATTCCAATGTCCACGTAGAGGAACTCATAGTTGGCATCCACTAGAGCCATGAGGATTATACTAAAATACCCTTTGTAATTGTAAAACAAAGAGCCCGAGTGGGGGGGTTTAGTAATCCTCACGTGCTTACCATCCAATGCCCCGCCGCAGTTGGGGAAGTTCCACCGGGTTTCAAAGCCTCGGCCTACTTCCATCCATTCTGCAGCTGTCAGTGGCATCTTCATGTAGGATGGCTGCAGAGCTCTCCAGATGGCCCAACACGTTTCAGGGATCAGGCGGCTCAGCAGGGGCAGGGAGACACGTGACAAGTATGTGAGGGATGTCATAGACTGCCCTGTAGCCAGGAACCGTAAAGTTATAGCCAAACGCTCCGCAGCTGATACCGATGGCCGCATTATAGTGTCCTGACGCGCTATCAGTGGCCCAACACGCTCCAAAAGGAAGGTGAAACAGTCCTCGGACATACGCAGATAGTTTCGGTAATCATCGGGATTGTTAAGCTCCAGCTCACGCAACAGCTGCATGTGGCTCCGGGTCTCCCGACGGCGCAGCCAATCCCGGCTCCACAGCCGCCGCTGTCTGCGACACATCAACCGGTCATACCGATCCTGAAGCCACATTTGCTCTTCCACCAACGCAAGAGCCACGATAACATTTCGGTCATGGATATTCTGCATCTTCAATATCAGCACCTGTACATTACAAAAGAGAACATCAGTACATACAACAATATGGGGACATGTCAGCATGTAAATCAAGCCACACCTCTTTAGGATGAAACACACTATAGGCAAGCTGATGTGATCCCTCGTGTGGCCACAAAAGACATCCTGGAAGCCATGCAAGGACAACACCGAGTAGTGGGCCCAAACCAAATGGAACATGTGCAATGAGCCTGGCCTCCTATCCATCAACACTTGAGTTAAGGGGATGAAAGTCACACATCTGGACCTATGTGAGTAACAAAGGGACATGTGTCAACACTAATCTCGCATAAACATGTCACTGAATCCATTCAGAACAGCATATGTAGTTTCCCAATAACCGACAGTCATCCACTACTTACCAGGCCACGCCAGGCTGAGTAAGCATACATGTGACAAACCAGAATCAACATGACTTATCATGGTGGAAAGTGGTTACACATGTGTTTGCACGGGTGATCTCCACATCTGTGCTATATATGTGTGGTGCGACACACCTCAAAGCCATGTCTGATCCTAGCCGGGTTGCTCCCAGTGTCCGTTGTCCACAACAAGTATGATCTAATCGATGCAGTCCACATGACTAACACATTCCTGTCTACATTCCAGCAGCCATTCTCCTGTATGGTGAATGGAAACAAAAACACCAATGTATCACTGAAAATATGTCACCCCCTATACAAAATGGCAAGTCATAGTCAGCACACCACGCTAATGTATCCCCCCCACAACTTACAACCCCTGGGTAGTCCGCTAGAGCAATCTTTGGCGTCAGCCAAAAAACCATACCGACTGCCCACCCCACCCGCCGCTAATTCCATGTGTGACCACAAATATTTACTCAATGGCTTTGGCCAGCAAGCGTAACGTCTGCCTGGATGCGCAGCTTTTCAAGGAGCGCCAACCAATCACGATTCAGCGATCCGCCCCCATTAGCTGACGCTATACCTGTTTGCAGGTGTATGATAATGAGGTGCGTAATTGTTTGTTCTCTGATTGGTTTAGCTAAGTATAAAGCTTTCCGAATACCCACCACACCTTGTCCAGACGTCCATGTGCATTGAGCTACTGTTGTCCTGTGATCCTTCTGTTGGAATGACGGTGAGTTATCCCACGTGCTTGGCCCTTGACATGAGATAGTACATAACGCAGATGCGTCTGACACAAGCCGCTTAGCCAATGTGTCTCTGGATATGTTGTTTAGTGCTTCTGGTTTAGTTTGTGTTTTAAAATATAGATCTGCATGGCTCATTCTCTGTCGGCCAATAGCCATGTACTCCCTACATTGCTGCCTTATCATAATATATATATTTGATTGTGGTAATTTAGCACTGCAAAATATAAAGGTGTGGTTGGGCCCTGTTCTCCCCATCCCCATTGATCCCTGCAATGTGGCACAATTGCTGCCGGGGATGGTTGGTTCATGGCCTACAAGTATGGTGTCCATGGGTTTACTCCAAGCAAGATGATGATGTGTTAGGCCATGAGCGGGAACATGTGCAGTCATGTCACACATGCAGACCTCATTTGACATATGGTCAACCTTTAACATTGTGGCCAGCCCAAAGATAATATGTTGCACACAATGTGCAGGTGCAGATGTGCCCCTGGAGGTATGTTCCCCCACTCCGTGTTTAGGTATGTTTACAGAGGTTTGTGTGTGGTTTGAAACCTTGTTCCTACCATCTGTTGTTGGCCACATATGTCAGGAGCTTAATCTGTGAACACATGTTTAGGCCTTTTGACCTGTGGCACATGGAGAAAGTGTTGCACAAATGCTAACTAACATGTTGGCAAACATCCTCATGTTGGCAAAAGCAACAACGTGTTTGCCATGTATGTTAATATTTACCAGAAGCATGTTTAAATATTGTATGCCACGTGTACTGACTGTTTGCTTTTGTGTGTTTGTACACACAGATGCCGAGGTGTAGCGTAGAATTCGAGACCCAGCTTCTCACGGAGTATCAGCGACACGAGTGCCTGTGGCGCTCCTCGCTGCCGGAATACCGTAATCACGCAGCGAGGACCGAGGCCTACAGGCCTCTTGTGGCCCTGGCCAATAGGCTAGAGCCAAGGGTAGGCAGGAGGTGGGACCAGGCAATGGTGGCTCTCAAGATCAAGAATATGCGGGCTTCGTTGATGCGGGCTCACCTCAACTACCAGGGCCGTCGGTCAGGGGCTGGAGCTGAGGAGGTACCATTACCTACCCTATGGTACTATCCGCTCCTCACCTTCATCCTTGGCGAGGGTAGCTCGCGTGCAACGCAGTCCAACTGCCCCATTGCTGCGTCCCATGTAGGCCCTGGAGAATCCCCATCTGCGCCACAGGAGGTGGGTAATTGTGTCATGGTGGTGGTCCACAATGGGTGCTTCACATGTGTGCTTGTGTGCATGCTTCACAACCACCCCATACTGATATTTGGGTCGTGGCCCTGGGAAACCTTGCCTTCCTAAGTTTTATGTGTCTGCAGGGTCTTGCCTGCTTTTATGTCAAATCTATCCACAGAGCCCTGGTCCAAATTGCCAATGACACCAACCTATGTGTATGTTTTGGGGTTATTCACTGAATCTCGTAAATAGGACTGGGTTTTGTCTTCAAGGAGGGACATAGCAACATGTATTAAATAGTAACAAAAGTCAGTTCACTGGGCACTGCTAAGTTGGGTGAACTGCTTATTTTGTCATCATCTGGGTATATACGAGGTGGGGCATTGCTGACCGCCTCTGGGTGCCTGCTATATATCACATCAATAATGGAAAAAAAGTAAAAAGATAGCGGCACTCACCGGCCGTGTTTCAAAGGTGCTTTATTTGGGTACCCTCATTCCAGGGTCCCACTCGGAAGGGAGGTGGTGCAGAGACAGCAGAGATGACGGATCTCCGTTTTGGGGCTCCTACCCCTTCCACGGACCTCAATGTCTCATTGAGGTCCGTGGAAGGGGTATGAGCCCCGAAACATGTATTAAATGTTCAAGGCACACATGTGTCTTGCCTTTGGGCCATGTGGTGTATTGTTTGTTGTATGTGGGGTGGCTGTTGTTGACAGTTTGACTCACATCAAGCTGGCCCACATGGCCCTGGCCCTGGAATTGAGGCTGCATCAAGGTGGTGTGGTGACATGTCCTTTTGGTGTAGGGCTCTGTGAATACCACATAATTATGTATTGATCATAGTACGTGGAATGGTACAGGTGAGTGTACAGGAGATGTACAGGTATTGTGGTCAATGACCATTGGTGTTTTGGTGGTTTGCATTGTGGGTTGGTGTTGTGTTCTGTGTGGTTGAGGTTTTTGGCGGCCTATGGCCGATTTAGAGATATGATGTTTCATTTAGTAATTATTCTTTTTTCTTTTTGTTTTTTTCCACAGGTCTCTGAGCAGGACGGCTCCATTTCGGAGCAACCTGTCGATGATGATGCTCAGCCGAGCACATCTGCGGCTGAGCAGGAGGACGGAGCAAGTGATGTGGGTCCAGGCCCAGGTCCCAGCTCCGGGATCCGTCGAAGACGACATCCTGCACCACCAGAGACGGAGCTGGGCACCTAGGCCCGCCGGGTACTGCTGAGTGAACAGTGGACCCACATCTCGAGCTACGCCCTCCACATGAGCGACAGGTTGTCAAGGATGGAGCCGCTCCAAAGAAAGATCGCTCAGCGGGTCTACGACGTTGTCGCTGATGCTGCGGAAGATGGGGCCCTGCAATGGGGATGCCACATTCCATCACCTGTTCCCCACCAAATGTGGCCCCTGTCCCCTGCGGCCCCATCACACCCCGTGAGAAGACTGGCCCCGAGACGCACACCTAATCCCCCCCCAACACGTCGTCTTAGATCCGGACGCTCTCGGGAAGGTCGGGGCTGCCCTGAGAGGGGGGGGGAGCTGGCATTGTCGGAGCCAACAGAGGATGAGGAGGAGGGAGTTGGACACTAGTAGCCAATGCACTTGATTGGCCGTCTGGACTTTCACATCTTGACCACAATGGATGGTTTTTTTTTTGGTTGCAGTTCACATTTTGTTTTGTTATGTGTGCGGAACTGGATTTTTTTTCCCTTGTGTTTGTGACCATTTATTCCACATTAAATTATTTTGTTTCACACAATTGGCTGTTTATTAACGTTGATGAGTTTTGGGGTCAGCGTGGCTGAAACTTTCTGGTCACAATGTAGTTGTCCAATGCATCCAAATATGGGTACATGGCCTCAGAGCACGACCACCATATGTCCCTTTCAAATGTGGTTGAATGTTCCAAAAGAGGTGTGGTCATATGGGTTACATAGTGACCTTATGGACATCTTTGTGTACCAAACCTTTGTGTTGTGACATCAAGGACATACAATGAGGTTACACACAATTTGTATTTAATACATACATGTGTGTCAGACATTTGACAAAATACACAGAATGCTGTTTACAGCTCGGGGTAGCCAGTCCACACTCCCCATGGTCCCAATGTGGGCCAGTATAGGTAAAGAGGGCATAGGAGTAGCCAGTCCACACTCCCCATGGTCCCAATGTGGGCCAGTATAGGTAAAGAGGGCATAGGGGTAGCCAGTCCACACTCCCCATGGTCCCAATGTGGGCCAGTATAGGTAAAGAGGGCATAGGGGTAGCCAGTCCACACTCCCCATGGTCCCAATGTGGGCCAGTATAGGTAAACATGGCATAGGGGTAGCCAGTCCACACTCCCCATGGTCCCAATGTGGGACACTATAAGAAAAGAGCCCAACGGGGGCAAAAAAAACAAAAAAAAACAAAGCCAACCAGGCAACGTTTGAAAAATGTAGGTCCAACTAGGACAACTGTTTTGGGGGCCATGTTTGGCCAGAAAACATTGGAGCCATGACCTTCATGGCTGTGAGTCATGTTGTGGTGGTAGGGCCTGAAACATTTCACCCAACCGGGCAAGGTCCTGCAGGCCACGCTGGAAAGCCCTGGTCATGCACCCAACAAAAGCTTGATGGGCAATGATGAATGCCTCCATGGTAGGGACACTTGTATTGGGAGTAAACACACATTTTAGTACACAGCAGTCGCTGGTGATGGCTAGTCAGGACTGACCAAAATCATCCCCTTACCCTGTTCCTCCAGCTCGACGTCCCCATCAGGTGGGGAGAGTGATGGGGTCAAGCTCCATCCTGATGCACCCGCACGTTCCCCATCTGCAGAAATGGTTAAACATTATTAACAATGTTTTGAAGAATCTTGGTGTCCAAGATAAAATTTAACACACAGTGTGCAGGGTGTATGTGGCAACCCTGTGTGAGAGCCCGTAGAAGAGGTATCATCCTCGAAACGGTCACCGTTGCTTGCACACTCCCTCCCTGCACACCCTCCCCGATGGATGTATCCTAAACTGGATCATTAAACAGCATATGGAACAAAAGATCCACGAGTGCCGCTTTCATCTGTTACCTCAACATAAAACACTTACCACCATAGTCACTGTGTGGGGACATGTTCACCCCAGGACTCGCCACTGAGCTCGAGACAGTGGGAGGTGGTGTTACTCCTGGGCTGGGGCTCTGTGGCCACATTACGTGGTTTGGGGGCAAAAGGCGTCCTGGGCTACGGGGCAACCCCCCCGCCGTGCCGCCAGGTGCTTCCAGCTCCTCGGCCTCCTGTGGGGAGGTGATCTCGTCCTCCTCCAGCCAACCAGATGAGGACAGCTTGTCACACTCCAGCGGCCTTGCAGGTGCTGACAGCTCCTCCAGGTCCTCTGTCCCAGTAGGTGAGGGCAGGTCTGGCTCCTGAGGCCCTGGGGAAGGTGTGGAGCTTGGGGCCAAGGGTGCCACTTCAGCCTGATGTGGCGGTGTTGTGGATGGGCCACCTGGGGGTGGGGCATGGTGCCCTTCTTCAGATAACGAGTCTGCATCTATTTTTTTTTTTACAAAAGGAATACAAAGGCCTTGATTAATTCCTAACAACACATTGTTCTCCTACATATAGCTTTTGTGGCTATGTATTTGAGGCATTACTTAGAATCAAGAAGGTCATGCTGGATGCCTACACTAATGTTGTATGCATGTACTGTGGGTAGGAAACATTGTTTGCGCTGACTGGAGGAACACAACACTGTGAAGATCTGTTTGATTGTGTAGGCCACACTGTCCCTTGTCATATGTTTCCATCCTTTTTTGTGTATTGTGGGACATGCACATGTCGCGGTGTGTGTTTGGGGCAAACAATTACTCACCACGCAGCCTGGCAATCCTGGCACGGATGTCCAGTATGTGACCCGGGCACTTGTGCTTTAAGTCAGCGATCTTTTTTTGGATCGATTTTACAGTCCTCTCTACCCCCAGTTGGCGGATCAGGGACCGCTGGATCCGCCTAACGGTGCGCCGATTGCGCAGCCTGGGGTGCCGGTGGTGATGGTGGCCCCTATAGTCCTGATGGTCGCAATGATCAATCAGAATGATCAGCTCCGCCATCCCCCACGTTGCAGCGCGCTGTGCGGCGGCCATGACTGTAATGCTGTAGGCAGAGGAGGGGCTGGCACCTTGCAGGCAGAGTGAAAGTGAAACCAACGTCATGACGTCATGACGGCCGCGGCAGGGGCCACACAGCATTCCAAGTCGCCGTACGCGCAATTACACGGGCGAAACACTTCTGCGGCACCTACAGGACAACATCCCACAGGGCGGTGCATAACGGACACTTGTGCGCTGTGTAATGCATGATTCCTGAATGTGCAGACTATATAAGGATCACTGCCGCATTGATACTTTGATGTTCCGCTAGTGTGTCGCGCCGTAAATTGCATTAATATATGTGATCGTGCATACGGCGCGTATCTGTAGTGCTGAAGGGACAGCTCAGGCAAGATGGCGGAGTGTGCAGGAAGAGCCAATCGGTACGCAGTATCTTCCACCAATGATCGCTGATGGGGCGCGGTAACCCGGAGCCTGTGTCACGCCCCAGCTACATACCAGCTACATTGCCTGGTGTCGACACATGCCTTCTGTCGCTTCTTTACACGCCGATACAGCTCGCTACAATCACCTGTGTAGCCACCTGTTTCCAGGCAGTGCTCGGAAACAGATGTATCTGTGGCCGGGTGCCTAATACCGTCTTTACACGCCGCTACTACGGGGTATTTTCCCGCTACAAGCTACATTTGTAGCCTGTAGCTGGTTGTATCCACCCGCCAGTAGCGGCGTGTAAAGGTACCCTAAGGGCCACTTTACACACACCAACTTATCTGTCCAACTTCTGACCAACTTACTGGTTGCAGTGAAATCATGGATACATTGTTCCATTTTGTGGCTGTGTACAAATGGAACAATGTGTCCATGATTTCACTGCAACCAGTAAGTTGGTCAGAAGTTGGACAGATAAGTTGGTGTGTGTAAAGTGGCCTTAACATTCACTTCAAGTGAGGCTACATTCAGACTGTCCATTTTTTGGATCCATTTTTTGCAGTGCACTGCATAAAACGAATCAGTCAAATGAATTCCCAGCCAAGTCAATGGGTTTTCACTTTTGGCCATTCAGACTGGGAATTGTATGACTGATCTGTTTCTTGCTGGTGGACTAATCCGTTTTTCATATGTGCATGTTAGTTTCAGTAGTGTTTTCCTCCTGCTTTTTTCCCCGTAGGGTACCATTCTAAGGCTACATTCACGTGCATTTTTTTTCTTTGCTTTGTGCTGCGTTTTTGGTGTATTCTTCAAAAAAACTGATACTTTTTTAAAAAAAAAACATCAATTTTTGGATCCATTTTTTCATCCATTTTTAACGCTTGCATTTTTTTCCCCTCATTTTGAAGGGCTACTATGAGAAAAACGCAGCAGAAATTGACATGTCCTTTTCCAAAATAGAGCTCTCCTAAAGAGAAAAAACAGATCTCTTTAAAAGAGCACTGAACTGAAAAAATGAAAACCCATAGACTTTGCTGGGATGTCATTTGAGTGATCCGTTTTCTGCAGTGCACTGCAAAAAACAGATAAAAAAATGGATCACAAAACACACAGTGTGCACGTAGCCTAAATGTGAGAAAAAAATGCAGCAGAAAAACATATGCAAAAACACACAGTGTGAATGGGTGGTGTGTTTTTGGAAAACGCATCAGTTCTCCAGCTGAAAAACAAACCACTAGACACAAAAAAAATGATGTGTCTGAACAAGCCTAAGTACTGAAAAAAAAAAGAATGACAATCAATAAATGTTGCTGCATACAGTATACAGTGGAGCATTGAAGCTAACTATTTTCAGGGATTGAAAAACTGTACATAACACAATTCTTGTAAGGCTTTGTGGTGGCCACTGGACGTATTTTTTTGAGCTGCCTTTGTCAGCTGAAAAAAAGCAGCTGTGAAAAAAAGCAGCACAAAAATATAACACAAATAAGGGGACACAGGCAGATGCACACAGAAACAGACAGACACACAGACACACTTTCTCACCCTCCTCGGTGAGCCCCGATAATTTCTTCCTTCCGGGTATCAGTAGGACCTGTGGATATTGCACTTACAGGCTGAAGGCCACGTTATACACACAGATATATTGGTCACAGATCTCTGGTTGCAGTGAAATCATAGACACATTGTTCCATTTTGTGGCCATGTACAAATGTAACAATGTGTCCATGATTTCACTGCAACCAGAGATCTGTGACCAATATCTGAACAGATATCTGTGTGTGTAACCTGACCTTGAGTCACATGAGGTGCAGGACCTTTAAGTCAATCATGCAACTTCTTCCAGTGCATGGAGGAAGATCGCCGGAGTGGGAGAGTATTGTGTTTTTTCTGTGGATATTGCAGGAAGAAAGCATCACAAGCAGACTGTGCAAATACCAGTCCATTTGTGATGCTTTTTGGGGGGTTTATAATGGAGTCAGTGAAGAAAACGCAGACCAAAACCGGGCATGTTAATTGACAGGGACTTTATTCTTCCTCCCCTACACGTTTCGGCGCCCACCTGGCGCGTAGGAGTGGAAGAATAAAGAATACGGATTTGTTTTGTGAAACTCTGACTCCCATGTGAGTTTTCTTGGACTTAAGCAGCGCGGACCTTGATACACCCTTTTTCCCATCATCTTCAGAATGGGTTAATGACAGCTAAGTATTGTCATTAAGCCTAGATTGATAACGTCAGGTCTCTGTGAGATCCACCCATTATCAGTCCTGTGAGGAAATAGTAAAAAACAGATAGAGAGGAAATCCTTTATTTGAAATATATCACACAGATAACCCTCATTTTCCCATTTATTAACCCACACGTACCCCTTCAATGATAATCCATAACAATAGTCCCATGAGCACACAATCCTGGCTCTGCTTCCTCCAGAGGCTACAGGGAGGAATAAGCATCCTCTCCCTGCAGCCTCTGTGATCATACTGACTGCCATGAGGAGTGGTGACATCACTCACTGAGTCACTGAGACCCTGAGGCAGTGAACTCAAGTGACCCCGCTGTCGGCAGCGGGTCAGCTGAGTTCACTGCCATGGGACCTCAGTGACTCAGTAAATTACATCACCTGTGTCTGCAGTGTAATTGCAGAGGCTGCAGGGAGAGATGCTTGTTACCTCGCCGCAGCCTCTACAGTGAGCAGAGCCAGGATTGTGTGCTTTGTGGGACCATTCTAAAGGTTAGATACATTTGGTATCTACAAACTTGTACTGACCTGGTGCAACATACCAACATGTCAGTTTTACCATATAGTGAACATGGTAAATAACAAAAAAAAACAATTGTGAAATTCCACTTTCTTTTGCAATTTCATCGCAATTGGAATTTTCTTCCCGTTTTCTAGTACACTATATGGTAAAATAAATGATGTAATTGAAAAGTACAACTGATCCCGCAACTCTTCTATATTTATGGAAAAATTGAAATGTTATTGCTCTTGGAAGAAGAGGAGAAAAAAATGAAAATGAGTAACGGAAAATCGTCGGGGGATTAAGGAGTTAATGTGACTTCTGTTTTTTCTTAATACAATGGAGCACAGGTTTGTTAACAAAGCATCATTTATCACACATAATGTAGAAAAAGTTCAGTATTTGGTAATAGCAATATCATCTGTATGAATGCATTAAAAAAAATAGATTACTTTTTCCATTCTGATTATGGTACATCAAGTCATCTTAATATAGATTAGATACTTATAATGTAAAATAAGTACATTTAATATGGTTTTAAAAAATATCAGCTTCATCTTTAGTTCTTAGTGGAGCTCAGTTTTTGCTAAGAACATCATCACTGTGTAAGGATGCCAACATGAAGAGATTTGGAGCAGGCACAAAACTTTTGGTAATTGGTAAGTATAGTTTAACAGAAACAGAAAAAGTCGGTGATTAAACGCAAGTCAGAAACTGCTCTTTTTCTCATATTAATATTTCTTTTAAAAAAACTGAAAAAAAATTCTAATGTCAAGAGCAACAATTTCGGTATTGAGAATGTAGATTTTTGAAAAATCTTACTTGCATTTTCCTATTTTTAGTAAAGTCTATTACTAAATTCCCTAACTCAAGTTAAATATAATATAAATATATATATATATATATATATATATTAGTTCTGCTGTGCCTTTGCAGTAATTTATTGAGTAAAGTAATATACTTTGTATGTGATAGATTCATGGTAAATATTTTCACGTTTTAAAGTATATTTTATGGACACCTGGAATTCCAGAGCAACATGACATAATTCAGAATTGATGTTAAAATTGCAGGATCACATTGACCTCAATGTTACTTTGTAGGGAAAAAAATTCAACCTTCTGACCACTCAAAACACTTATACTTTCCATAGTTTATTTTTTGTGATTTAAAGCCAATCCTTAAAGGTAACCTGACGTCCCCTGTGTCCTCAGAGCCACCAGCGCTTGTGTCTAAGGTGGGGCATAATATTCTACCCGTTTCCTGACAATGCCCTTTATTACAATGGACACATTACACACAATCTGAAGAATGGAACCTCATTGTCTATCTGAATTTTCTTACACATACAATGTTATCTGGTTTAAGTCTAAATAAAGGTATCACACCTAGAATTCTTTTGTCATTTTTGGCACTTAAAAGTATTTACATTGGGTTTTTCTGGCTAGCATGGTACCACAATATAGCTTTGTTACAATAAACTGCATAATTGAAATTATAACAATTTCAATTCTTATTACCAAACTTTTTTTTTTCAGATCAAACAGCAGTTAAACCAGATGTGACTATCTTAGCTACAACTAAGGAAGTTGTGAAGGATATAGGATTGCAACTTTACTGTGCAACCTGCAGAACTTCTTCCCCGATGTGATAAATGTGATGTGGACGGTGGAGGGAAGTGATAAGGAGCTCAATCAGAACAAGGGGAACTTATAAAGAATAGATCCAGCAACATGTCCTCCCTGTATAGCTGGATTACAATTACAGAATCTGACATCGGTAAAATCTACAAATGTAGATACAAACATGAAGGAAATGTGGCAATGAGGGACCTATGGCAAGAAGTAACATATGATACAGGTATGGAACATTACTTTGTAAAACTATAATCAAATATATTTTTATAAATTCCAAACTATTGTTTTCTGATAACAGATAACACTCATATAATATGACCCTTTATGCTTTGGAATAATATATTTATGTTATGCCTTTGCAAAATTGTAATAACCTAATTTGTATATATGTGTACAGTATATGTATAAATACATATATATATGTATATATGTATTAAACATAGCATGTTATTAATGTGGCAGATGCTGTAATTCTACTTCACAGCCCTTTTGAAGGATTCAAGACAGAGTAAACCTGAAAATGTTACCTGCGCTAATTCCACCGGTATGGTATATTTGTTTTTATATCTAGCTTCTTTAATATTTTGTCATATAATGTCTTTTTTTTGTGAAAATTTGCAAAGGTTTTCTTTTTTATTTTAATATCCCAAAATCAACGTATACATTGATTATTTTAATATGGTAATTAGTTAATAAAATTAAGTTTAATTTATTTTTACATGTAGTAAACATCACTCTTAAAAATATTAGAAAAAGAATAAACCTTGAATCAAGAAAGGAGTTCTAATCAGTGAGAATCAGGATTTACAAAGGACAATCAATAGGTGTATATTTCTAATGTGATTTTCTCATTGATCGTTATGACTGTACAATTTGCTTTTAAACTTGAAACTGGGAAGGAATTAAAAATAATAAATGGATCAATGAGACAAAAAGAAGGAAAGATGCAGAGCAGGGGAGAAAATGAAAAAAAAATACGGGAAGATAGGTCACACCTATATGTTTATGTTCTTTTTTCTGTATTTGTCCAAATTTAGTTTCTGATGAAGGCCCAAATATATGGGTCGAAACATTACAGTTTTTCTGAACTGCCTGTGTAGTAATTCCTTATATTCGCTTTGGAGAGCCAAGTTTTTCTTTTCATTAAATTGATGCGGTTTTTACGCGCCTTCTTATACCTATCTTGTGTTGCCATGTTGGTGGGACATAGTGAAGGAATTGACTTTTGATATTGAGTTATTGAATCCTGGAAACTAAAAAGAAATAAAACAATTACAAAAGACACACAAAATGGCTTGCTATTGCTCCAAGATGATTTTTTCCTGACTTGTGGTCAGGCATTTTATTATTCCTAGAAAGCTCAAACATTAGTTGTTAAAAATGGTAATCAAATGGGTGATTTAAAACTCAGTTTAGTTCATACAAATAATGCAGTATGGCTAAATGGAAGTGTTTTCTAAATATTTTGGTAATAAATGGTGAAAGCATTATTTTTTTTCCATCTTTGTAATGTCCTTTAAGTGCTCACCTTCAAAATGGATAAGGGTGGATACTGTATAGCATGGCCGTATAGTAGTATTTCCTAGTTCTACAGTATTTCCTTACTGCAAAGTATCATATCTGTAAAGTTATTGTATTACATTAGTTATACAATATGTTTTAAAATTCCAACTTGATATTGTAGTAATTTTTTTTATAACATTACAAGCTAAAAAGATTAAAATGTTGAATAGTTTATGTTTAAATGTGTTTGTGTGAAAAATATTATCTTGGTTAAAATGTAACTTTTTGTAAAGATTATTAGAATTTCTTAAATTTTACAGGTGATGTCGAGGCCTCAGCTATGGTAATTCGAGCAGTACAACTTATCTATACATTATTACTCTTGAAATGCTTCATGTATTTTCCATTCTTGCTTGTTTTAAAATATAAATTTGCAAAGTGAACTTATTTCTCAATGCATGATGTGTATATCATGTTGTTTGCAAATGCAATCTTTTATAGACCACAGCATGTTGTGTTAATATTTTTATTAAGCTTAGCGCTAATTCAAATAGAGTATTATATACTGGTAAATTGCAAAGTAATTAAAAATAAAATGTCATCATTTTAAAGCAATTTTGTACTTGCTGTTGTGATGTGTTAAAAACATGGAAACATGGAGATGTTCTATGTCTTAATGACAGTGCTTACACCCAGAACCTTTTGAAAGTTCATATATAATTACAATAATTTTATTTATATAGCGCCAACATATTCTGCAGCACTTTACAATTCAGAGGGGACATGTACAGATAATATAGAGTAATACATAGTAACAAAAAATTCAACAGATACCAGGAGAAGCGAGGATCCTGCTCACAAGCTACAATCTATGAGGAAATAGGGGAGGAGCAAAAAGTAAATGGTAAAAAGTGCCATCATATATGATCTAGCCATCAATATAATAAATATCAGATTCATTTAATGCTGCATGGACCGGTCACCAGCCGGGATCTGTACAAGTACAAATAAAGTACTGTATTGTGCATGGGGGTGTAAACAGGTACAAGGTACCAGACTTGGAAAAGGGCAGAATGGGAATAGTTAGGTAAGTGAAGTAAGGTGATAGGCTAGTCTATAAAAATGCGTTTTTAGGGCCCACTTAAAACTATGAGAATTGGGAATTAATCAAATTATTCTTGTTAGGCCATTCCAGAGAACTGGTGCAGCTCGTGAGAAGTCTTGGAGACGAGAGTGGAAGGTTCGGATTGTAGAAGATGTCAGTCTTAGGTCATCAGTAGAACGGAGGGCATGTGTAGGGCGATAGAGATGAGGGGGGAGATGTAGGGTGGTGCAGAACTATGGAGGGCTTTGTGGTTGAGAGTGATAATTTCATATTGTACTCTGTAGCAGATGGGCAACCAGTGCAATGACTTGCACAGGATAGAGGCATCGGTGAAGTGGTTGGAGAGGACTATGATCGTGGCCATATATATAATATACCTCCTTCTAAAAGCTGTATCAAAATTACAACCGTAAAACTGCCCTAGTGAGGCAATAACTATTGCCATGTTTTCTTAATTACATACTAAACAGTATTAATTCCATAAATTCGCTGAAAACATAATTTATTTTATCAAAGCTAGCACCATAATGTACCTGTACAGGAAAGAAGCGTGTACATGAGCTGGGTCTGTGGCATATGTATTTAGAGCTTGCCACATATGATTCCGGCCCATTCATTTCCTTACATGTTACAGTTGCTATTGAGTGAGCATATAGGACGTTTGATTAAAATTGCCTATGGAAGCATAGTATTATTATTATTATTATTATTATTATTATTATTATTATATAGCACCATTAATTCCATGGTGCTGTACATGAGAAGGGGTTACATACAAAGTTATAGATATAGTTTACAGTAAACAAATTTACAATGGGGGCCCCCAGGTCAATATACAGCAGACTGGAGTGTTTTCTGCTGGACTTGTTGCTTTCCTGCAGACACGGACTCCGGTGTCCGGGTTGCTTCCTGGGGTGAACCGGTATGGCTCCTCTGCCCCCAGTCTGCTCCTTTACTTTGTCTTTCTCACGCCTTGCCTTCGACCTCACTCTCAGGCCCTCCCACTGGCTAGGCTAGTCTACTGGCTCGGGCCTAGCGTGCCTCTGACACACCAGGATGTCTTCCTCAGTACTGCTCCATACTGAACTGACCACCTCTTCACAGTCCTCTCTGGAACTGCACTGCCTAACTCCGCCCCCACACCAGTATTTATAGGGGATCTCACTTAAAGGCAGAAAGTGAAGATCCCCCTATGGGTCTGGGGTGGAAGGTGTTGTCTGTGTAAGGGTACCTAGTGTGGAAATCCTTCCATGCTTTAGGTGGCTACCTGTAATGGCAGAGCGCCATACATACAGGTAGTACTGGAAGCTATGAGATATTATGATATGTCCTAGGCCAAGAGTATAGATGGAGTAAGGTAGGGCCCCAGGACAGAGCCTTGAGGGATTCCAACAGAGAGAAGGGAGGATGATGAAATAGTGTGGGCATGGGAAACGCTGAATGTGCGGTCGGAAAGGTATGAGCCGATCCAGGACAGGGCAAGTTCTTTGATGCCAAGGGAAGAGAGTATCTGTAACAGTAGACAGTGGTCAACTGTGTCGAAGGCAGAGGACAGGTCCAGAAGGAGGAGGATGAAGAAATGTCTGTTAGTTTTGGCAGTGAGTAAGTCACACCTAATTCTTAGATTGTTTATGAATACTCAGCTAACTTGCTTCTCAACTGAATTGCTCTCAGAAAAACAACTAATTGCTGTTTGTGGATATTTCCGTCTCATGCGTATAAATAAGGTTAGTGGCCTCAATAGAGTGCAATGGGCCCCTGTGTAAGGTTTGGACCTGCACTCCTACATGTGGGACAGATATATGGGCCCTTGCAGCATTGAAAATTCTATTAAGAAATATATGTTGCTCACTCCTTCTCCTTCATTATGTAGCAATGTCCCCCATCCTGCACTTATGTACCCAGTCTGGCCCCTTCTTGGTATATATGTCCCCCATCCTGATTTGTGTTCCTAATCCAGGTTCCCATCCTGGTATATAAGTCCTCCATCTTGGTATATATGTTCCTTATCCTGGACCCCATCCTTTAATATATGTACCCCATTCTTAGCCTCATCTGGTATATATGTCCATCGTCCTGGGCCCTTCCTGTTATATGTTCTCTATCATGGTATATATGTCCCCTATCCTAGTCCCCTTCCTGGTATCTATGTTCCTCATCCTGACATATGTCTCCGATTGTGGGTTCCTTCTTGGCATACAGTCATGGCCAAAAGTATTGACACCCCTGCAATTCTGTCAGATAATACTCAGTTTCTTCCTGAAAATGATTGCAATCACAAATTCTTTGGTATTATTATCTTCATTTAATTTGTCTTCAATGAAAAAACACAAAAAGATTTGTCCCAAAGCCAAATTGCATATAATTCCACACCAAACATAAAAAAAGGGGTGGACAAAAGTATTGGCACCCTTAGAAAAATCATGTGATGCTTCTCTAATTTGTGTAATTAACAGCACCTGTAACTTACCTGTGGCACCTAACAAGTGTTGGCAATAACTAAATCACACTTGCAGCCAGTTGACATGGATTAAAGTTGACTCAACCTCTGTCCTGTGTCCTTGTGTGTACCACATTGAGCATGGAGAAAAGAAAAAAGACCAAAGAACTGTCTGAGGACTTGAGAAACCAAATTGTGAGGAAGCATGAGCAATCTTCAAGGCTACAAGTCCATCTCCAAAGACCTAATGTTCCTGTGTCTACCGTGCACAGTGTCATCAAGAAGTTTAAAGCCCATGGCACTGTGGCTAACTTCCCTAGATGTGGACGGAAAAGAAAAATTGACGAGAGATTTCAACGCAAGATTGTGCGGATGGTGGATAAAGAACCTCGACTAACATCCAAACAAGTTCAAGCTGCACTGCAGTCCAAGGGTACAACTGTGTCAACCCGTACTATCCGTCGGTGTCTGAATGAAAAGGGACTGTATAGTAGGAGACCCAGGAAGACCCCACTTCTTACCCGAGACATAAAAAAGCCAGGCTGGAGTTTGCCAAAACTTACCTGAGAAAGCCTAAAACGTTTTGGAAGAACGTACTCTCTTTTTGGGCAAAGGCATCAACATAGATTTTACAGGAGAAAAAAACAGGCATTCAAAGAAAAGAACACGGTTCTTACAGTCAAACTTGGCAGAGGTTCCATGATGTTTTGGGGTTGCTTTGCTGCCTCTGGACTGCTTGACCGTGTGCATGGCATTATAAAGTCTGAAGACTACCAACAAATTTTGCAGCATAATGTAGAGCCCAGTGTGAGAAATCTGTGTCTCCCTCAGAGGTCATGGGTCTTCCAGCAGGACAATGACCCAAAACACACTTCAAAAAGCACTAGAAAATGGTTTGAGGGAAAGCACTGGAGACTTCGAAGGTGGCCAGCAATGAGTCCACCTGAATCCCATAGAACACCTATGGAGAGATGTAAAAATGGCAGTTTGGAGAAGGCACCCTTCAAATATCAGGGACCTGGAGCAGTTTGCCAAAGAAGAATGGTCTAAAATTCCAGCAGAGCATTGTAAGAAACTCAGTGATGGTTACCGGAAGCTGTTGATCGCAGTTATTTTGGCTAAAGGTTGTGCAACCAAGTATTCGGCTGAGGGTGCCAATACTTTTGTCCGGCCCATTTTTGGAGTTTTGAGTGAAATGATCAATGTTTTGCTTTTTGCTTCATTCTCTTTTGTGTTTTTTCATTGAAGACAAATTAAATGAAGATAATAATACCAAAGAATTTGTGATTGCAATCATTTTCAGGAAGAAACTGAGTATTATCTGACAGAATTGCAGGGGTGTCAATACTTTTGGTCAACACTGTATACAGTGCCTACAAGTAGTCTTCAACCCCCTGCAGATTTAGCTGGTTGACACATGCGGAATTAACTTGGCATTATGACATTTGGACTGTAGATCAGCCTGGAAGTGGGAAATGCACTGCAGCCAAAAAGATTTTTTACATTTTTTTTTTTTTTAAAGTGTTAAAAGTTAATTCAGAGGGTCATTTATTATTCAACCCCTCAAACCACCAGCATTCTGTTTGGTCCCCCTAAAGTATTAAGAAGTAGTTCAGGCACAAAGAACAATGAGCTTCACGTGTGTGGATTAATTATCTCTTTTGCCAGCCTTTTCTGACTATTTAAGACCCTCCCCAAACTTGTGAACAGCACTCATACATGGTCAACATGGCAAAGACAAAGGAGCATTCCAAGGCCATCAGAGACAAGATCGTGGAGGGTCACAAGGCTGGCAAGGGGTACAAAACCCTTTCCAAGGAGTTGGGCCTACCTGTCTCCACTGTTGGGAGCATCATCCGGAAGTGGAAGGCTTATGGAACTACTGTTAGCGTTCCACGGCCTGGACAGCCTTTGAAAGTTTCCTCCCGTGCCGAGGCCAGGCTTGTCCGAAGAGTCAAGGCTAACCCAAGGACAATAAGGAAGGAGCTCCGGGAAGATCTCATGGCAGTGGGGACATTAGTTTCAGTCAATACCATAAGTAACGTACTCCACCGCAATGGTCTCCATTCCAGACGAGCCCGTAAGGTACCTTTACTTTCAAAGCGTCATGTCAAGGCTCGTCTACAGTTTGCTCATGATCACTTGGAGGACTCTGAGACAGACTGGTTCAAGGTTCTATGGTCTGATGAGACCAAGATCGAGATCTTTGGTGCCAATCACACACGTGACGTTTGGAGACTGGATGGCACTGCATACGACCCCAAGAATACCATCCCTATAGTCAAGCATGGTGGTGGCAGCATCATGCTGTGGGGCTGTTTCTCAGCCAAGGGGCCTGGCCATCTGGTCCGCATCCATGGGAAGATGGATAGCAAGGCCTACCTGGAGATTTTGGCCAAGAACCTCCGCTCCTCCATCAAGGATCTTAAGATGGTCGTAATTTCATCTTCCAACAAGACAATGACCCAAAGCACACAGCCAAGAAAACCAAGCCTGGTTCAAGAGGGAAAAAATCAAGGTGATGGAATGGCCTAGTCAGTCTCCTGACCTTAACCCAATTGAAAACTTGTGGAAGGAGCTCAAGATTAAAGTCCACATGAGACACCCAAAGAACCTAGATAACTTGGAGAAGATCTGCATGGAGGAGTGGGCCAAGATAACTCCAGAGACCTGTGCCAGCCTGATCAGGTCTTATAAAAGACGATTATTAGCTGTAATTGCAAACAAGGGTTATTCCACAAAATATTAAACCTAGGGGTTGAATAATAATTGACCCACACTTTTATGTTTAAAATTTATTAAAATTCAACTGAGCAACATAACTTTTTGGTTTGTAAGATTTATGCTTCTGTTAATTAATCCTACTCTCGTTTGCAGTTTGAAGGCTCTAACTTATTTGCATCTTATCAAACCACCTAAATCTGCATGGGGTTGAAGACTACTTGTAGGCACTGCATGTACCCCTTCTGCAGATGTTTTCTACCACATAAAAAAAAAAAAAGAAACATTTCTAATCACCATTCTATGATAATGCATCACTACCATGCAACGTCAAGGCTGGTCATACTGACATCAGCTGCTGGCCTCTGATTGGCCAGTGATGTGTATTGTGGTGCAGGAACCCTTAGGGTAGGTGCACACTGGCCGGCGGGTTGGTCGGCGGCGGCTGGGCGGACCCGCCAGGAAGCTCCGGAGCCGTCCACCGGCTTCCTGGCGGTATGTGCGGCGGGTGACGGGCGGGTGCCGGGCGGGTGGCCAGCGGGTTAGCGCCGGCGGTTCTGCAGCGGCTGGAAGCAGCACATGATTCTGCTTGCAGCCGCTGCAGAACCGGGCGGTTTATAGAACATGCTCATTCTTTGCTAACCCGCTGGGAACCCAGCGGGTTAGCAACGGATGAGCATGTGTAAACCGCCGGTGTCTGCACACCGGGTGTCGGTTTACATAGGTTTCTATGTTAATCCAAACGCCGGTTTGGATTAACATAAATTTACATGAAATTTATGTAAACCGACCGGCGGTTTACACATCTAAACCGACCATAACCCGGCCAGTGTGCACCTTCCCTAAGGGTACCATTACACGTCGCAACATTGGATGCAATTACACTTGTAACTTACTGGTTGCAGTGAAATCATAGACACATTGTTACATTTGTACACTGCAACAAAATGGAACAATGTGTCCATGATTTCACTGCAACCAGTAAGTTGCAAGTGAAATTGCATGCAATGTTGCGACGTGTAAAGGTACCTTAAAGGACGCTGCATTGCAATACACTTCAACTGAACTTGCATCCTCGGCTGCACATCCAGATGAAGTAAGCACTGGGGTTACTGGGCCCCCATCCAGCATGGCCTAATTATTGTCACACCACTCGTTGTTAAGGTACCTTTACACGTCGCAACATTGCATGCAATTTCACTTGCAACTTATTGGTTGCAGTGAAATCATGGACACATTGTTCTATTTTGTTGCCATGTACAAATGGAACAATGTGTCCATGATTTCACTGCAACCAGTAAGTTGCATGTGAAATTGCATGCAATGTTGCGACTTGTAAAGTGGCCCTGATTGTTCCACCCCTGCATCTGGCCAAAGGCAGGATAATATAATGCACTATTTTACATTAATAGTGCAATGAATTATCAATGTGATCATAGGTTCACATGTTAAAGTCCCTTTAGTGCGACTAATAAATATTGCAAACAAAAAAAAATAAAACATGTTTTGAATAATATAAAAATGTAAAAAAATCTAAGTTTACATAGTAAAAAACAAAAAGCAAACTCCCTTACAAACACATAAGCATGTGCTGTCACTATGTTCATAATCACCCATAAAATAAACACATTTTATTATTGTTGAACATTCAGAAATAAAATTTTAAAACTATTTCAGAATTACATGTCCTAGTAAAGGCCACTTTACACACACAGATATCTGTGACCAACTTCTGAACAGATCTCTGGTTGCAGTGAAATCATGGACACATTGCTCCATTTTGTGGCTGTGTACAAATGTAACAATCTGTCCATGATTCCACTGCAACCAGAGATCTGTTCAGAAGTTGGTCACAGAAGTTGGTGTGTGTAAAGCGGCCCTAAGTGTGGCATTTACAGAAAAATAAAAAAGTTTGAGGTCTCAGGCCGGGCTTCAGACTGCGTGTCTGATCCGATCCGTAGCTGTCCGCTTGAAGCAGACAGCCGCGGACCGGATCAGCACACAGGACTGGGGTGCTATTATGCCCTCCGATCCTGTGTGCAGCCGCACGCAGCTGAACCAGCTGACAGGTCAGGACCGCGGCGCCCGCGGTCCTCACCTATCAGCAGCAGGAACTGCGTGCGGCTGCACACAGGATCGGAGGGCATAATAGCCCCCCAGTCCTGTGTGCTGATCCGGTCCGCGGCTGTCTGCTTCAAGCGGACAGCTACGGATCGGATCAGACACGCAGTCTGAAGCCGGCCTTAGGGTACCGTTACACGTCGCAATATTGCTAGGCAAATTCACTTGCAACTTACTGGTTGCAGTGAAATCATGGACACATTGTTCTATTTTGTTGCTGTGTACAAATGAAACAATGTGTCCATGATTTCACTGCAACCAGCAAATTGCCAGTGAAATTGCATGCAATGTTGCGACATTTAAAGGTACCCTCAGTATATTGCTATACAAAAATAAATGAAGATTTTACATACAGTGTATGCATTGTATAAAAATAATAAAACTGTATAAATTTGGTATAACCTTAATAGTTCTGACCCACAGGAAAAAAAACAATGGCGGAATTGTTGTTTTTTTGTATTCTTTGCAATAAAGGATTTAGGGCCACTTTACACACACCAACTTACTGGTTGCTGTGAAATCATGGACACATTGCTCCATTTTGTGGCTGTGTACAAATGTAACAATGTGTCCATGATTTCACTGCAACCAGAAAGTTGGTCAGAAGTTGGACAGATAAGTTGGTGTGTGTAAAGTGGCCATAATAGGTTACACAAACCCCAAAATGTTGCAATTGACAAATGCAACTCATCCCACAACAAAGCAGCCCCTATACAGCTACTGCATGTGGAAGAAAAAGTGGATATGATATGGCTCCTTCAAGGCACAGATGAAATAAAAATGCTCTTTTATTTCTTCCGACAAACAAAACATTATTTATTAAGAAGGGTTTTAATAATGCTATATGGTGTACTAAAGCTATATACCGTCTACTCAACTCGGACACCACAATAACCAATCTCAATTATATGTCTCAGTGGGAAAAAGCTTTTAATACTTACACTACTCACTTCTCACTAGACAAACGGCAGAAGCTATTACATTCAACTACTCTATTTCAATCAAATCAACGCAACTCTTATTGGAAAACGCTGACTCGATAGTATTATAATCCTGTGAATTTACACAACACCTATTTGAACCAATCAAACGTATGTTGGAGAAATTATGGCTCTATGGTCATATTCTTCATATTTTATGGGGTGCCCGATAGTAATAACTCCGGCGGTACCCCTGAAAATCTTCTCAGAAGTCAGGGGTCGTCTTATACACCGGGTGCAGGGCGCCACCTACTGGCAAAAAGACAGGGCTGCCGCCCAGGATATCTACACTGGGGCCCGCCGCTCTCTCCAGGAGGAGAGAGACAGGAGCAGAGCAGTGACCTCAGCTGACGTTTCTGCCTCCCCCAGCATGAAGGAGCCAGACATCAAATACAACCCCCGACCACAGGTACAGCAGTCACTATTGCTCCCTCCCTCCTGGTTGTGAGGAGGGTGGGGGTTTTTGTGCTCCTTTACAGAGCTCTGATGATTGAAAACAAGAGGCAGATGACTGAGAAGATCCTGCATCCTGCTCTGTGGATCCCTGCTGACCGGGAAGGAGTGTGTACTTATGGAGACTTCCCCCTCTTCCACCGCAGCAGTACAGACCTGCAGACTGGAGAGGGGCTGCTCACAGTATGTCACAGATATTTGTAATTTAAAGCGAACCTGTCACCCCTTCCAGACATGCCCAGCAACCTACATGAGAGCGCAGGCGCGGGCTACGGAGCGCGGAGGGGGTGGAGGCATCACACAATCGCCGAGACAGAGGGATGATTGACAAGACAGGGGTGGCACAGAGATGCTGCAACCCCGCCTCCCGGTCATCGGTCTTGATAACTGCCAAATTTTATCTAAGTGCATATTTGCCTGAATATAGCCATAAAAAATGCTATATACGCCTTCTCTGAATGCAGCTTTAGTGCTGCAGAAGGTGGTGAAGCTTTCCATTCATTGACAGCTGGAAGAGCTCCTGAAAATTATTGAAACGAGAATCTCCTGTCCTCCGGGTGACATTGTCTGACAGGGAAGTTTACCCCCTATACTACCCCCCCATCTTGACACTGGCACAACCCCCTCTCCATGTCACCTACCCCCTCACGGTGCAGGCACATCCCAATCCCCATATTCCACCCCCCTCCCGATGACGCTAGCACATCACCCCTCTCCATGTCATTTACCCCCACCCTCCCCATCATCCCAGCGCTGGCACATCCCCTTCTCTATGTTTATAGTATACTAGATGGTGGCCTGATTCTAACGCATCGGGTATTCTAGAATATGTATGCACCAGCGATCAGTAAGGTACCGTCACACTTGGCCACGCTCCAGCGATGCCTACAGGTCGTATCGTTGTCAGGATAGCTGGAGCGTCGCCTAGTGTGTCGGTACCTTACTGATCGCCACGATCAGCGATCTCACAGCGGGGCCCTGGTCGCTGCTGCGTGTCACACTGAGCGACATCGCTAGCGATGGTCAGGGTACTTCCGTTGCGAGCGCCGGTCATCTCCCGGCTGCGTTGCCACTGACCTCCGTGCGGCCGGAGATGACCCGCGGCTACCATCGGGATATTAGTGGCTAGCGCCAATTCGCGGTCGGACTGCGTCTGTCGCTGATTGGTCGCGGCTGGACAGGCGCGACCAATCAGCGACGCGGGATTTCCATTACAGAGAGACAGACAGAATTAGACGATTATATAGTAGATTTGTTTGTGTGTATGTACATGTGTGTATATGTATATGACATGACATTGTGGGTCTTGTCATAGAAATACACGTGTACACACACGTAGACACATATACAGACACACATGTACACACACATGCAAACCTGTATACACATGTGTACAGACACACACAGACATGACAAACACACCCGTATACACACACATATCATGTATACAAACGCACACATACACGCAGACATGCATACAGACACAAACATGTATACAGTCACACATGTAGACACACACATGTATACAGACACACATGTACAGAAACACACACAGATATACGTACACACATGTATACAGACACACACAGGTATACGCACACATTTATACAGACACATACACACAGGTATACGCACACATGTATACAGACACATGTACACACATACATGTATACACACACACATACAGACAGAAACACATATACACACGTACACATACATGTATAGACACACATATGTGCACACATATACAGACACACACATATACAGACTCAGACGTATACAGACACACACTTATATAGACACAGACATGTACATACAGGTATATGCACAAATGTACACACATACAGACACGTATACAGACACACACACACGTAGACATAGACACATGTAGACACAAACATACACACACATATACAGACACACACGTATACAGACACACACATGTACACACAGCTATACACACACACACGTATGCAGATACACCCACACATGTATAAAAACACACATACATGTATAAACACATCTAGAGGCACACACATGTAAACACACATGAACTCATACATATAGATACACAAACATATACATACATACACATACACACACACATACACACACACGTGTCGGCTTCCCCCTCCTCGCCACTCTCTTCTCACCCGCACCTGGTGGTCCCATTGCCACTGAAAGCACCAAGAAGACAATCAGTGGGTCATGTGACTGGGCAGGCTGATGTGACATCACACAGAGCCTGTCACATGAGAAGAGAGCGGTGAGGAGGGGGGAGGATGGAGCGGGAGGGGGGGGATGGAAGGTGGGGGGGAGGATGGAGTGGGGGGGGGAGAGGATGGAGCGGCAGAGGGGAGGACGGAGGATGGAGCGGGGTGGGGGCAGGAGGACAGAGTGGCATGGTGAGGGAGGACGGAGCGGCACAGGCAGGGGGAGGAGGATGGAGGACAAAGCGGCGGGTTGGGGAAGGACCGAGCACAGGCAAGGGGAGAACGGCCACGAACTGTATCTGTCGCTGTTTGCCTGTAGCGAAAATCCTGCATCGCTGATTGGTCGCATGCGGGTGGCGCAACATATTAGCGATGTGGGATTTCCGTTACAGAGAGACAGACACAATAAGACGATTATATAGTAGATGGAGCACTATGATGGTGCATTATAATGGGTGACTATGGATGATGCATTATAATATACGGAGCCAATTATACTATATGGAAGCCATTATTATTATTATTATTTATTTATATAGCGTCATTGGTTCCATGGCGCTTTACATAAGGAGTGGGGGTAACAAGGACAGGTGAAGTACATATGAGCAGTCAATGCTTGCTGATACACGACGGGAGAGGATCCTGTCCATGAGGGCTCACAGTCTACAGGGGTGAGGGAAGACACGATAGGGGGGGGGCTCATCATAGGTTGTAGGCTTGTTGGAATAGATGAGTTTTCAGGTTCTTTTTGAAGCTCTTGAGGGTAGGCGAGTGTCTGACGTGCTGGGGGAGAGAGTTCCAGAGTCTAGGGGAGGCGCGGGAGAAGTCTTGTATGCGGTTGTGGGAGAATGAGATGAGGGGGGAGGAGAGGAGGAGTTCTTGTGAGGAGCGTAGGTTGCTTGCAGGTTGGTATTGGGAGACCATGTCGGAGATGTAAGGGGGGGGGACAGGTTGTGGATGGCTTTGTAAGTCAGGGTTAGGATTTTAAATTTAGATCTTTGGGGGGGTGGGGAGCCAGTGAAGTGCCATGCGGAGAGGGGAGATAGGGGAGTAGCGAGGGGGCAGGTGGATTAGACGGGCAGCTGAGTTTAGGATAGAGCGGAGAGGTGCAAGTGAGGAGGCAGGGAGACCGGTGAGCAGTAGATTGCAGTAGTCAAGGCGGGAGATGATGAGGGCGTGGACGAGAGTTTTGGCGGTGTCATGATTAAGAAACGGGCGGATACGTGAGATGTTCTTGAGTTGGAGTCGGCAGGAGGTGGCGAGGGCTTGGATGTGGGGCTTGAAGGAGAGGGAGTAGTCGAGGGTGACCCCGAGGCACTTTGCGTGGGGGACTGGGAAGAGGGAGCAGTCGTTGACTCGGATTGACAGGTCTGGCATTGGGGGAGGGCGGCTGGGGGGGGAAGACAATGAACTCTGTTTTGTCCATGTTCAACTTGAGGAAGCGAGCAGAGAAGAAAGATGAGATGGCGGACAGGCATTGGGGGATTTTAGACAGAAGGGAGGTGATGTCGGGCCTGGAGAGGTAGATCTGGGTGTTGACGGCGTAGAGATGGTACTGGAGGCCATGGGACTCGATGAATTGACCTAGGCCGAGGGTGTAGATGGAGAAAAGTAGCGGTCCAAGTACCGATCCCTGGGGGACACCGACAGTAAGGGGGTAGGACGAGGAAGAGGTGTCGGAGTGGGTGACGCTGAAAGTGCGGTCCGTAAGGTATGAGGAGATCCAGGAGAGGGCGAGGTCAGTGATACCAAGGGATTCTAGGATTTGGAGTAGGAGGGAGTGGTCGACTGTGTCGAAGTTGCGGATAGGTCGAGGAGGAGGAGGACGGAGTAGTGTTTTTTCCTTTTCGCGGTCAGGAGGTCATTGGTGACTTTAGTAAGGGCTGTTTCGGTGGAGTGGTGGGGTCGGAAACCAGATTCCAGGCGGTCGAAGAGGGAGGGAGGATAGGTAGGAGGACAGTTCAGAGTGGAAGTGTTGTTCGAGTAGTTTGGAAGCGAAAGGGAGAAGGGATATTGGGCGGTAGTTGGCGACAGATGATGGGTCGAGGGAGGTTTTTTTGAGGATGGGTGAGATCAAGGCGTGTTTGAAGGATGAGGGAAAGACGCCAATAGTGAGTGATAGGTTGAAGAGTTGGGTTAGGGCAGGGATGAGGGCGGTGGTGAGGTTTGGGATGAGATGGGTAGGGAGAGGGTCGAGGGCGCAGGTGGTGAGGTGAGATCATGACAGGAGGGTGGAGAGCTGGGCTTCAGTCACGTTGGAGAAGCTTCCTTTGGTCGAAGAGGGTTGGGCGGTAATGGTGGTGGGTTGGGGGAACGTTGGGCCAAAGCTTTCTCTAATTTTATCGATCTTGTGTTTGAAGAAGGTGGCGAAGTCGTCGGCGGAGATGAGGGGAGAAGGAGGAGGTGCTGGGGCACGGAGAAGGGAGTTGAAGGTTTTGAATAGTTGTTTGGGGTTTCGCGACAGTGTGTTGATTAAAGAAGAGAAGTAGGTTTGCTTTGCGGCAGTGAGTGCGTCCTTGAAGTTGGAGACTGATTGCTTGTAGATGGTGAGGTGGGCCGTGGAGTGGGATTTCTTCCATCTCCGTTCAGCGACCCTGGACATTCGGCGAAGCTCTTTTGTGAGAGAGGTGAGCCAGGGTTGTCTGTGTGTGCGGGTTTTGGTGTTTGTGAGGGGGGCAGCCTGGTCGAGAGCCGCAGTTAGTGTGGAGTTGTAGAGGGTGACAGCAGTGTTAACGTCGGGTGAGTAGGCGAGGTCTGTGAGAGGGAGGAGGGAGTGGGAGAGTGAGTTGAAATCGATAAGTTTAAGGTTTCTGCGCGGGTGACTGAGTTTTCAGAGAGGGGGGGTGAGGTAGGGGAGAAGAGGGAGGAGAAGGTCAACAGGTTGTGGTCAGATTGGGAGAGGGGTGAGCTTGAGAGGTCGGTGAGGGAACAGAGGCGGGAGAAGATGAGGTCAAGCGTGTGGCCGTCTTTGTGAGTGGCTGAGGAGGACCATTGGGAGAGGCCAATGGAGGTGGTCAGAGATAGGAGTCGGGAGGTAGGCAGGTCGGGGGTGTCGATGGGGATGTTGAAGTCGCCCATGATGATGGTGGGGATGTCGGAGGAGAGGAAGTGGAGAAGCCAAGTGTTGAAGTGGTCGAGGAAGGAGGCGGTGGGTCCCGGGGGTCGGTAGATGACAGCAAGCTGGAGGTTGCAGGGGGAGAAAATGAGAACAGAGTGCAGTTTGAAGGAGGGAAAGGAGGCGGAGGGAGGCGGTGTAGTAGGGATAAAGGAGCAGCTGTCGGACAAGAGTATACCCACACCACCCCCACGGGTGCTATTAGGGCGTGGTGTGTGGGAAAGCGTGAGTCCGCCGTAGGAGAGGGCGGCAGGGGAGGCTGTGTCGGCGGGGGTGAGCCAAGTTTCGGTGATGCCAAGGAATTTGAATTTATTGGTGATGAAGAGGTCATGGATGTAGGAGAGTTTGTTGCACAATGAGCGGCATTCCAGAGTGCTCCAGACAGGGGGACTGGGGTTGGGTGAATGGGTATAAGGTTGTGGGGGTTGCGAGAGGTTTTGGTGGGGAATGGGTGTAAATTGGAGGTGAGTGGAGGGATGTGGTGGGGGGGTCCCGGGTTGGGGGATATGTCACCTGCAAGTAGGAGAAGTAGCGAGAGGGTTAGGAGGTGGGAGCAGGAGAGTTTCTGTAGGGGCCGTGCGTGTGTGGAGAACAGGGATTGGGTGTGGAGGAACAGTTTGAAGGAGGGGGTGAGGTGGATGGGTAGGAAGCATGGAGAGATCACTATGGCCTTGGTGGGTGGAGGGATGTTCGGGGTTAGGAGGAAGTGGAGTAGGATTGGGGTGAAGGTGAAGAGGAGGGGAAACATTGTGGGCAGCAGGTTTTGGCGGTAAGAAGTCACAGGGGTGGGATGGGGCAGGGGAGGTGCGTGGATGGAGAAGGGGTGTGGATAGAGCTAGGGGGTGGCGGAGGACGGGGTGGAGTTGGGGGTGGCGCACGGTGCGGGGTGTGGTGTGGCCAGGGGTAGGGTGTGGACAGGTGATGGGGTGCAGCCTTGGGTGGGGAGGAGTCAGGGATTTGAATAGGAGGGGTGGGGTGTAGCCGGGGGTGGTAGACAGCTAGGGAAGTGGTACAGCCAGGGACACAGGAATAGCCCGGGATACATAAAAGCCAGGGATGGGGTACAGCCAGGGTGAGGTACAGCGAGGGGGTGCCGCCGTGGTCACAAGTGAGGTGCAGTCCATGGATGCAGTGGTGCAGCTGGAGATGAAATGGTGGAGCCGGAGATGAGATGAGGTGGTCGAGCTGGAGATGATGTGGTCGAGCTGGAGATGAGATGGTCGAGCTGGAGATAGGTGGTGAAGCTGGAGATGAGGTGGTAGAGCCGGAGACGAGGTGGTGGAGCCAGAGACGAGATGATGGTGCTGGAGACGAGATGATGGAGCCGGAGATGAGATGGCGCAGCCGGGTGGTGGGGTGGTGCTGTCGGATGATGAGGTGGTGCTGTCGGATGATGGAATGGTGCGGCTGGGCATCGGATGATGCAGCGGTGGACGGGGTGGTGGAGCCAGGGGGTCCAGGGTAGCAGGAGAGATTGACAGCAGGCAGGTGGTCGGTGGCAGCCAGGAGCCAGGTGTAGCCAGGAGGGTCAGGCGTAGCAGGAGGGTCAAGCGCAGCCAGGAGGGTCAAGCGCAGCCAGGAGGGTCAAGCGTAGCCAGGAGGGTCAAGCGCAGCCAGGAGGGTCAAGCGCAGCCAGGAGGGTCAAGCGTATCCGGGGGGGGTCGGGCCCAGCTTGGGGGGTCAGACACGGCCAGGAGGGTAAGTTGTAGCCGCGGGGCTGGGTGCAGACTGGAGCCAAATAGAGTCGGGGCCCAGATGGAGACAGGCCAAAAAGCAGCTGGGGCCAGGACAGCAGTCAAGGGCCCAGGTGCAGTGGACAGGGACCAGGAGCGGGGGCCAGGGGTAACCTGGGGTCCTTTTTGTATCTTGGGGCTGGTGCAGGCAGTGGATGGTTGGGGGCCCTTCTGTCTCCTCACCTGTCAAGCCGTGGTGTCGTAGGAGCGCTGGTGGTCCTGTCCTGTGGCTGGTCGGTGATGGCAGGGCGGTCAGCCGCCCAGGGCGTCAGGCGCCGCACAGCCGCCGCACAGCCGCTGCGGGCCGGGGATCCGGCCGGGAGTGTGGGGCCCGCCGGCAGAGCGGCAGCCACCGCAGTGGTGGGCAGGAGGGACGAGCCGCCGGGTAGGTGGCCGCGGGGCTCCGGATCAGAGTGGCGCCGGGCGCCGCCTGAGGGGGCCGGCACCCACGGTGATGGCACTTCCTGGTGGAGGGGGTGCCACCGGGCGAGGAGAGCAGGGACTCTGGGGAGGGAGTGGTGCCGATGCCTTTGATGATTATAATACTTGGATGGCTCTGTGGGAGCATGATAATACTTGAAGGGCTATGAGGAAGCCTTTATACTTTATGGAAGGCGATTTGAGAGCTGTCAGGGGGCCATAATACAGTGTGAAGAGATGCAGGGTCCATTATACTGTGTGTGGGTCCATTATACTGTATAAAGGGCTGTGTGGGGGTCACAGTGAGAATCATACTGTAGAAGAAGGGTAGTCTTATATGGTGAGTATATTCCAAACTCTATATTTTAACTAGAAAAGTTGGGGGTCGTCTTATACCCCAGTCGTCTTATACGTCGATAAATACAGGTATATACAAGCTTCTTAATAATATATGTAAACATGATATTCAATTGACACCTCACTTAGCTCTTTTATCTCTAGATGTTGAACTATTCCACCTAAAGTCAGCTCTATTGCTATACACACTTTTCAAGTGACTAAACTTTTAATTACTACTATCTGGAAACAAGAACAGCAACAAGGAAAAAATGAGCAAATACCCTAAAATAAATTGCTATGGCGCATAAAAATAAATAGGGTACTTGGTGACATTATTTTGATCAAAAAAATGTGGAAGCCATTCCACCACGACACGGTAACCCAGGCCTACTCATTCCTTGCCATACACACTTCACAGGATATATGGTAAGGTTTTAATACTGCTAGGTAGGGTCCATCCTCATAGGGTCACCTTGTCGTAGTGGGATGGCTTGCACATTTTCTTTATCAAAGTAATGTCACCATGTTTATTTTTATGCACCATAACATTTTACTTTCATTTATTTTACGGGTGCTCATTTTTTCCTTGTTATTGTTTTTGCTTTTTGCTATTATAAGGCCCGTGTGAGCATGCACCTACTGTGTGATTACATTTTAGTTCCAGTTCTGCTTTTTGTTTTATTATCTGAAAACAAGATAACGTTCTTGCTCTTGCAGATGTTATAGAAAAAATCTCCTCTCATAACATCTTAGAACTATCCTACACTGCAAGTAACAAATTCCTCCTTTTGTATCATCACAGATGGTCTTTTTCTTCAAAAATAACAATTCTTCAAAACAAGCCATAACTAGTGATGAGCAAGTACTGTAATATTCGCACTTGCTATACTCGTAATGAGTAGTTTTTAATTCTCGCATACTAATCCGAATAGCGAGTACAATGTTAGTCAATTAGTGATAGGCTCCGCCCACACACATCTGGCTATAAAACAAATCTTTCCAGAACAGAGCGGGATGGTGAGCTTTTTCAAATTTTGACAGCATAAAACACCTTGCAGTGCCCCCCAGAGAGACCCTAACATTCAATCTGCTCTCCCATTGTTTACTGACGGGAGCTTTCAATTTATGTCAGATTGATAACAATCGACATATCACTCACGAGCACCAGCGATACTCGCCGAGTAACGAGTATCACGAATACCGTACTATCTGTGTGAATAACGAATAGTAACGAATACACTCGCTAATCACTAGCCATAACCTCTTACCGGTATTAGCCTCAGAATTTATTAATCTTTTAAAATCATAATTATAGTCTTATGTTCTGAATGTTATGCATACAAAGGTGTACTAGGTTCAGATCACCTTTTTAATATTCTATTTTTTTAGTTAGGCTAATTATCATATTTTTTCTTTCCCTCTTTGTAGCTCATTTTATTTAGATGTTTCATATTTTCTTATGTAACAATTTGAATACTATTATATTATGTTACTCTATGCTTGTTAATAACCCCTGTGTGCATTGTTACTCTCCCCTAAAAATTTCAATAAAAATAAACTCAACAATAACATAAATATGCTTTTCTAAAAAACTCCCAATAGGCCATTCCTTTAATTGGTCAACGTACACTGTAGAATTGCCTGTGTGAAAGTATTCTTAGTGAAACAGAACATACAAATACAAGTTTTTTTTAAATGCAGAACATTCTTTATAGCTAATAATTATCTTATTTTATTTTTGTTTTAATAAATGTTAAGTAGTGAAATATATGCATTAATTGTAATGTGTATTACTTTACTAATTATAATTTACTTTATTCTCTTACCGTGACTTTATGGAGTGAAAGGGACATTTATCCTGCTTGTAATGTTACTGCTTTACACACTGCAGACACCATCATTTAAAGAAGTATTTATTTAATTCATCAATACTGCGGTGTATAATAAGTAACCAGCTTATAGAGAACATAAACACGTGTTATTACAGATGTGATCTTTCTTAGGCGGCCGTCACACGCTACAATATCGAGAGCGATATTGTAAGCGATCACGTGCACGCGCGATCGCTAACAATATCGCTCACATCGGTGGTGAGCTGTCACACAGACTCACCAGCGATGTGGACCAGCGAAATCGCTGGTAACTATGGTACACATCGGGTTACTAGGCGACGCGCGGCGCTTAGTAACCTGACGTTTACCATAGATACCATCTCCCAGCATAGGCTCTGCCGCTGGGAGATCGTTCATCGTGGTGTCATACACCACGATGAAGCAGATTGTTCAAGCGATGATCGCTTGATATGAGCTCCTGCTCACCAATCTGCGATCTAGCGATCAAGCGATTTTACATTGTAAAATCACTTGATTGCACGCAGCGATGCACAGACGATATCGCTTAAGCGATCAAAAAGCAAATCGCTTAAACGATATCGTTTGCAATATTGAACCGTGTGACGGCCGCCTTACCTTTTCTTTTGGTTCGAGATATCCCAAGATTTTTGGTCTTTGATGACCGGCTTTGAATAAGGGGGCCGTCACACGCTGAGATATCTCGAGCGATATTGTAAGCGATCACGTGCACGCGCGATCGCTTACAATATCGCTCACATCGCTGGTGAGATGTCACACAGACAGACTCACCAGCGATGTGGAGCAGCGATCTCGCTCGTTACTATGGTACACATCGGGTAACTAGGCGCCGCGCGTCGCTTAGTTACCCGACGTGTACCATAGTTACCATCTCCCAGCATAGGCGCGGTCGCTGGGAGATGGATCATCGTGGTGTCATACACCACGATGATGCAGATCGTTGCATCGTTCATCGCTAGATCTGAGAACCGGAGCTCAGATCTGCGATGTCACGATCAAGCGATTTACCATCGTAAATCGCTTGATTACATGCAACGATATCTTGTACGATATCGCTTAAGCGATCAAAAAGGAGATCGCTTAAACGATATCGGGCAAGATATCGTTCCGTGTGACGGCCCTCTAAAACATACAAAAACACCCAATCCATGATTTGATGTGATGATCTGTGCTATATATGATTATATGTGGCCACCCTGTGGTTGTGATGTGAGATACAACTTGTGAGAGGTTTTGCTAACATGATAATGATACATTGAATCTGTATGCAAAGAAATTGAAATTCTCAAATAATTTGTATCATCTTATCTTTTTGTGAAAAAAAATAATAAAATAAATACATATATATATACAGTACAGACCAAAACTATGGACACACCTTCTCATTCAAAGAGTTTTATAGATTTTCATGACTATGAAAATTGTAGATTCACACTGAAGGCATCAAAACTATGAATTAATACATGTGGAATTATATACTTAACAAAAAAGTGTGAAACAACTGAAAATATGTCTTATATTCTCAGTTTCTTCAAAGTAGCCACCTTTTGCTTTGATTACCGCTTTGCACACTCTTGGCATTCTCTTCATGAGCTTCAAGAGGTAGTGACCGGAAATGGTCTTCCAACAGTCCTGAAGGAGTTCCCAGAGATGCTGAGCACTTGTTGGCCCTTGTGCCTTCACTCTGCGGTCCAGCTCACCCCAAACTATCTCGATTGGGTTCAGGTCTGGTGACTGTGGAGGCCAGGTCATCTGGCGTAGCACCCCATCACCATCACACCTCCTCCCATGCTTCACGGTGGGAACCAGACATGTAGAGTCCATCCGTTCACCTTTTCTGCGTCGCACAAAGACACGGTGGTTGGAACCAAATATCTCAAATTTGACTCATCAGACCAAAGCACAGATTTCCACTGGTCTAATGTCCATTCCATGTGTTCTTTAGCCCAAACAGAACAGAGTGATCTATTTCTGGTATTTATTTCTGTTAATGTTGAGGATTATGGCTTACAGTCAAGGAAAACTCAAAGGTCATTATCTCAGAAAATTAGAATCCTATAATATAATCGTCTAATTCTGTCTGTCTGTCTCTCTCTCTGTAATGGAAATTCTGCATCGCTGATTGGTTTCGCAGCCGTCCGTGACTAATTAGCGAGGCAGGATTTCCGTCTGTTTAAACAGACAGAATTAGACAATGGTGCAGGCTGGCCAGGCAGAAATATGCTTCACACGCCGCTCGCTCCCCCCTCCATGCTCCATGCTTCAGTCCAGCCCCTGCTCCCCGCCCTCCGTTCCCCCTCCACACTCCTGCCTTCCCCGCCCCCCGCTCCCCGCCCTCTGCTCCCCCTCCACGCTCTCGCTCACCCCAGCATTATTCCACTTGGATTTGACATTGTAAAGTGAATGACCATGGGGGTGGAGTTAATAGAGGGGATGTCGCAACAGGCGTGGCTGAGTGTGCTGCCCTGATGTGAGTGGGCGTGTCCTCGGCAATGCGCATTTTGACACCTCCTCTGTTAACTCTGCCCATGGCAATTCACTTTACTACATCAATTTCAAGAAGAATGCAGAGTGAGCCGGAGCGTGGACTGGAGCCTGGAGGAGAGAGGGGGAGCAGGGGGTCAAGAGGGGGACTGGAGCCTGTAGGGGAGGGGGGAAGCAGGGGGGCAAGAGGGGAACTGGAACCTGGAGGAGAGAGGGCAGGAGGTGGACTGGAGCTCGAGTCCTTTTCTAGCCCCATGTCTCAGACGGCTGTTTCTGGGCTCTTTACGCTGCTTTGCGTCCGGGCACACCTTCCCCACTTTCCGGTATTGGACTGCAGGGTCGTTAGGCCCTGCACAGCCTCAGACTCCGGTGTCCGTTTCTGTGGCGCTTCTCCTCTGGGGTGAGCATGACACCACTCCGATCCCCGAGCTCTCCTCCACTTCCTCAGACCCATGCCTTGGGTCCCTCACACTAGGTTTGGCTATCCTGGGATGAGCTTACACTGCTCCTAGTCCACAGGATATCTTCCTCAATCCTCCTATGAACTGAACTCACTAATTCCGCCCCAGACCAGAATTTATGGGGGAGCTTACCCTGAACCCGTCCCTTCAGGTCTGGAGGCAGAAAGGTGTGTGCGGTTTCTGTCTGGTGTGGATACCCTCTCAAGCATGACACTACCACCCGGGGGTGATAATGACACTGGGGCACTTGGACTCTGGGGTGCTACACTCTCACTCAGGAGCCCCCTCATCTGCTCTGTTCAGTCACAGCTCATGAGAGCAGGCGGAGGTGTAGTGCCATTCCCATGGTAATAAAGCTACACAGGTGGGATCTTTCTAATAACACTGCACACTAACACACAGCGTTAGTGTGATATAGAAGCAGATAAGGGTCCTGTGAGCTGTGTGGAGCAAACACTTGATAAGAGTAAGCAGTGTGATGTGGAGCATAGACGAATTAATAGAGATGGTGGCTGGGTAGAAAAGGAGCCAGATGACAGATCAGAGAAGCTTGTGCACAGGAGTCTACAATAAACCTGATCCAGCTAAGCACTTTGCTGTAGCTTGAGGTGATCTGTAGCCAGGAGCTTGCACTGTCTAGACCACGCCCCCTCCCTTATGTGGCCATATTCAATGTGAAGATGTGGCGCCCAACCGGGTAAGCTGCCACCAGAGGTACTGCATTCCCGGTTAGGGAGTGTAGTGTCCCTGTTCTCCAGGTGCTGGCATGGTGCAGTTGAGCGCAACAAACACACAGTGACAGGCCTCTGGGACGGTAGGTGGACCCTGATGGAGGACCCAGGCCAAAAAAGGAGGACAGGACAGGAGACAGGAGGATTCAGTAGAAGGAGACTTGAGGAGCAACATCAACTGACGAGGAGTGGTAGTCGGGAGTGTAGAGGCAGTGTGGTGCCGACTCCCGTGGGCAGGAGCCTTACCACCCCGCTGGTCCATGGGATGGAGAAACTTACTGGCAAACAGAAGAGCCCTTGGGGTGCGGAAGAGACATCAATTCCCTATACGTCCGAATCTAACGAGACAGAGGGGTTGGTGGAGACAGAGACCCGGCCCTGCAGACAGTGTGGATCCTTCATGCCCGAGCTGTAAGCCCAGAAGCCGAAGAAAACGGCCATACATTTATTTTTCATTGCTGAATTTTCTGGCTCGTGTGCTGGAATTAAGACTATATGTTTTCTTTTGCCTTATTTTTTCATTTAGCTAATTAATTGGCCTATGTGAAATGCTTTCAAATTTACATGCCTCATGTTTTATTGTAGCACCAAGACCAACCTGCGCCAGCAATCTGCCTCAGAGACGGTACCACACTGTCCGTGCTGCTGAGTTTACTAATGAGGGCTGTGTTGCTTCAGTCTCGCAAGAGGATAATGGGGCGTCATCATCAGCAACATAACTAAGGACACTGGCATCCAATGTTGCACCTTTGCCTGGGACAAGCCAACAACCGGCAGAGGAGTTGGGGGAAAATGTGCGACCAAGTGTGCCAATGCCTAGCTCCCCTCTGTCACGTCACTCTAGGCGCAGGCAAGATTTGGCCGGGACCAACCAAAGGCGCGTCGTAGATTCTGGGGTGCTCCAATATCTTGCCTGCACAGTAAATGATGATAGTAAGGAGGCTTTTGGTCGTAGCCTCAGTAATTATTTGCTGGAAATTCCATGACCAGTGAGGCTACGGGCAAGGACTGCCATTCAAATTGTACTGGATGCCTGTGTTCCCCCCAAACAATCCACGTGTGGTATGTCACATAATAGAACAGTGTCAGAATTCCCAGGACAATTTGCTGGGCAACACACAAACAGTGGGAACACAGACATCCTCAACATCATCCTTACTGGGCACACAAATTGATGAAGCACCTTAAAATTCATGTCCACAGCGGTCTACAAGAAGCAATATGTTACCCTTGCCACCGGTACCATCATTTATACAAATGGCAAAACAACAAGTATGTCAGCCAGCACACAATATGGAGTACGCAGACCAGTCACATCCCTGACCTAACACACGGCAAACCCACAAGATTTTCACCATGGTGTAGGGACTGTCAATTTTCCAAGGCAAACTAATTATTGCCATGCTCACAGCCAACATACACACATTCAAATGGGTACCAATACATGTATTTGAAGGAATGATTAAGGTAGTATGCCACACCCAGCAGGTAATACCAATCTTACTAACCACCTATTCAGGGCCACACACAACTTACAGGCCTCCTATACCCATCCAACTCAAGGATAATTTCCAGAAATGTCAACAAGTCAGGAAATGGAGCTTTCTTAGCAGAGCATTCCAGCTTCCCAAAACTCAAGTACAGGTGTGAATGCATAGCCAAACCATGATACACAAACCTATACAAACATTTAATTGTTGTCAATGTTAAAGGAAAGTGTAGTGTTGGCAAAAATCGGCCTTTTCTTTTTAGTTTTTTTCCGTGTACGGAAAATGGATTATATGAGCAAAATATGTACAATATCATTATGTCCATTCATGTTAAAACTAAACAATAAGTAAAGATGTTTTGTTTCACAAATGTTTTTCTGGCTTTTAATTCTAAAATTATAAGCTCAGTTAACACTCTGTTTAAACACACATAGCAACACATTAATTATTAAAAAAGAAAAAAATTTGGTTTGGACATCACAAATCGATGCTACTTGCAAATGTTAACCATGACACACTCAAGGGCCACGAACATATTGGTTCGTGGCCAGTGTGGCCCACCGCTGCCGTCCAGGCCTTTGGGGATGATGGGGTCTGGGAGCCGAGCTTTTGAGCCCTCCACGGGCAGGGCTTGGCTCCCCAAGGCAGGTGTAGAAGAGAAGTATTTGGATGCCGCTCTCAGCCTCTCCCAGCGAGTTCCACTGTAGCTAGAATAATCAGTGTGCGGCTCTGCAGGCGAGCCTTCGCTGTCAGCACACAAATAAGTCTCATACGCAAATCTGGAGTTCACCGGGTACTTTAGTGCTTTGCTTTCACATAAACACAGTCACTGTTATGGTTACTGTACAGCAGTTTACTCACAGTTCCGGTGACCGGTAGCAGCTGGGATGGTTCACTAGGGTCCAGTAAGATCCCCTTCTTTTTCTAAAATAATTCTACAAATACACTTATATCGATCCTTATTACTACTGAGATAGGTAACTGGTTGGCATCTGTCAGTTGGATAATTGGGCCCCCTCTAGATCAAGTGACATTGAGGAAGTGGCAATGTAAATATGCTTGTAGTCACCAACACTTCATGTCTACCAGAAAACAAACTATTCATCCATTCAATTCAGTCCACATAATTGGGCTCTCATCCATGATGTCTTTGGAGCCTTTAATCCTCCGTACCCCCTTTCTAAGTCCTTTGGGGCCTCTCTCTCGCCAGTTCCATCTGTGGTGCCCCACTAAGAGTGCGTCACAAAAGGGTACTACACCCCTGACTGAAGGTGTCGTATTCTTTGTTTTAGTAATGAGTAGGATAATCCTGAAGCTCCAGCACCACATGCAACACTTAGTGTTAGAGGACCAATTAGACACCCGTTACTAGGGTAACCGATCCTGGTGGGAGGAGAGGCTAGGTTATAAAGCAGTGGGAAAAGCAGCAAGGAGTTAGAACAGAAGTGGAGAACAGAACAGAAGAGTGAAGGCGTACAGTCAGAAGGGAGCTGTACAGAGCTGCGCAGCAGATGTAGCAGAGTTGGAGAAGTTACAGGGGAACAGCGAGAAAGCTAACTGGGAGGGCACCTCAACCCGGTGACCCAGAAGAGAAAGGGGCCAAGAATAGAACGGTTAACCGAATATCCTAGCCCAGTCCAAACCCGGAGTATCGGCTCCGAAGTGGTCCAGCCGGCTACAACCCTTAACCACAAACCCGGAGTGGTCGATGTCTTTATAGGAGCACGACCCACCAGCCCTAAGACCACCACAGTCTACACTCGGAGCACCCACAATTGAGGGCCAGGGACTGTGAAGTGAAAAGCGTCGGAAACCCAAACGAGGGCTTTCAGTGCTACTATACGGGTATAGCATGTGCAGCAGAGCAAGGGACAGAGCGTGATAGAGAAGGAACAGCAGAGGAGCTTCAGAGGGACACTACTCATTGCCAGAACCACCCAATCCACTACTCTGCAACAACAACAGCATTACTTTGTATGCCTGCAGCATACCAGAGTAAATACCCGTTCAGAGTGAGCAACGTGTCAATGTTTTCTTCCTTGAACTGTTATTGATCTGCCTTGCTCCACAGTGACTGCGCTGCCGTGCTACACCATCCATTACTACTTCCAACACCCTGGGGATCCCGCTCCTCCTGTAGGGAGCCTCTCCATCTTGCTGCCGCCCATCACCCCGGAGGTTCCCGCCATCACGGGACCTACAGGTGGCGTCACAAACAAACTTTATTTTTTTATTTTTCTTTTATTTTTCCCCTTTTTCATTGACCACCAGGGCCACAGCCTCAGGCACCGCCACCCGTGACTTACAGACTGCGCCTGAGACCTGAGTCCCTTGGCCTGGGTGAGTCACAACCACATCTCCCGGGCCAGCGGTTGTGAGCTTCTCGAGAACGTTCCCTCATGGGAGTCCTAGCCCGATGTGATGGCCTTTCGGTTCTGTGTCGGGGGTTGGGTTCCGGGTATACAGTCCCTTCACCACGCCGGTTAATTTATGGCATACAGCTTCCTACCATGTCAACAGGGTCGGCTCCCTGGTGTCGGCCCGGTCCCCCGGTGTCCCTACTGATTCAGACCCACCGTGGAACTCCTCTCTTCTCCCCGGTACGTAGCCTTGGTCACGGATTGGACATACGGTGGCACAGGCCGCGGGTCTGGGTTCTTTCTTTCTGGTATTACAGCTTTTGTGGCTTTCTGGGTGTCTCTGCTTAGGAGTTCTACTCCTCTCCCTCTACACATGCCAGGAACAAGAACCTTTTGTTGTCTCTCAGACTGGGATTCCTAACTTGGTGCTCCTAGGTTTTTAATCTAGTTCCTCCACTCCTTTACCGGGTTCTCTACCTTCTCTCCACCCTCCACTCAGCTCCTCCCACTATCCCCTGCCTGATATGAAGTACTAGGTCTAGGGATTGGGGGATGGGTTGGGTGTTGGTGTGCGGTGGCTAGCTTACCTGTCCCAGCTGCTGTACCTTTCTGTGGCCACCGGCCGCAGGGGCGCCACAGATGCATACCCACTACCCAGAATTAAGGAATCACTAGCTGCATTAAGAACTGCTAACTACTTTTCTACCTTACCTTCTACAGGTTCCTGTATCAGAGGTTGGACCGAGAGAAGAAAGTGTTTGCCATGCCGATCGGCCTCTGTGAGTTCAACTGTATGCCATTCAGACTCTGTAACGCTCCGGAACATTCCAGAGGCTGATGGAGTCCTGCTTGGGGCACAAGAACTTTGAATCAGTCTTACTGTACCTGGATGACGTCATAGTCTAATTCAAGATGTATGAAGACGACCTGGAGCACTTGGCAGAAGTGTTTGAAGCCTTGTCCGGATATGACATGAAAGTGAAGCCATTAAAGTGTCACCTGTTAAAACCAAAGGTACAGTACCTCGGTCATGTTGTCAGTGCTGAAGCGGTAACATCAGATCCTGAGAAAGTAACAGTCACTAGGAACTGGCCAAGACCCACCAGTGTCAAAGAGGTGAGGCAGTTCCTGGGGCTGGTAGGATACTACAGAAGGTTCATCAAGGGGTTTACGAAGATCGCAGCACCCCTGCAAGACCTCCTGGTAGGCCAGTCCAAGAAGGCTAAGAACCCGAGTCCTTCCTTTGAGTGGGATAGTAAAGAAGAAGACTCCTTCAAACAGTTGAAGTGGGCCCTGACAGGAGATGAGATCCTAGCCTATCCTGATTACAGCCAGCCATTTGTCTTGTATACTTATGCTAGTAACGTGGGATTGGGAGCAGTGTTGTCCCAGGTGCAAAGAGGCAAAGAAAGAGTGATAGCCTATGCAAGCAGGAAGCTCCATCCTACAGAAAGGAACACAGAGAATTACAGCTTATTCAAGTTAGAGTTCCTGGCCATCATCTGGGCAGTTACAGAACGTTTTAGTCATTACCCGACTGCAGCCAAATTCACATCTTCACGGATAATAACCCGTTCAATCACCTGCAGACAGCGAAGCTAGGCACACTAGAGCAGCGATGATGGCCCGACTGTCTAATTATAATTTTACCATCAAATACTGGCCAGATCACAAGAAGAATTCTGGCTAGGTTGGAGCTGGATATTGACTGAAAGGGCCACTTAATATGGTGTTATGGTGGTCTCTTCAAGGAGCCACTGCATGGCTAGGTCCTTCCCTGGAGGGATATCTGGCTAGTCCAGTGTTTGAGACTCCTAAACGAGGCTCCATGGACTCTATTTGCATGTTTGTATTTCCCAGGGGGCAATACATCTAGGATTTCACTATGTTTGAGCGCTTTTGCCGGCTGCCCGCAGTGTTTTCTTTGACTGGTCTTCCTGAGATCAGTGATTGTTTCGTGATGTTGGTCTACCAGGCATTGCTCCCACCCAGCCAGAATCCTACTCCACACTGATGAGGGGCAAATCCCCGAAACAGCTGTCTGTGGATAGATACCTGGCTTTGGTATTTCCCTTATTTCATATCTTTAAACCCGTAAAGAGCTGGATATTGACTGAAAGAGCCACTTAATATGGTGGTTATGGTGGTCTCTTCAAGGAGCCACTCCATGGCTAGGTCCTGCCCTGGAGGAATATCTGGCTAGTCCAGTGTTTGAGACTCCTAAACGAGGCTCCACAGACTCTATTTGCATATTTGTATTTCCCAGGGGGCAATGCACCTATGATTTCACTGTTTTGAGCGCTTTTGCCGGCTGCCAGTAGTGTTCTCTTTGACTGTCCTCCCTGAGATCAGTGATTGTTTTATGATGTCAGACAGATCAGTAGACACCCCTGCAGTAAGAAGGTCATAGTGCAGTACACAGGGTCAGATCCCAGCACGTTACAGGGATCAAAGTACAGTTCAATCAGAGTAAAATGTAAATATGTTTTCTTGTTTGTCCATAATGATGTAAATACGTAACTATGCAACCACCAAGCTATGCACCTAAGAGACTTTACTTTATGAACTTTAGAATATTCTTGAACTTTTATTAAACATGGACCATAATACCATTGGACTGATTGTGGTAAAAAATTTGTGTATATTCAGCCAATGGTGGAAGGACTACTGACCAGAGAGACAGCTTTTTGAATTTTCTTGTTTTTTGTATTTTTTGGTTTTGAGACTCTGTACACTTTCATTGTCAATTAATCGTGTAATTGTTCATGTTTTTACCTTTTGAAAAATGTTATCTCAGTCCAGGAGTATGAATTTCACTAAGGGGGAATGTGACACCCCAGAGTCCAAGTGCCACAGTGTCATTATCGCCCCGGGGGTAGTGTCATACTTGAAAGCAACAGAGGGTATCCACACCAGGCAGAAACCGCACACAACACTTTTCTGCCTCCAGGCCTGAAGGGGAGATCGAAACCCAGGTTCAGGGTAAGCTCTCCTATAAATTTGGTCTGGGGCAGGGTTAGTGAGTTCGATTCAAGGAGGACTGAGGAAGGTATCCTGTGGACTAGGAGCAGTGCTAAGCTTGTCCCAGGATAGCCAAACCTAGTATGAGGAACCCAAGGCAGGGGTCTGAGGAAGTGGAGGGGAGCCTAGGGGATCGGAGTGGTGTCGTGCTCACCCCAGAAGAGAAGTGCCACAGAAACGGACACTGGAGTCCGAAGCTGTGCAGGGCCTAACGACCCGGCAGCCAATACTGGAAAGTGGGGAATTTCAAGTTACCCAGCCACACTGGCAAAGCAGCGTAAAGAGCCCAGGAACAGCCGCCTGAGTAGTGGAGCTAGAGAAGGACTCGAGCTACCTGCCATACCGGCACCAAGCATGAGAGAGGGTCAGCAGCTCGGCTTAAGCAGCAACAGGGACCCACTTACAAGGCATAGTAAGGAGTCCTCAGAACCTGTTGGGTGAGGAAAACCCCAAGTTGCTCTCAGGTGCACAAACTCAGCATAACAACACCTGTTGGTATTCCAGTTGCTTCAGTAAAAGGACTGAGGAACCAACAAACCGTGAGTCTGTCTGTTGCTTTGCGCCCGCCATCCTGAATCCTAACCCTTACCACATCCACTGCCCTGGGGATCTGCTCCGCCCATGGGAAGCCATCCATCCCAGCTGCTCATCCATTGTCCCCAGACAAACCTTGTTTTTGGAATTTCTTTACAGCATTTATCACTTCAAAATAACTGGGTAAAATTCCATGGTAGCATTAGTTCCAATTATGTACTAAGAATTAATTAAAGCGTAACCGCCATTTAAATTTTCATTTACTAATAATGTAGAGCAAGTGATTTTAATAAAGTTTCTAATATTCTTCATTAGAAAATTCTGATTGCACTGCTCTGTGAGTGAAGCAGACACATGTTCATTATCAGTCAGTTCCATCTTCAGTAAATACTGGGCAGCTGGTGAAGAAATAATGTATCAGATTACTCAGGAGAGTTGCTAAGCAATGTCAAAGATAAGGAAGAGTGCAAACGTCTCATCAGTTTCTATCCAGCAGAATTGTTATTAAAAACCAGTTATCACCAAGTCCACCCAACATTAGCTGGATGACTTTAGTGTGCGTTAACACGCTGCGCATTTGCTGCATTTTTTACGCGCTAGCTCATCACAAACCAGGAGTTGGTGATTAAATCCAGAAGTGGAGCACTTTTTTCTATTATACTTTTCCTCTGATTGTTCCACTCCTGGTTTTTGATGAGCTAGTGCGTAAAACATTGCAGCAAATCCGCAGCGTGTGAAAGCACCCTTTTACTCTCCTTCATAATCACTGTGACAAGTCCATAACTGAATGGATAACATTATAATAGTGACAGATGGGTGGGTTGTTGATCCAACTTCTTTCTTCAGAGACTGACAGGTCAGTCCCACAACGCAAACTTTATAAATGTAACAATAACTCTGCCTATAAGGCATTAATCCAATCATTTAATTCCTTCCTGCACATATTTTTTCTGAGCTCATCCAGAACCTTCTAGAACCGTAACAGTCCATTAACCTGGATCATTATGGAGAAGGGAATTTGGAAGCTACCAATATAAAACATCAAATAGCACAAATTATAGCAAGAACACCATTTAATAACAGAAATTCATATTAATTAAATTGCATATTGTCTAGGTCCCGGTCCTATGCTATCATATGTCCCCTTGTGGTATAGTCTCCAGAGGGCCAATTCATTGGTTTGTAAAAACAAGGAACTTTCCAAATAACCTATTCTTAAAAATCCTCTGTTCTCAGGAATGGAGGGATTTTTAATCCTATAGTTTACTGCTTGTTGACTAGATTACCGGACATCTCTGCAGTCTATCAGAGCTAATTGGAGAGATATTCACTGCACACTCTATTGTCTAGCAAAACTGCAGAAGTTATTGAAACGAATGGTACATTAAGTGGAAATTCAGACAGGGCAGCTAAGCAACCTATAAAACTACAAGCTCACTACTTTATAGTGCTGCGACCATTCAATAAAAATTCAGACAATCTAAATATCACCACTGTTGATCTCAATCAAGACACAGTGTCAGAATCTCTACTGAGTATACCATTTATTGAAATCACGACTCATAGTCCGAATTTCCACTTAATGCACCATTCATTTTTTTGCTGGAAAAGAAAGTGTGCAGTGAATTTCTTTCTCATTTATGATGGGACTCTACTCCCATTCACTAACACCTCCAGAAGACAATGTGAGCGCATTCTGGTTTTCATTATCATAGTGTGTTCCCCAGGCAATGAGTGCAGTGCTTACAAACCCTTTGATTTAAAGCTTGCAAGCACTGATTAAAAGCTGTCCAGATGGCATGGTCCCATCAGCTTCCAATTCTCTGTGCTGCTCTGATGCGGCAGAGGTAAGCCTGCCTCATGTAAAAGCACAGATCAGCTCGGCTGATTGATGATGCTGTTGGTCGAAACTATTGATCATTCAGAATTGCACTGCCACCAGCAAGCAGGAAGGCAGAGAGGTGGTGCACCCATGAAAAATGAAAATGAGAACAATCCATTAATACTAAAGTATACTAAAAATACACGAAAAGACTATTGATACAATATTGAAAAGAAATCTGTCATCACACCTTTGGTACCTCATCTGAAACCAGCATAATGTAGGGGCAGAGGCTATGATTTCAACAATGTATTACTCTGTATGTTCTAGTTTTTTTCCCATAAAATCCTTGTTATCACTGCTACAAATCTACCAGTTCTCTCAATTCTAAGCACCTTGTCCATACCACTTATTGGCAGCTTTCTATGTATGGTGTGCGTAGGTACAAATGTAAAACCCTCACAATGGGGGGGGGCTTTGCATTCACTGCTATCCACCCCCATGCAGTGCACACAAACGAAAGTGGCACAGGTCTCAGGGATAACAGCTGCTTTACTTCAGCAGAACAGGGCAATATAACATGGGATATATACTTCACAGTTCATGTGGGTAATCCATGGCAGATTCAGTTCAGAGTTAGATTCTAACATCAAATTGAGGTTCCGGAGCTTTAAGAATCCATATTATTTAGATGTAGTATTTGTAGGTAGTTATAGGGAAGTTCAGAATCTTTTGTATAGTAGATTTATAGTAATAGGTTTTTACAGACCTGGGATCCTGTATTAATTTTACAGCTTGTATCAGCACATGCAGAGAAAAAATATATGAAGCAAATAACGGACAATGGCAGTGAGGTGGGGGGACCCTCAAATTCCACAACATGTGGGCAATAGGTTGTTCTGTGCATTCAGTATGACCAACTACTGGAGAAGCACAGGTTAATCTGGACAGTGAAGATCCATGGTTAAAAGTATTTAGCCATCTTGGCTGTAGAAGTCAGAGAGAGATCGTAGGCTTTAGACCTGGCTGCAGATCTTAAGATAAAGAGAAGGATGAATTTCCAGGCATGAGGCCTGGAAGAGGTGAGGAGACCCCTCACATGAGGCCTGCACTGTGTCACTTCTTGAACCAGACTTGGGATTTCCCAGCTCTGACTTATCTAGACAAGGCTGGAGTACCTCCTCCTGTTGAACACTTAATTTATATGTCAAATATGTGATTTGGGGCAAAAACAATTTTCAAGGATACCGGTTAGCAGGATTTTGGATTTTTAACTAGAGATGGGCGAGTCCTAAAAGACTCGGAATCGCAAGACCCCAACGAGTCCGAGTCAAGGACTCGGGACTCGTTGCGAGTCCAGCGAGTCCAATGTTAATGAATAGGGAACCGAGTAATAGCGAATAATGACATTTACAACTCGCTGATGTGTCTCTGAAAGTGTGCGAGTCCAAACACACCGCACACTACACTCCCTAAAAAAATTGGTTTTAAGTGCGCACAGCCACCGAGATGTGGTTTGGTGTTGCTGTATGCGTCACTTGCTGGCGGGGTAAGTGTGCGCGCTCACACTTGGCAGTGAAGCCGCACACTACACTCCCTAAAAAAATTGGTTTTAAGTGCGCACAGCCACCGAGATGTGGTTTGGTGTTGCTGTATGCGTCACTTGCTGGCGGGGTAAGTGTGCGCGCTCACACTTGGCAGTGAAGCCGCACACTACACTCCCTAAGGTGCTGTACGTGCTATTTAAAGGTAGGAGAGCAGCAACGCACTGGTCTGCCACAGAAAAAATAACGCTCTATGGCTTATTAGGAACAAAAATCGATCTGGTGCAAAAACAAAAAGGAAACAACACCTCAGCTAAGCCTCTGACTGCAGCTGTTAGCAAAGCTGAGTGAGTAAGCTAAGCTATGAGGTCCGTCCTGTGTGCACTGTAAGGCTTCTCCTTCCTTCCCTCCCTGCCTGCCTGCCTGCCTACACAGCACTACTCTGTCCTCCTCCTAGCTCTCAGAAGAGCTTTTTGGGTTAATATAAGGAATCTTCCCTACACTGACAATCCCTGATCTGCTCCAGCATATATCTCTCTCTCCCTATACTAGGTCAGATCGTCTCAGGAATGTGGCCAAAATGGTGGGGACAAGCCTTATATACTGCCTTGCCTGTCATACATGACATAGGCATCACGATGGACAGCAGCCAATCATAGTCCTGACACAACCAACTTTGCTATGCCATTACTGACTATGATTGGCTATCTTCACAAGATTTCTGACCTAACACGCACGCTGTGCTGACTCGGAACATAACAGATTCTGTATTCGAGAGTCCGACTCCCGAATACAGTATACAGGACTCGGAATCGTAGACTCGTAGGACTCGGAATCGTAGACTCGCTCAGACTCGCTGCTGACAGCGGGTATCTGTGAAGAGTCAAGCTTATTGCCATTGAATTCCATTGGACTCGTCACTGTGCGAGTCCAAGCTGGGAGATTCGCCGAGTAACGAGTCCTGCGAGTACCTTCAGAATCGCCGAGTCCCGAGTCCTAGCGAGTAGACTCGCCCATCCCTATTTTTAACTAAAGATATGGCTGCAAAAACGCTTTGAAGTCAATTAAAAAAAATACTTACTGTACTTTGAACAAATCTGTTTTGTTGTCCTTGTGTTATTAGTCATGATAGTTTTATGCTGAGGAGGCTGTGGCTAAATTAGCACAATAGGGTCTTACCCAATAAATATAACATTAAAAGAAAGGAGCTAGCCGCTCACCTTGTATGGTTATAACACAGAACCAATATTAGAACATGAACGTAACTGCTGCAGAACGCATGTGTGTAATGGCAATCCGAAAACAAAGGAACCAGAGAAGATCAGTGGATCCGCGCTGCTGCTAAATGATCCAGATCCAGAGCCACTACTAATTAAATGGTGATTTATTCTACGCGTTTCGATGTGTATCCGCACTTCTTCAGGAAATTCACTAATTACACAAAGTGGGAAACACTGCAGATTAAATAGGAATTTACTTTTTTTCAGAAAGACTGCCAACAGTCACGTGGCTAATGTTAAAGTTCAAAGTGTCGCACTGGGCATAAAACAGTGATCACAAATTAAATAAAATTATTAAATAAAACATTTATTAGAAGAGAAAAGAGTGTTTTAAAATGTCAAAAAAGGAAGAAAAAAGGAGAAAAGAGGAGAAAAGAAAAGAAGGAAACTAAAAAAAATTAATATATATGATGAAAGAACAGAACTCACAATGCAATGGTCTTGAAGGGAAAAAAATGTACATTTGACACACTCGACCACTGTCTCCTAGCTCTTCCATTGGTATCACTGACCTTGCCCTCTCCTGGGTCTCCTCCTACCTTTCCAACTGCACATTTAGCATCTCCCACTCCCACACGACCTCCTCGCTCCATCCCCTCTCTGTTGGGGTCTCTAAAGGCTCTGTCCTGGGGCCACTCCTTTTTTTCAATCTATACCCTTGGTCTGGGACAACTCATTGCTTCCAGTATCACCTGTACGCTGATGACACTCAGATCTATCTCTCTGACCCACATGTCACCTCTATCCTGTATAGAATCCCGGAGTGTCTATCAGCCATATCCTCCTTCTTCTCCTCTCACTTCCTAAAACTCAATGTAGACAAAACCGAACTCATCATCTTTACTCCATCTCACTCAGCTTCCTTACCAGATCTATCTATAACAATAAATTACATCACACTTTGCCCTGTACCTGAAGTCCGCTGCCTCAGAGTAACCCTTGACTCTGCCCTGTCCTTCAAACCGCACATCCAAGCGCTTGCCACCTCCTGCCCCCTCCAATTCAAAAATATTTCCAGAATCCGTCCCTTCCTCAACCCTCAATCTACTAAACTAATATTGCATACCCTCATAATCTCACGTCTCGACTACTGCAACCTCCTCCTCTGTGGCCTCCCTGCTAACACTCTCGCACCTCTCCAATCTGTCCTTAAGTCTCCTGCTCGACTAATCCACCTCTCTCCTCGCTATTCCTCCACTTATCTCCTCTACAAATCCCTCCACTGGCTCCCAATTCACCAGCATATCCAATCCAAACTACTAACACTGACTTACAAAGCTGCTCACAATCTGTCCCCCCCATATATCTCTGAACTAATCTCCCGATATCATCCAACTCGTAATCTAAGATCCTCCCAAAACCTCCTCCTTTCCTCCACACTAGTATGTTCCTCATCTAACTGCCTGCAAGACTTTGCCCAAACATCCCCCATTCTCTGGAATTCTGCACCCCAAAATGTCCGGCCGTCCCCTACACTTGGAACCTTCAAGCGGACCCTGAAAACCCATCTCTTCAGAACAGTCTTATGGTTCGGTTGCCACAGGAACACTTGGTGCAGCGAGGGATTTCCACATCAGGTAAACTTACACATACAACACCTTACACCCCAGAGATGAAGAGGGAGCTATACTTACCGACTTCAGGCAAGGTCCCATATAAATTCAGGCCCGGGGGAGGAGTTAGGGAGTGCAGTTCCAGGGAGGTCTGTGAAGACATGCTGGTGAACGGTGCTGAGCTAGGCCTGTGCCAGTGAGGGAGCATAGCCAGTGTAAGAGACCCAAGAGTGAGGGTCGGAGGCAAGGCGTATCGGAGACAGAGTAGGGGCAGAGGAAGCATACTGGTTCACCCCAGAGAAGCAGTAGAAGCAACCCGGACACCGGAGTCCGAGTCTGCAAGGGTCCAGTTAGTTCAGCAGAGAAGACCGGAGGACCATAGGGACTTCAGTCTCCTGGCGGACACTTGTAGCACAACCAACAGCAGAGCCAGGGACTGCAGAGGAGTAAGCAGGGCCCAACATAAGGTTCTCACCGCCTGCTATACAAGTGAGGGACACAGGAGAGGTCAGGGCTTAAGCACACCCACACACAGAACAAGGAGGCCTCATAACACATCGGATGTGGAAATCCTGAACTGCCACCCGACCACCTAGACTGTACCCTGGACGATAACTTGCAATACCATCAGTATAAAGTATGTAAACAAAGCCACAGTGTGTGTCTGTTATTGCAAAATAAAGAAGAGAAAAAAATATCCTCTTTACCGTTTGTTCACACAAAGTGTTTTAACTTTATTTTTTCCTTTCCCTATTAGGAGGGTTCTGACCTATACATTTTCTACGTCCCTCCCTCATACATAATTTTTAGTTAGATATTCCCCAGCGCTTTACAATGCCAGTTTGAATGTGCCTGATGGTATGTTGGGCTTTGCCCTTAGGAGCCTCAGGTGGCCCTGTAACATATGTTTGGGAGAGCCCTCCTCTATTCATTTAGGAGGGCCCTCCTCTACACATTTGGGAGGGCTCTCCTCTATTCATTTGAGAGGGCCCTCCTCTATTCATTTGGGAGGGCCCTCCTCTATATGAGCCAGGCCGGCAGGTAAGGGGTTACTCGGATACCGGGACGGTGGCTTCGGTGGGGGATCACGGCTGGTCGGGTCCCGATTCCGTGTCCTGAGCACTCAATTGGCTGATGGAGATGAGGGGGAACTTGAGGATAGGGAAACGTGACGCCACCTGTGGTACCTGGTAATGTGGTTACCAGCGCTGCAGCCAGCTGCTGAGGTGATGCTGAAGCAGCTTTGGTAGTACAGCTCCCCACAGGTGGAGCTTTACCTCAGGCCAGTGGGTGGATGAGAGGAGTAGTAGTTCTCAGCTCCTTGGTGCTGTAGAGGCCTTTCGGGCAACGAATAATTGATGTCAGAGACCAGATTATCTCAAACAGTTCTTTACTGGTACCAGATGATAAGGGGTACATGGTACAGTCGGGTTCACTGAGGGTTGTAGTCGTGGATTTTGGAGGTTTTTGCAGAGTCTATCAGAGATGTCCCTCCGGTTACTTTCCCAGTCGCTTCTCTCCCACACTAGAGTCTGGTTACTGGTCCCCAGGTCTGTTGCCTTGAGTCCTTGTTACCTCCTGACGTCTTGGATCTAGCTTTGGGACAGAGGTTAGGCTCCTTGATGTGTGTTGTGGCTCCCTAATGAGGGCCCACAACGTGCTGGTCTGCAGTTTGGGATAAACGTATCAAACCGCCTTGACTCCAGAATACCGGTGTTGACCCGGGGCACTCCAGATGGCTCCAACCAAACCAGGAGTGTCCCCCTTCTTTGTCTGGGTCACCTCTCTCCTTAGAAGTGCCCTCCTGTCATGGCTGCAGGGTCCCCTGCATCCGTCCTTTTTCCTTTTCAGTCACCATCTGACTGACTTGTGTGCAACTGTCATTTCACGTCTCCTGCTCTTCTAAGCTCCACCCCCTGGGACCTACTAAATTACCAGTTCCCTGTGCTGAGGTGTGTAGTGAGCGTGCTTGTGCGCAGACTCTGGGTTTCCACCTCATCCACAACTACGGAAACACCACACCTTCTATTTGGGGTGCAGTACCTCCCTGTGGCAACCCGCCAAAGGGGCGCCACATTCGTCCTTGGGGAACTACACTAGTTTGCTAGTGTCACAACCAAAGCGGGTCTCAGCTTAACTTTTTATTAACATATTAACCGTGTTACAACTAAAAATAGCAAAAACAATATGATTGTTTTTCTTTCTTTGCAGAAGGTACCATCACTTAAACGCTGCATTTAATCAGTAACAATTGTAGTCCACATTGGCCCAACGGTGGCCGGGTATTGAGTCTCTGATTTAAGTTGAATCAGGCTCTGACACCAAAAGTTTACATTCAAGTCCACGTGAATCTTTTACGGGTTTATCAAGGAATCACACATTTAACTATTTACATTCTAACACGAAACCGGATCATCTTAACTGTTCAACACTTACTGATCCGGAACGCGTACCAGCCTCGGGGTCCTGCATAGCGTTCGTATGTGATCACATCACCCCGGTACAAATCCCAGTCCGAGCGGCCTTGCGGGAGGTGGGGCTCGAAATTTCTTCTCCCACGAAGACCTCTATATAGAGGCCTACTTCCCGGGCAAAGCCGTATCCGGTAGCCAGGTTGAAGGCTGTAATTGTCCATTTCTTCATTTGGTCCACAGGCAATGGTGGTTGGGTACGGGCAAAGGCATGGGCCTGGCGGGTCTCCATTTCACTAGCCCACCATGCTTCTCGCCACCTCTGCCACTCTGCCTCATCATCCTGGAACTGTGGCGTCCTGACGGGTTTCCAGTAGTGCGCGGCCGGGGCTGAAGATTGGCCTCTAAATCGCCTCATCTCCATTCTGACCTGGCAGGTTGGTTGCTCCAGGCGATTGGCCCACCATAGCTCGCGAGGCCCGGACACCTCTGTGCCGCCGACTGGTTCTTCATCTTGGTCCTGGCGATCGGCCCACCATAACTTGCGGGGCCGGGATGCCTCTGCGCCGCTGATTGGTTCATCCTCTCGGTCCTCCTCCTCAGAATTCACCTGGTGGTTAGATCCTTCTTCCTTAAATCCCTCCACAATCAGGTCGGGCTCCTCGGAGAACCGGGGCAGATTTTCTGGTTCGGCAGGCTCCGCGTCAGCGTTAGTATCGGGCTCGCGGTTCTCCTGACTAGGTAGTGGGTTGCTGGTCTTCGGTGGTTTGGTCTCCTCAGCGTTGGTGGAGTCCGGCTCTGTGGGGGTGTAGACTTC